>OY987245.1:8271588-8777638 GCA_963920765.1 Ulota crispa
TTTGTGCATATGAATTATACATAAACAATGTTCCATCCATAATCATTCCATTCATGAATGCAAAGAAGAACATTGCTTCAAATAAGATTGCAAATTATCTCTAATGGGAATTTAATAAAAAAAGTATATAGTTTACAACATAGATAAACAATATATTCATGTTGAGAAATAAAATTCTTGCATTAATTTTCTACATAAATAAGTACAACCGTGGACAACAAAACCTTACAAATATCACCAAAATTGTTCATATTTTGAAGCGTACTAGCTTAGCTTGACAACAATATGTAACTTGACTTTCAAAATGTTTCATTTAATTAAATAGGAACCATCCAAAGTTCACAAATAATTTTGCAAAATATTGGGAGGTACTTGTCACGGACATAGTCAATTAACCAATAGCAAAAACTCATAGAATCATCTAAAAGGTTCTAAAAAGTTAAAAATTCCTAGAAGGTTCTAGAAGGTTGTAAGCTTCTCAAGAACCTTGCTACCTTGTTGAGGTAGCTAGAGTGTCGTTCAAATTGGGAAAAGCTTCTCAAGCAACTATCAAGCTTGCCATCCAAGTTGGAGGAAGCTTCTCAAGCAATTTCCAAAGCTTGATGGACAAGCTTCAATCTCAAATATATAAAGAAGTCAAAACTAAGATGTTTTTCAATCTTGACAACTCATCTTGCTGCTTTAGTCTTTGGCCTTCAAGCGTTAGTCTTGCCTTATATTGCTACCTTCTAATATACTTCTCTAGCCTTAGTTCTAAATACATTTTTAAGTTCTTGTATTGATTCTACCTTTCCTCTACTTTGTTCTTGTCTTTGAGTCCGTCCCTGACAATTTGTCGAGACCAACTTCAACATCATTAAACTTTCTGGTTTTGAATAGAGCGTAGATTACCCCTATATTCAAAAACTACAAAGTGTTTTTAAAGTTGCAGATTAATTACTTTCAAGTTGATGGTGTTATCTATTCACACTATAGATTTTTTTTTACCGTTGAAGTTTATAGAATTGAATAGACCTCTTGTCCATGAATTCAATTTCAATCTTGAAATCCGTATTATTTGTAAATCCAAACAAAAATTTAAAGAGGAAGTTGTATAAGAGTTTGGCGAAGCTAGTTTTGAAGCATTACCATCACAGCCTACTCCATTTATCTTTTCAAACGTTCGTGGTCTTGTTGTTTTTATCAACGTGTATTATTAGAACATTATATTATTATCATGACGAAAGGAAACGAAATTATTATGAATAATTCAAAGTTTAATATTATCATGTTTACAATTACAACCATAAATCTAAAGCAACAATAAATGTTCAAGTAGACCAAAAAACTGAATTTAAGACTCTCTAGCCTTGAAACAAGGCTGTAATAATCTATAGAGCGGGAACATGTTACAATACCTGCACCAACTATTCAAGTCAACAATTTTCCAAGTTTCATATTGCAGGCTTCAAGTTTTAGCGAGAACAAAGAGCCTAAAGTCAGATTTCCAGAGAAATTCGACGATACACGTTCTAAATTTCAAGGTTTTGTCAATTAAGTTTGACTACTTACGCTCTTTCAACTTCAACGATATTTGACAAATGCAGCTCGCATTGGATTAGTAGGAACTTTGTTATCTAGACAAACACTTTCTACATTTACTTTGCCTTTTGAGAAGAACTTTCTGATACTCAACAGTTTTGAAATATTTCTAGACGCTTTTAAAGAAATATTTGGTAAGCATTACAAAATACACTTTGCAACAATAAAGATTTGGAGCTTACGATTATGAAAACGTTCAGCATCTGTCTACGCTGCAGATTTTTGCCAGCTCGCATACGACATTAACTAGAGTGAACAAGTTTTGATAAGCCAATTCTATTATAGTTTACGTGACAAAGTAAAAGACTTACTACTTTTGTTGCCCAACGTTATAATATTAAACGAGGCTATTAGTCAAGCTGTCAAGTGTAATAATAGGCCATTTGAGCAACAATAAGATAAACGAGTATGGACTATGTCGCGGCTTTACACTGACTATTTTGCCGCTTCTTCAACTTCAAGTTCAGGAAAACAATTCAAAGCTGAAGATATGCAAATTGATGCAATTCAACTCAAACCCCTTACAAAACAAGAGAAGAAGTGCTGACTTGAAGAAAGATTATGTCTTTACTGTGGAAAAAAAAGACATAAAATTAGTAATTGTCTTGAAAAGCAATGACGCGCTTCACAACTTTGGATTACCAATGTTAAACTGAAAAACGACAAAGTCTAGTCACAATAGAGACCATACAACTAGATCCTACAATATTGTCGACATCTTCAAATCTTATATTATCTACAAATCCCATTTTTTGTTATACCATATTAGTTTGTTTAGGTCTTAAAAAGATTAAAATCCATGCTTTGATAGATTTGAGAGTCTTTGCAAGTTTTATAGATGAGTCGTTTGTAAAAATGCATACAATTTTTATAGTTCAAAAGTCAAAGGCCATTTACGTTGAAGTTATTGATGGTCGACCGTTATTTTCTGGCAATGTTATCCATAAAACGACTCCTTTACAGATAGTAGCAAAAACCATGGTTGCCATGTCGTTTATAATGTTATCCATTTTACGTCCAATCTTGTGATTTTAGAACTTTCTTGATTCAAAAAGTATAATCTCCAAATTGATTGAGCAAACCGTAGTATCATATTTTTTCTTAAAACTCCTGCTATAGATAAACCAATAATTAAATCTATAGAACTTTTCAGCCAGAAAGTATTTAAACCCTTATTTGTTGAGAGCTCGAGCATTTATGCAAGTTGCTAAAGACAGTGATATATTTGTAGCATATTCTATTCCAATGTTTGAATAAATCATCAAGACGGCCATGCTTCTAGAAGAGTACAAAAAATATCAAGATATTTTTGAGAAGAAGAATGTAGATATTTTTTCCAAGCATCGGTTATATGATTGCACCATTGATTTTGAACAAGGTGTACAACTACTTTTTAAACTTATTTAAAATCTATTGCAGAATAAATTCTCTGCATTGAGAGAATATTTTAATTAAAACTTGTTCAAGAATTTTATTCAATACTCCAAGTCTCCAGTTGCTGCACCTATTTTATTTGCAAAGAAAAAAGATGGATCTCTATAAATGTGCGTGGATTACGGAGGCCTCAACAAAGTTACAAGCAAGATTTGGTATCCATTATCTCTAATCAGCGGAATTCTTGACCAAATCGAACAAGCAAAGATTTATGTCAAGATTGATCTTAGGAGAGCGTACAATTTTATACAAATCAAATAAGATGACGAATACAAGACAATTTTTTGGACAAAGTATGGCCACTTCAAATATAACGTCATGCCTTTTGGACATACAAATGCATCAGTAATTTTCCAACACTTTATGAGTGATGTATTCCGAGAGTTTTTAGACAATTTTGTTGTTTACTATTTAGCAACATTCTGATATACTTTAAGAATCTAATTCAACATGAAGAACATGTGAAGCTAATATTTGAAAAGCTTCGCAATGCTAAATTATACGTCAAGCTCAAAAAATGTGATTTTCATACTATTTAAGTCAAGTTTCTTGGCTATATCGTTTTGAGTGACGGTATTTCAATGGATTTTAAGAAAATTCAAGCCACATTAGATTAGACAACATCAAAGACAGTATGCAATATCCAATGTTTTCTTGATTTTGTAAATTTCTACCAAATCTTCATCAAGAACTATTCCCAGATTGCCACTCCATTTACACGGTTTACATGCAAAGATAAGTTGAATTGGAGTCAAAAAAGAAAAAATATTTTTTAAACATTGAAGAAAGCCTTTATTAAAACTCTAATTTTTATACATCCAGATTTTTCCAAGCCAATCTTTTTGAAGACAAATGCTTCAAATTTTATATTAAATGCAATTTTATCGCAACAAAAAAAGGACAGAAAATTCCATCCAGTTGCATTTTACTCAAGAAAGTTCAGAGCAATAGAAATCAACTATGAAATTTACGATAAAAAGTTGCTTACAATCGTAAATTCTTTTCAAGAGTGGCGTCATTTTTTTGAAAGTGCTATACACCAGGTGATAGTATATACTGATCACAAAAATTTTGAATATTTTATGTCTATTTGTGTTTTGAACCGTCGTAAAGCCTATTGGAATATGTCTCTATTTAGATTTTATTTTGACATCATACATCGACCCAAAAAGCAATAAGGATTATATAATATTTTATCTAGAAGATCAAACTTTATGCCTAAGGGAGGGGAAGCAGCATATGATCAACAACGGACAACATTTTTGAAGCCTGAATGCCTTTGTTTACGAGCAACCCAACTCTCGTTTCCAGCTGATTCTAGTTTTTTAGACAAAATCTAAACAGCCTCAGCTATAGATACTTTGGTGTTTAATATCAAAAAATATTTTAACAACTCTACAAAAGATTCTATTAAATTTAAGATTGAAAATCAACCTTTATACTTTGAAGAACATTTATAAATTCCAAATGGACCACAATGTCTTCAAATCATGTAAACACGCCACAACTTTCTAGTCATTGGATATTTTTATTTCAGTGAGACGTTGGAATTCATTTCTTGAGATTTTTGGTGGCCACAAATGTGAAAGACTATCAAACGGTTTGTTTTATCTTGTGACACATGTTCTCGCTCCAAGAATTTGTGACATCGACCATACAAACTTTTACAGCCTTTATTAGTACTAAAACAGTCATAGTCATCTGTTTCTATGAACTTCATTACATATTTACCACTTTCAGCTAAGTTTGATTCTATTTGTGTAATAATCAATTGATTTTTGAAGATGGTGCATTTTGTTTCATGCAAGAAGACAATCACTGGAGAAGAAACAGCTAAGCTCTTCATTGACTGCATTTATTAATATCATCGACTATTCAAAAATATTGTGTCAGATAGAGGTTCGCAATTCATCTCCAAATTTTGGCAATCACTATTTGAAATTTTATAAGCGAAGATCAAGCTTTTTTTGGCTTTTAATCTTCAAACAGATGAACAGATAAAACGCGTAAATCAAGTATTAGAACAATATTTACAGTACACCATAAATTATCAATAAAACAATTGGATGTCTTTGCTACCATTTGCAGAGTTTACATACAACAACAACAAACATGTATCAACTTAAAAGACTCCATTTTATGCGAATTATAGATATCATCTAAATATCAATATGCTACCAGCTTAGAGAGGAGAGATCCTTGCAGCAAAGAATTTGGCAATGCGTTTACAAGAGCTATATACAACAATGAAAGCTCATTTAGAAAAAATTTAAGTAGGATACAAAGATTTTGCCACTGTGAGAAAAAAATGCAATTGCAGATTTAAGTATGTGAAAAAGTATGACTACTACAATGTAATATCAAAACAACTTGTCTAAGCAACGAAATTGACTATTGCCAGATTAGACCGTTTAGCATTAAAAAACAAATCAATGTTGTTATATATCGACTATAACTACCTGCAGCAATGGAGGTACATCCAATGCTCCATATTTCACTCTTGGAAACCTACAGAGAATCTAACTTTTCTGGAAGAATTCAACCTTCACCGCCTTGTATTAAAGTAAATAGCATCAAAGAATATGAAGTTGAGAAAGTTTTAGATTCAAAGATTTGGAGATGGCAAGTTGAATATTTTGTTTAGTGGTGTAACTATCCAATTAGTTAGCGTACATGAGAACCAGCTTCAAATTTATTGAATGCACCCTTGAAGATTCAAGAATTTCATCAACAACAACCAACAAAATCAAGAGCGACAATTACACAAACTCCTTGAAGGATCTCGGAGTTAAAAAAGGAGGTAATGTTACAAACATAGTCAATTAACCAATAGCAGAAGCTCATAAAATCATCTAAAAGATTTTAGAAAGTTAAAAATTCTAGAAGGTTCTAGAAAGTTGTAAGCTTTTCAAAAACCTTGCTACCTTGTTAAAGTAGCTAGAGTATCATTCAAGTAAGGAGAAGCTTCTAAAGCAACTTCTAAGCTTGCCATCCAAGTTGGAGGAAGCTTTTCAAGCAACTTCCAAAGCTTGACGGACAAGTTTCAGTCTCAAATATATAAAGAAGTTAAGACTAAGATGTTCCTTAGTCTTGACAACTCATCTTGCCGCTTTAATTTTTGGCTTTCAAGTATTAGTCTTGCTTTATATTGCTACCTTCTAATATACTTCTATAGTCTTAGTTCTAAATATATTTTTGAGTTCTTGTCTTGATTCTATGTTTCCTCTACTTTGTTCTTGTCTCTGAATCCGTACCTGACAATACTTGCAAAATAAACAATAATACTTGCAAATTTTTAAAAATATATAGATATTTTCCCATCTTTAGCATGCATTTTTCCTAAAATTTTGCATGTTTTGTAATTTGGAAATTTCTCTTAGAGTTAGAGAGTCCATGTTTACAAGAATACTCCATAAATGGTTAAAATTTCTGTCATGACATATTTGCATTTGTTGGTTATAAGTAGTTATAATAAGAGTTATAAGAATAAAGTAAACTCCAAATGACCATGAAGACAAAATGTATTTTTGACCAATTTTTGAAGTTAAATAAAATTTTACCAATTTACTATTTTTAATAGTTTACATTGTTGACAAATTCATTTTGAAGTTTAGTTTTAGCTTCAACAACCTGATTTTGCAAACGATTGATTATGATTTTTCTATTTAAGATTTTGTGCCTAGGTGTCCATTGCAATCTAGACTTTATGCAATGTTGAAGGCTCTTGGGAATGAGGCAATGAGCCTCAAACACACTAGATCTTTGAGAAAAAATCACACATAAGAAATTCATTTAAAAAAATTGTAGAGTAGATTTTGAAAAGTCATAAATTGATTGGGTTACAAATGTCTTATGCCCTTTAACCTCATATTTTTTTGGTGACTAACTTTTTAAACTTGACATGTGAAAAGAAGATTGAAAGACCTCAAATCACTTTCACAATTTTAACAGTCACTTTCATGATCAAACATTATAGTCTTTCAATCCATAAGAGATACTATTGCGTTTTCTTTTCTAATGTGATCTCTAACACGTCTAGTTTGATTTTATACAGTCACAAGTCAAAAAGAATTGATACAACTTATCAAAATGTTGACTTTTTGTTGAAATTAGAGCAAATTCCTAGAAGTTCAGGAAATTCCAGGGTCATTTTGAGGTGAAATGCACCATTGAACCACATTCACTTGGCCAACACCACTCAGGGCAAACACTCAAAGTAACCACTTTGGGACCTACTACCCACCTTCTCTATTAGCCCCTCTCTGGTGTATTCTCATTCAGACTCCTCTTTTCTTCTTCTTCCATATTGTCATCAGACTATGTACCAATGACAGTGTACCACGTCAGCAAGCCAAGCGTGTAGAAGCGAGCGTCCAAGCAGGGATACTCTCTCTCATCCAACAAGAACCGTGAAAATTGTACGAGGTCGTACGTGAGTACCCACGCTCCACGCATGACCCCAATTGCAAGGCCGGGGAATAATGGCCCCAGCATGACAACTCCCTGGAATCATGGCACAGCCCCGGATGTGTCCTGCTTCTACACGTTAAAACTCTAGATGGAACGTTACTTTCACGCACGGTGTTGTAGGAATTCCATGAACCATGCCAAACTACCATTGCATCCCGTGATTGTAACTGCTGACTCTGACAAACGCTGCAGCCAGCCCCATCCATTTCTCTCTCATATTCATTCACTGCAAAAAAGTTGTGTCGTAATTGACATGTCCAAATTGACTAAATGTGTCCAAAATGATAAAAAGACGGTCAAATTGGAGAATTTTGTCAAATTGGACAATTTAAGTAGATTTAGCCATGTTGATTTGGACATATTTTTGTCATTTTGGGCAGGGTCCCTTGTAGACAATATTGTCTCTGCGTCTTGCCATCTTCTAAAGCCCACAAAACCTACATAAACCCACACAAACTTCAGCTTTTGCCAAAGATTGTAATACAACTACGAGAACAACAAAAATATCATGCAAAATTCGTCACACCCTAAGGAACTAGGCAAGCGATCATAAGCAAACGACATAGGGGTCCCTTGAAGGAATAAGAGGCCAAGAGCGGAGTGCAGTTTTACCTATGAATCTACTTGAAGATTATTGAAGGTAAGTGAGGGACAATAGGGAAAGCAACTGCAATTACACTCAGTGAAGTTTGATCCGTTAAGGAGTACAATTATGAGGAAGATGACCGTCACTACTGTACCTAGTTTGTGAGTGAGAGATAGAAAGATAGAGAGATAGAGAAGGTGAGTGAGTGAGAAAAAAAAGGAGAAGCTCCAACAGTGGCAATGGTACCAGAAACCGAAGTTGGATTGACAGCAACAGCGAATTATGCAGATACACCAGGCCAGTAGAGGGAGCAAATCTCGGAAGAATCTCCATGGAAGTGTGTGTGAGTCCTTCCGAGTTATCACACAATTGCTCAGAATGCAAAATTGTGTTGTGCTACCTGCAAACAATGAGTGAGACAGTGTGTTTCCTGCAATCAAAAGCTGCTGTTACTGTGCTAAAAGGTCAGAATAGCCGGAGCCATAGCCGGAGGTATACAATAGGAAATACCAAAGTGCAGCGTAGTGCACAGAAAACACAAGTTTCTCTCAGGAGCTCGGAGATGTGGTCAGCGAAAGAGCTCTTCCGATTCTACAGGCATGGATTCTATTCAAGCATTGCTGTGACTGCTACTGGTATGGGCACAATTTTATGATACCTCTATCACCTCGTAATTCAATAACATTAGTCTTTGGTTGTTCCGTAGGCGACTATGTATTCTCTACTGTGAATTGCATTCAAACTCTGCTCGTTCTAGCTCAATTTTAGGGTAGTTTACAAGTATACCACCATGATGTTTGTAACTTGAGTCTAGTCTCAAAGTCGGTGGTGACTGCAACAGGTGCGGATTAGAGTAGACTTGCAGGAATTAAGGAGATTCGGAGGTTGTCTCACTCACCTCAACTGCATCAGTGCTTTGAAGGGCGATGTTGCTCGAAATTGGCCTATTATGTGAATTCCAGCCAACTCTCGGATATACTGTTGCTTTAAACTGTAACAAATGCTGCCTCACAAACATAGAAACATCTTCATTAATTAGTGTATACCTCCGTAGAATATCCTGCGTACTTACCAGACTATTATCGACTGTAGCATACTTGTAAGGTGGGAAGGTAAACGAGACTGGGTATTCGGGAGAGGGGTGACTTCGCCATGGTGGGATCGACAATCAGAGAATAAAGGATAATTGAAGCATTTGAGAGAGCCGTAGCAATGGGCCATAGCAAAGATCCACACTTGATGCCGCCGGGTAGAAACAGGATGGAGGCGCTATATGACGATGTACTGAGACAGTTGGAGCAGCTACAGTTCCAAAACCTTAAAAAAAGCGCTAAACAATATTTCCAGTCGGCAGAAGTCAAAAGATGGATGCGTTTGAACCGTACCAAATCGACCGAAACAATGCTTTCGACTTCCTGCAAGGATGCAAAAATAAAAGAGCGGTGGAAGCAATCACACGTGCCACCAAACTCTCCGCAACGTCACCGGCAAAGCTCTGTCGATTCGGAGTGTCGAGCTTTTCCAAAACATTGGAGTCAACAAAATACGAGGACAAGAAGCGAGAGGAGCAAGCAAGAGAAATGGACGAGAGATGTCAACGGGAAGCCTTTCCGCAACACTTGTGCAAACTCTGCTACTTCTTCAAACAGGAAATTGGAGCGTCATGAACACGAACTTCGGAATTCACGACGGCCTAAATCCCCGCCACGGGTCTCCCGAAGTAGTAGTGAAATCGGGTACGCATGCTCCCCACATGTTTTCTGGTCACATCTCCAGTCCATTAAAATTAGTTTCATAAGAATTCTCGCTGTTTTCTGTAAACTCTGACAATTTTTCTGCAACGCAACATCTGGAAGTTTTAGTCAGATTTTCATACCTGGCTCTAGTCTTGTTATAACCCAATTTCACAACCGGGTATAGTGAAACTTCTCTGCGTTGTTAGAGCACAATCACCATATAATTAGGTGAATTGGGAAAGACTGAGGGACCATTTTGTACTCCACCTTAATCTTACATACAACAAATGTAATAAGCATAGCTATAGCTCAAAGTTGTAATTATTGGAAATTCTTGGAGGCAACCACTGAGGCTTCACTATTGCATGCTTGTTTTTTTTGTAATATGCTAAATTGTACATAATGACAGAAATAGTGAAAGTCCAAGAATACACTATTTTTCCCGATTTACCTAATAAAGTGCTTGTTAAGCACTTTGGCAATGTACCGTTTGTATCCGGCAAGGGTGGCCATTGACTGACAGAGGTAACAGTGTCGGTATGAATACAGGAGATTCAGAAAAAGTATTGAAACGAAGAGCAGCAGTTCTTCCAAAGCGAGAACAGCGGTTGGCTGTGAGACTCTTGCAATTACAGGTCGAAGCTCGAAAGGCGAAACTCAGTTGCAGCCTTTCACTCCCATTGAAACAGATTGCAGAAGCACCTTCTTCCATCTTCGAAATCTGCAGTATGGGTATGAAGACACGTCACCTCCCATCAAAAAGCCTGAGACGAGGCCGGCCTCCATGACGTTACGAAGACAATTTAACAACAGTCTCATGGAGAGGGTGAAAAGTCAGAGAGCACTTGATGCCAAGCTCGGATACAGAAAACGAGAGTGCTTGAATGAACCAGACATGGACGCTTCAATGGCCATTATGACTCTCAAATGCAACAATAACCGCAGCAGGAACAAGAGCGAAAGCACGACAGGAGCTTTCAGAATCGAGGACACGGTTCAGAAATCCAGAAACTTTAGCAAGTGCTCCGAGGTAAGAAAATGTCAACCCAACCTCGTCAAGTTCTCTGCATTATTGATACGAGAAGAGACTAGTGAAGTAATTAAATGCTAGAAATTTACAGCTCTTGCAGATCACGTTTGTGAAGCCTAGTTTTTTTATTGAAGTATTCATCGTGGGTCAAGAGTAGAAAATCTCTATGAATTCTACACCAGTAACATATTGCAGACTTATCTTAGTCAACATCCGGGACTTGCAACAAAACCTGTAAACGTCATTTTCGTTAAATTGGGAAATTTGTTCAAATTTGGGACTTCTGCAGGTTTAAGGTGATCACCTTAAACCGAGCTCTAGGTTTAAGCAACGTTTTTCCTTCAAATCTGGTTTAAGGTAACTTTTTGAGTTTAAGGTAACTTTTTGGGTTTAAGGTAACTTTTTGGGTTTAAGGTAACTTTTGGGTTTAAGGTAACTTTTTGGGTTTAAGGTAACTTTTTGGGTTTAAGGTGAAGTTCAATTTGGGAACCGCGTTTTCCAAATTTAACGAATATGGCGTTTGTAGCATAACTCCTGCTAGCTCTTCTGCTAAGCAGTAACGCCTTCGCTCATACTCCAACTAGTAGGCACGTAATAGAAGTTAAGCTGAAAAGTGTTACTACGCAGGCTCCAACAAGTTACTATTTATCAGAAAAGCAAGTTCATATTCACACAAACGTAGATTGCAATGGAGCGACAAGAGCAACTAATCGAATTGGAAGCCAGCGACCTAACTCGGGGGCGACGCTGGACAGCTCATTTTCTCAAAAGCGATGTCCACTAACGACAGCAAGCAGAACCACTGCTATTCTTCAAGGTATTCAAAAAAAATCAGTTTGCCTCCTTAAACTGGCCAGCAGAACTTGGCCATGAATTCCAGCTATGCTGCAGAGAGGGTAAAACATTTGAAAATTTTGAATCTATGCAGGGCTAGCCTCCTCTTAGTGATGCAATTTCATCCATACACTGCTTCACAAACCACCAGATCATCCGCAGTGTAATAATATATGCTAATCACAGGAGGCTCAACTTTTGTTACGTTCGAAGCATCTTGAAAGATTTGTTTCCAAAAAATAGTTCAAACCAATATAACACCATATTAGGTAACTTGGGAAAAACGGAGGGACCATTTTGTACTCCACCTTAGTTTCAAAATTGTAATTATCAAAGTTCTTGGAGGCAATCACTAAAACTTCACTATTGTACAAGAAAAGACACGCTTGATTTTTTGTGGTATGCTAATATACACATAATAGCAGAAATAGTGAAAGTCCCAGAATGTACTATTTTTCCCAATTTACCTAATATGCCATATTATGGCACAACTTTTGCGCTGGCAGATGCATTGGAGGTGTTAGAGTGTGCCCACCGCTGGAACGAGTGGGGAGCGCGAACTCTTCAGGAGCTTGCAAGAGCATCAAAGGCAGCTGCAGAGAGGAAAAGTATGTTACTAGGCTGGTCTTACACACAAGAGCGAGAATACATCAGCATTCAAAAAGCCAAGATACTTCTGCCTCACGACAATGATGTGATCATGTCGACACGCCGAGGCAGAGTTTTGGAAAGTCGAGAGGAGGAACGAGAGTTCATACGAGATATCTTGATCGCCTCGGGCATTACACACGAAGATTGGGTGGACGAACATCATCTCCTAAACGCAAGGCAGCTCATTGTTAGCCCAACACAAACAATGCCATATAGACAGACATCAAATGTTGGGAGCTATTCGTCAGTAGCAGCTGAGCGCCGAAACAAGAAGAAATTTGTTGAGAAACGTATTCTCTATGATTTTGTAGAAGAATTGTTGAAACATGAGCTTGAATTCCAACAGTGTGCCCAGCTAGGGATGAACCTGGAGCGCAAGGGACAGGCGCTGGTGCAAAGCATTTGGAACCACCTGCAAATCTGCTCCTCTCCTGCTTCTTCAGACGATGTCTACACAACAGTACAAAACATTGTGCAGAGAGATCAACAATCTCAGGATTCCATATGCGTTGAAACGGTTGAAGTCATGGAAGAACTCGACATGACAATCTACCAAGACCTGATGCAAGAACTTTTAGAGGAACTGTTACTCGTAATGTCTAAAGCAGGATTTCAGGGCTAAAACAACTTACTGATGACCGATTATCAGTAATCACAATCAGAGTTATGGTTGGCGAATATGTATGAATCTCAAGGTATTAACTGCATGTACAGAAACAAGTCACAGGCGTGGCTATATTGCCTTAAAAAATGTACCTTTCTCAGCTTGAATCCTTCGTTTCATGCAAAAAATGTTCACATACTCTAGCACATATTCCAAACATAAACACTTAGCTTCTGCCGTGAACTTTGTCACTAAGAATAGAAGGGTACCAAACCCTGCAAGGTCAAACAATACATCTGGCCACAGTTACAGTATGCATCCGCCACGTATCTGATCCACATTTGAAGAGAAAGGCTGCCAACATTTAAACATCACCAAATACTAGCGTCCCCATAGACAGTATTACACACAAACAACATTCTTACAGAATAAAACCCCCAGACTCATAAGAGAAAAATATCTACAAACACACCAGAAACATGCCGTATGTGAAGTTGTGAATCCGAATGAATCTAGGAATGCATAAGCCTCCAGAATAACAACACCCGGGCGCAGAGAAAATTACTGAAGCTGACACATATAAGCATCAGGATTCTCAAACCAGTTCAAAAACTAAACAAAGCCAGAATTTAAATCTCCAGGCATAACTTTGCTAATTATTTGCTTGACTTTTTTGCCAAAACGAACGCAAAGAACAAAAAAATCCAGATTCAGGCAATCCACATACAAAATTGAAGGCGTGAAGTCAAGTATCCGCTTGAGTATATTTCGGAAGCTCCAACTCATCAAAAAAGAGCCTGGAAAACATTACAAAACAAAATTCTCCAACTATGGGAAAATTAATTGACAGCAAACCGAATAGTTACCATCGGGGGAGCAAACAGTTCAAAATCCTACACAAGCGGTTTGACTGTATCCTATCGTGCCACAACCTCTCGCATGGCTCCAATCTGGCTAACAACACACTCCAATTTCTTCACACTGATCTCTGAACTTATCCTCGCAGGGTAGTCGGAGTTTTCATATGGCCTATACTCGCACATGCTTTTGATCTCGTCTCGTAATGTTGTTTGAATTTCCTGATTTCAGCACAAAACACACTCCATGACTAAGAACAGAATGCAAATTTCCAAAAAAAGGCATGTACTCAGGGTTTGGATACGAGGAGATCTTAAGTGCAAAATGAATTGAGATCAGAAATTAAAGCTGAACACTGGAGTAAAATCAGGAATCGGAATAGGAGTTGTCTTGTTTATGCAAGCGGTGAAGGTGTGCGCTGACTTCCTGCACTCTCTAGGGGATGGAGTTGAACCCTAAGTCCTATGATAAATGCTATCTTACTCTCTTTAGCAGATACTAGGGGTAAGGTAGCAACACCCATAAGCGTGAGTTTAAGCTTTATAGGGTATGTACTCAGATCGAACAAGCTTACGTTAGAAAGAAGGAATGAAAAATATTGGCATCAATTTCATAGTTTCAATTGCAAGCATTTGTTCACAAAGATTTTAAATCCTAAATCACTGAAATTGTATGGTTGTGTGTAAGAGATGCTAAAAACAAAGCTTACTAGTTCTTACATAGTGAGATGAGGCACTCAAAATTATCATATTAGTCACCCATAACCACCACTTTGTTACCCACAATCATCACTTCATCACCCATAACCATCACTCTGTCACCCATAACTGTTTGATTTTATACTTGATTGTGCCAATGACGCTCATGGGAACAGTCACAGTCAGGGCAGCTTCTACCTTAGTTATCGTTGTGTTTTTGCATTCTCAATCTTCACGGAAAATCGCCGTGGTGCTTCCTTTACAACTTGCGCAAGCGTAGTTTTGTGAAAATTGAGAAAAAAAATTCTCAGCGCCCAAGCATGAAGAAATGGGTTGAGAATATTTTTTGCTTGAGAATTCTTACCATGGTCCGCCTATTTACCCGCTCATGAATTGCTTTTCACCTTGCTTTTTCTGCTCCTCCAATTGGTGGCAATGTTGCCTTTCTCTAAGTAAAACATTCTCCATTCTTCATCCTTCATTATCCATCACCCACAAAAGGGGTGTCACACCTCCTTCCATGGAGAAGTGCTCCCATTGGCTCCTACAATCGCTAAGCCATTTCTCAATCTTCACGGAAATCTCAATCTCACACCAACCATGACTACCCCTAATAAGTATAGGTAGTGTAAATTGTCTAGAAATTAGTATGGGGCAACCTAAATGCACTATTTAGTGTACACCAAATAGTGCATTAAGGTTGCCTTAACAATTAGGTTACCTTATCTTGGTATAATTACCTCATGACTCACCCTTGGCCACATGGAGGGGCATGTAACTTTCTTTATGCTATAATGATTCTTGATTTGTGTAAAGTTCCACCTTCTCTGCTCCTTGGCGATGGCGCTTGTTGTTGGGCCCAACCCTTGCTTGCATCCTCCATTGTTTACTAGTGTGGCTATGGCCCAATTTTCATCCCAATTTAATCAAGCTTTTCTTTTTCTTTTTCTTTTTTGAATGTTTATCCATCATGTATTAGAAATACTAAAATTGCCACCAAAATCAAAGTAAAAGTAATTTTCTAAATTTCTAATCCATTGAAAACTTCAAAATTTGATAAGTTTCCCACCATAGGCCCAAATGACACAAAACCAAGCATTTGCACCCCTCCTTGTCAAGAACTTTTTGACAATACCAAGCACGCAATGGGAGGACACACGGTTTGGGAGATCTCAACATGACAAACAAACAAACAATCCCACCAAAAATCCAAACAAACACCTAATTTAATCCCTGAGTGCCCAGAGTTATATTAGGATTTAGGAGAAAATGTAGGGTTTAATGGCCACCACAGCTTGGAAAATTACATCCAAAAAAAGTGACCGCAAGATTTGAAAAAGGACTACCTTCTCTGCTAATGGGGACCAACCACAACTATTTTCACCGTGCAAATTAAGAGAAAAAGTGAGATAAAGTTAAAGGCTCCAACGACAAGATCTTGTTGCTGGGGCACTTAAGGGTTAAGGTAAAAATCACAATAATTTTTGAAAAAAATTATTGTAGTCTCAGTAAAATAATTAATAGTGTGAAAATGTCAAGAAATTAGTATGGAGCAACTTAAATGCACTATTTGGTCTACACAAAATATGAGCAGCAGTAGCTTGTTGTAAAATGGTGCACTGGTGGTTCTTACATCAACCTCTTACAACTCATTGAATGCATGGAAGAAAGTTTGTTTTTAATTGCAAGAGCCAATCATTCTCCTTGCTTCCTCAAATTGCTTCACAACTTGCAAGTGAACGGTTCTTGGAAAGTCTAAGGTTAATAATAGGTACCTATGACACATGCACTTTAAGAAGACATAAGTAACTCAAAAATGCTTCAAAAAATATGAAACGACTTGTGTTGCATTCAGCATCTATTTCTCTTTGTCTGCAGTAAAAATCCTTCCATCCACGGAAGACCATGAAAATGAGGGATGAGCCCTTGGATGGGCGGTTTTCGAGCGTACTACCTTAGAACCGGTCAGAACGGCTGAGTCTTTCCATCCTGGTCCCACAAGCACGTATGTGCAATATGGTGAGCCCCTCGTGTACTCCAGTGAGCACGAGAGTCCAAGGATCCTTCGGAAAAACTCACAAATCCGCAGCAACGTGGAATAGTCAACTTGGCATCACACATTTGTACAGAACACAAACTGCTCAACAGCAGCATATTCTTGTACGAAGAGCCATAATTGCTGGCGGAATAATCAAGGAAAAATTTCATGGATACCTCTGAAGTTTGCAAATTTGTTATAAGTACCCCTGCTTTTTCAAAAGTACCCCTGCTTTTTCAAAAATATCACAAATACCCTTGGACCAGAAAAATTAGACATTTGCTTTGTTATGCATGTCATTTCTTTTTCCCTTTGTGCGCACACTACTTCTTTCTTGTTATGCATGCGCACAAAGAAAGAAAAGAAGTGCCATGCACAACGTAACAAACGCCTAAAATTTATGGTCGATATTTCCAAAAAAGCAGGGTATCTATGAAAATTTTGCAAACTTCGGGGGTATCCAAGAAATTTTCCCAATAATCAACACTTGCTTCCCATTAAGAACATCGACCACAACAGCACTTGACAAAAGAACTTACCCAGAGAGGCACACAATTCTGAAAGGAAACCAGAGATTTCTGTTTGTTACACTACCGTGGTATACATTAGAGCTGGAACTTGCCACTTCGGCGTCTCCCGCTCTTCACCCCTAAATAATCTACAAATCATGTGCTCAAAGCGTTTCTGAATGAAATGGTACACTCACTAAAACTCGTTTCCATGTTCTTTCTTCAGAACAATAAAACCTACAGTACAACCTTTTTTTCCTTTTTTTTTGGGTTTCTCTCCAGCAGTTTCTGCAAGATTTGAAACAAGCTTTTCAGGTATTCCAATATGCTACTCGTATTTACCCTCATCTCCACCTCTGCCAGTATAGTAGATAACCCAAATGCCGATCTCACGGTTGGGGGAACATCCGGTTATATGTCCCATACATGATGACGTCATAAATGATTTACAGTTACATTGGATTGACCGGTAATCTAATACACATAACCCATGTCTTCTCACAGGAAAACTCTTTTGAGTTTCTCCAGGAGAACAGTTTGATCAAAATCGAAAAAAATATAAGCGGACAAACTTCGGGGTATGTTCAATAACCTTCGAGAGCTGGGGGAGGCTTGCGAAGTTTGTAGGAGTTGATGGTTTAGGGTTTGCAAAACCATGAGTTTGTTTTCACAATGAGCGCTCCCAAGCAAGATGCAAGCGATGCAACGGCGCGTCCTCAAACTTGCCGAACACGCTGCGAGTGTAATTGCGCAATCCGTAGTCCCAAACTTCGCAGTACCGCTTCTCCCAATCCCGGGGCTTCACAGCGCGCGTGCCGAGGTGAGGCACGCGGTCGTTGGAGTTGGGGTTACGATTCTCGGTCCAATCCGCGACGTACGTGGCGGCGCGGCGATGGAACTTCACCCTGAACTCGTCCCACACTTGGAACTTGTAGTGGTTGATCACGGCCACCGAGAGCGGGATCTTCACGAATTCGAAGCCATCTTGCAAGCTGAAATGGTGGATCACATTCGCCAGGCTCGTCGCAACGGAGCTCAGTTTCACGATGGATTTGTGCCGCTCTGTCCTCGCCGTGCGGCATGTGTACCCTTGCGTGACGCCCTGGGACGGGATGGTAGTTAACCCCGACGGCCCGTAGTCGTAACAAAACGTCATGATCTGGCCGACAGAGTTGTCTTCCGCTGCGTCGGCGATGAATGTGCTGAGGTGCGATTCGTGAGATTCGTGGGATTCGTTGCGGTACTTGCGACTGGGGAAGAAGAACTCGTCCACGTCGATGAAGAGCATCCACTCGCACTCAGGACGCGCCAGCAGCGAGCAGTGCGAGAATCCCGCCTCTTGCGTCTTCACCCACGGCCATGGCTGCTTGGCGACGTTGAAATTGCGGGCGTTCAAGCTGGCGATGGTCGCGTCTAACTCGTCCTCGCTGTTGTTGTCGTACAGGAAGAACTTCGACACGCCGAGGTGGCTGTGGTAGTACACCCACTCGTCCAAGAACTTGGACTGGTTGTAAACCATCGTGCACGCGCAAATCTCGTGACGATTCCCGCTCGAAGGGGCTGTTGGTTGCCGTGGGGGATGGTAACTCGCTACCGAAGGCAAAACACGCCCATAGAATTTCACCGTGATTTTCTTCCCTGTTAACTCAGAAACCACGTTCCTCGGGGGATGCGCGCAACGGAACACCTCTAGCGCTTTCGACGTCACCGCCGTTTCGATTCCGTCGTTGAAGACGCATCGAAAATGGCGCAGATATTCGGGTGCGTT
Organism: Ulota crispa; assembly: GCA_963920765.1. Lineage (NCBI taxonomy): Eukaryota > Viridiplantae > Streptophyta > Bryopsida > Orthotrichales > Orthotrichaceae > Ulota > Ulota crispa. Next base: position 8,290,386 of record OY987245.1, read on the forward strand.
GTCCACTTTCGACCCGCTGGCCGTCCCGTGCACGAACACCACCACGTCGTCCTCGGTCGGGAAAGACTCGTACACCACGAGGTTGTTGGAATTCCATTGAATCAGTGGCCGGTCGGGCGTTACTCGAATCTCCTGCACTTGGTCTACTTCGAGAACTAGCGACGTTGTGTTCCACACGAGCTCCGTCGGGGGAGGGGCACAGAGAAGCGCGGCGCGATCGTCGTGCGTCCTGTGGAACGCCAGCGGCACGGTGTATGCGAATCGCGCGCGGTCGCCGAAGCGGCAATCGATCCTGTCCTTGGATGGAAACTCGGCCTCTGCGGGGAATTTTAACAGAACTAAAACCTCCCTGGAATCCAAGTTCAGAACGTCTTCAATGTGAATGAGCGGAGTGCTCTTCGATTGCGCCTCGATTTGCAAGTACGACGAGCGTGGTGGCACGGTCACGAGCATGCGGTTCGACGGCTCAACTGCACATTACACCAATCCAATCAGTCATTACTCAACAAAACACACGCGCGTTTCTCATAAAAATTCCTGACATGGCCAAACCTCTGTGTAATCTTCTCGTAAAAGCGCCTATAAATTCACTCTCTCCCGTGAGGCACGAGATTCCCCTAATGCAGCAAATCTCAACAGAAAACTGGGAACCTAAATCTCGGTGATTGCTAACAGCCATTTTGTGAAACGGCTTGACGAAAAGAACCAAACGAGAGGGGCAATGGTCGACCTCGAACTTACTTCGGCGAGCAGGTTGGTATCCCGCGAAGAGGATGAATGCTGTAAACGTCAGAAACATGAGGCTGTAGCACAATCTGCGCAAACAAAGAATCGGCCGCACTTTCGAGTCTCCAAAAGCGCGCTTCGTCGATGCTTTTGCACCGAATTCCAAGTCCGATGCTGGCACCAAATTTTTCATCGAGTGCGCCATCCTCCGATAACAGAGCAATCTCTCAAACCTGATCACTCTTCTCAACCACCTGTACTTGCGGATTGCATCCCTAACTGCAAGCTCTAACCTAGTGCCGGCCGAATCGAACGTCCTCCGAGGCGATCAAAGTCGGAATTCAGCAAAATCGTCACAAAAAAGACACGAACAATCTCTAAAACTTGGTGAAAATCGACGCAAAAAAGCTCTTATCGCAATCAATCATCTCAAAACATCACTTAAACACAACAACTGAACCAACAATCATCGACCAGTCGTAGTCACTACAATAAAAGGCGCGTTCTAGGCTCCTGTCATACGTCGAACGAGCCTGATAGTTTCTACAGAAAAAGGCCACGTCAACACTTCGAATTCAAAAAAGCTCCGTCGTCTGCGCGCGCTCACGCGTGGAAACTGAAAGCGAACCGACACGGACTGACGACACCCGCGCCCGCGCTCGCGCATAAACACAGACACAGCGCGGGTGTAGAATTTGAACACGTTGTGCGTGACGAAATGAATTGAAAGGTCAAGTAAGTTAGGGAGAGAGAGAGCGAGAGAGAGGAGTAGAGCGGAGAGTGTGGTCCGGTATAGGCTACTCTTGACTGGGTCAGCAGCGACACGTCAACTGCGACAATGGTGTCGCGATCTTCGAGCACCTCCAGCCTTGCTCGCCAGACGGCCAAACACCGGGCCTGGACCGGGCCTGGGCATCCAAGGATTGCGGAATCCCATTCTAGTGTAGGCTTGTCACACAGGGGAATCCTAACTAAGCTTGCCAAACTTCCCTCCGAGACGTTAGTTTTTAGTGTGTTCTTAAAATTTGGCATGTTCTTTTTTGGAAGTTCGTCTGATGTTGTGATACAACTTGTTGCCAAGGCATATTAGTTTGGACTATTATGGACAGCGACCCCACATTTTGCCATTCTTGTCCGTTTTTGGCAAGGCAGGTTGGACCTCTTGGTTGGAGCCGCGCTTTGCATAACAAAAGTCACACGGGAATTTCTGTTTGAAGAGTTCCATGTGCGAGGCAGGGCTAGAGAAGCTCTTCTGATTAGCACAGCACGGCAAACGAAACGACTGTAGCGAGCCTGCAGGTAATTATTCTAGGACTGATTAGGGGTTGAGCAGGGCCAGCAGAGACAAGTGACAGTTGGACTCGGAGGTGGCACTATTTTGAACAGGGTGTAGCTCCGTCGCGACGAGGACGTTAACTCACTGGGACGAATGCGTTGTGGGGAGTGAGTGCCCTTGGCGTGACCTGCGCGTCACGCTGCATCGCCAACGCTGTTGGGCAAGCTGGGCAGGCTGGTCAGCTGGTGCCAATGTGTCTCGCGGTGCCTGCCAACCATGGGCTGCGTTTGGTCCAAGCAGGCCTACCCGTGAAGTTTCACGCTACCCGGCCTTGACTGCAATGTTTGGGAAGAAGCTCTACACCAAATAGTGCATTTAGGTTGCCCGGTACTAATTTCTCAACAGTCCACACCATTTAAATATTTATTGCTGCTACAGTAAATTTTAGCAATAATGTGACAAGCAATTTTTAACCCACTCAAATCCAAACCCTTTGGAACTCATTCCAATCAAACTATCATTTAGTAGAGATTCACAAAAATTGACCATACCAATTGGTAGTGAACATAGGCCCAGAGCTACAAGGAAAAGGGCACGTCCTTACATTGTACCATTGAAAAGATTATAACAGTCAAACAAGGAAATTTTTCAAAACCGAGAGGCCATATTTTGGTCCCTTGGGCGCTCAAGGGTTAAAGGTCTTGGCAATGACAACATATTTCCAAAAAGACAAATTACCAATGTTCATGTCATATATCATGTGAAATCTTGATATTTAAAAAGTTACATAAGCCTCCAAGTGGCCAAGCCATGAGTCATGAGGTAAGTTTCCATGGTAAGGCAACCTAATTGTTAAGGCAACCTAAATGCACTATTTGGTGTACACCAAATAGTGCATTTAAGTTGCCCCATACTAATTACTCAACATTTCACACTATTTAAATACTTACTGTTACTACAATAGCTTTTATCCATAATTATTGTGATAAATAAGTTTTTGAAAGATTTGACAACTATTACAAAGTTATAGAAACACAAACTACCAACATCCAAGTTGTAAAATCAAGTGAAATTTTAATATATAAAGAGTTACATGCCCTTCCAAGTGGACAAGTTGTGGGTCATGAGGTAACTTTCCAAGGTAAGGCAACCTAATTGTTGAGGCAGCCTAAATGCACTATTTGGTGTATGCAATATAAGTTACAGTTAGCGGTGGATGAAAGATTAAGGACATGTTGGATAAGACCCAAATGGGACGGTTGAAGTACGTCCAAGTATGTTTAGAAAGCTAACTACACCATATATTGCATTTAGGTAGCTCCACACTAATTTCTTGACATTTTACACTATTTAAACACTTATTGCTGCTACAAAAGTTTTCAACGATACTTATTGCAAGAAGCAACTTTTAAAGGCCTTGGCAACAACAACATAGTTACATAAAGACAAATTAGCGGTGTCCATGTCGTAGACCATGTGAAATCCTAGTATCTAGAGAGTTACATGTGCCTCCAAGTGGTCATTGCAAAGAATTTGGACCCAAGAAAGGGCTGTGAGTTTGGATGTTCCCAATGCCACTACCGGTCGTCAGAAAATTATTAAAAATTAAAAATTAATATTAAAAAGTCAAACAAAGGTTTTTTTTCCAAAAATAATAATTAAATAATAATGCTTGACGAGGTCGCCCTAATGCCATTTCATACTACTGCAAATTGCCTATGTGGAAGTGTTGTGGAAGTGCTCCCAAAGTTCCCATAGTTTTGGGGGAAGGGGCCCATTCTTGGGTCCAAATCCCTTGTAATGCAAGCCATGAGTTGTTAGGTAACTTTCCATGGTAAGGCAACCTAAATGCACTATTTGGTGTAGCAGTTTGCGCTTGCTGTGCTATGCATTCACCATCTATCTATCTATACTACTAAGTTGGAGGATTTCCCCAAGTGCGCCCTTTTCTAGAACCTTTTAGAATTTTTTGTTGTAAGTTGAAGCAACAAAGGATGCCCAAGATATAGATCATCAAGTGCCCTGCAACCATGTCCATTTCCAAAATTTTGTAAGTTTTTTTTGTGGAAGTTGAAACAATAAAATATGCTCCAAATATAGAACACCAAATGCCCTCCAAACATGTGCTAGAAATCAATAAAATGCCAAGGGCCTCCTAATAAATATAACAAGTAGCATTGTGATAAAAGCAATTGGTATTCTTGATCTCAAAAAAGGACCAAAATGATGGTGCATGAGGGTTGGATTTTAGACTTGTTGTGAGATATTGATTTTTTGTATAGTACATCAAGACTAGATTCCAGATCAATTGATTTGTGCGATATCAATTACAAGCCAATAAAAAGAGTTAAACTAAACCTATATAAGATGATAGTACCTCTATAATACCACATTTTAACGCTGTGTGATATTACAAAAGTACAATGGCAATTGGTGAACTATGTGATATCACACTATATAAACATGTGATATTACAATGGTCATTGTAATTTTAGTAGTATGATTTGAATTATTTTGAATGATCAATGGATTGTTTCATACTTTTTGTGCAAGGCCTTTGATACTTCATGTTAATATTGATGAAAGAAGAGAACTTGCAAAAATGATAATCTTATTTCTAGAATCCTTCAAGGTCATAATATATCTTGCTAGAAAAGCTCTAGATCCACAAGCTTCACCTCCCCTTGCCCAAACCCTCCGGGGCAAAATAAGAGGGGCCACCTTGATAGGTTAACTCATTTATTTAACAAAAAAATGTAATAAAATTAGATAATTAAGCCATGCGACTTTAGTCTCTATTTGCTTGCAAAAGGTCGGGGACCATGGACACTCTCCCCCCTTCCTTAATGTTCCTCTTGTTTTGCATTGTTTGGCCACCCATGTTGCAACTTAAGCCATTATTGTTTCATCTTCCATCCTTACTAAGAGCTTCTTACCTAGGACATACTCCGTACTATAACTTTAATTTCAACCTCTTCAACTAATCCTACTTTTGAAATTTTTTATTGTGTAAACCATCTGCACGTTCCAATTTTCACCCCCTCAACGAATCAAAATTTGAAAGTCCGTGGGACTTGAATGCAAAAAAGAATGATTTAGTATCATTCACGTGCGTAAAAATCAGCCAATTCATACAAATTTGTCTTTTCATTATCAGAAAAAAAGTTACAAGAAGCACTCTCCTCATAGCATTATAGCTTGAACAAAATTGAAATTCCTTCCTCTTCTAAATTCTTAAACACATCTTGCTTTTTGAGTTAGGGGACATACTTAAAATTTCTCAGCATGACTTCTCTTGATGCAAAGCCTTCTCCCTAGCAAGACACAGTCAATAAAAATGAGATACTACGGTGTTAGTTTGAAGTTTTAGTGCATTTAGCAATAGTATTAGCTACTTGCCATAGATTAAGGAAATTGCATTTGGGATCACTAGTGTGGATTAGGGTTTTTTCTTTGGCGTAATGCCAGATTCAAAGTTCGGAGATTTGAAACAAGCCACTGGGTTTCAGTCCCTCATGAAATCTTCCTCTCCCGTGAGGGCACGTCAAGGATTACTATTTTGCTACAGTCCAAAAAAAAAAATGCAGTGTGGACTGTTCTTTAGACAACGAAACTAAAATAGTGTTGCCAACTTGCAACCAACATGAATTGGTGCCTCCTTCCATGCTACATCGGTGACAAGGAGAAGCACTTGACAACAATATCTTTCATGATTGGTGCTCATGAAAGTAGCTTTAGGGTCCAATTTGTTTGGTAAAAAATCATTGATGTAATAATCAATTTTGAGGTTCAATTTGGCTTCTTTCTTCTTTTTGTTGGCCATTGATAATTTAAAGGCTATTTACAGCGCACCTTTTGCATGGAAATACCAAATACAATATCTCATAGCTTTGGCTCAAGAATCTTCCACCCACGACCAATCCTGCTTTTGCAAAACCACCCTCCCCCCTCACATGCAAGGACGCCCTTATTCCTGGGTGCCGTGTGAAGAAGTGTAACCCGGGGTTCTTTTCTGTACTTTTTCTGTTTTTTATCTGTTATTTTCTCTTCATTCTCTTGGGTTTACGCAGTATTTTGCTGAAGTTGCTCAAGTAGGTTGTGGTTGGCAGTTGTCTCAGCGTCTAAAGTGCCAGCTTTGGCACGGGGTGCTGAAAGTGACCATACACGGGATCTTTGACATTCTTCAAAAATATTTTTCCCTGGTTTGTTTTTTGAAACACTCGTTGCGAGCCACCTCTAATTCCAATCATTTTACGTGTCTTGGATTCTCATAGAAGGGAAAATTTCATGAATACGCCTGAAGTTTGCAGTGTTTTTATAGATATCCCTGTTTTTTCAGAAATATCATAAATATCTTTGGACTAAAAAAATTTTGGGTTTATTTTGTTGTGAATGTCATTTCCTTTCTTCCTTTGTGCACATGCATAACAAAAAAAGAAGTAATGTGCTCATAAAGGGCAAAGGAAGTGACATGCATAACAAAACAAACGCTTAAAAATTTTAGTCCCAAGGTACTTGCAAAATTTCTGAAAAAATAGGGGTAGTTGTGAAAATATTGCAAATTTCACAGGTATTCATGAAATTTGCCCTATAAATAGTTGCATAATTTAAAACTTCCAATGTGGTGTTCTAACAATCTATCCTCTCCCTTAACCCCTAAAGGTCACAAGGTGTCTGTTCAAATTTTGAAGGTCTTTTATGAAGCTCTAAGGGGGTATTCTCTCTTAAGCCCTAATGGACAATTGCCCCTTCGGGGGACAAATGGGATTTTGGGCATGTACCTATGGCTAAATTACTTTGTGTGATTTTTTGAAACTTTTATTGAAGGTGGGGAATTCAGAGATCTATGTGGGCATGTAAGTTTTTCATCATTTTGACAATTGACGAAGAAGTTATGCGTGAATTTATGAAAATTTGGGGAGGACTGCCCATCCAAACATCCAAAAAATCTTCTTTAAAATTCACATTTTTTAAAAATAAATGTTTGAAACTGGTTCTTTAGATTTTTTTTATACGTGGGAAGCTTTCAATCATTCAACTTCAATCAAAGAAGTTATGAGGAGTTTTTTTTTTTAGGCAGTTATGGATTCTCTAGTCTAAAATAAACTTTTAAGTCCTTTATTATACTCAATTTTCAATATTTTGGAAAAAAATTAAACCAAAGAAAGTAGATTGTTTATCGCAACATTATGACTGTTGGGATTTGAAATTTCATTTCAATAATTAAGTTCTTAACAATTTAGTGTATTTACTAATTCTCTACTTCATTTTACTTACTATTTTTTCCCATGTGTTGTGTAGTTCCAATTGATTTGAAAATAATCCCACATAGGCCTAATTCAATCTCCTACATGGTAAATTTAAAGCACAACTTTGGGTAGAGCAATTTTTTTCATGTAAGAGTGGTTAAAGGCTTATGAAATTTACTAGCAATAAGGAAAAAGAACCTTTTCCCTTCAATTCAGATGTAAACATCTCCCTTCTCTCCATCTAAAATGACCTAATTTTTTCCTACAAGTACCTCTTTTAGTTTAAGCCAAGATCCTATGATTGGATTTCCAAAAAAGAAAAAAATTACCTTCTTACTCATCCCCTAGAAGTAGCAGTTACTGATGATTTTGGAAGAAAAAAGGGCTCGGTCCTTTAGGGGTTAACCCTTACAAATCACAAATCTCTTCATTTTTGTATACACAGGTCCATTTACAATATATAAGGTGGAGGAATCTTTTGAAATTCAACATTGAATAAGACCTGTGCGTATTTAAGTTTTCATTATACATTCACATGGTTGAGTTTATTAATACTATTAACAACATGTTGACATATGTTTTGAAACTCGAAATTTGAAGTTCTATCTTGACGTTAGATATTAATTACCTTATAGCTAAGATCTATTGGAAGGACTTGAAACAAACTTGAAATGTGACAGTTTCTTTATAAAAAAAATATCTTTAAATATATATCATTGTGACTTTATTCTACAACCTCTATTTTTCAACAAATTCCTTTATACTTTGAGTCAAAGGAGGTAAGCACTTTAATTTATTGCATTTTAACATATTTTAATACATATTTCTCTTCGAACAAAGATCAAACACAACTCTTACCACTAAAACTCTAAGTTTTCAAAAGAAAAGAACAAATACTGCATGTGTAGCATAGAAAAAGCATAAAAGTAGAAATACGCATTTTGAAGTTTGCACCAAATCAAGTCTCGAGGAGAAGAGGCTTTGTGTTGACAAAATCTACAAGTGAAGAAACTTGAGTACGACTATACGTAAAAAGCGAGCCAATGCTACAAGGACACCTCAGTGGAGTGAGGTGTAGCTGCTTCCTACATAATTGTCACCTCTTTTTTAATCGTAAGCTTAGTGAGAAATTCATGGGATGCCTTACCTGTCTGGTCTGTAAGTTAACCTTTTGCAATCAACCTCCTCCTTTCTGTACTGGTACCAGATTGGCTCCGAGCCTCCGGCATCTTTAAAAAGCTGGTCCCCTGGAGTGGTGTCTGTGGTGATTCCAATTCCCAATTTGCTAAACTGGACAAATTTAGCCCACTTGGATAAAAGTTTCTGTTAAAATGTCCGAATCAGTGATCTTAAATATGATTTTTACTTTTACAACAAGGTTGCCTTATCTTGACAAAGCTACCTTATGACTCATGGCCGGGCCACACAGGGCCAGAAACTGGCAGTTTTGAAGCCGGGTTAGTCCAAATTCTGAGATTCTTGACTTTTGAGCTACCTTTATCGTTTTGGACCTCCAGTTTCAAACGTCAGTTTCACAAGCCTTGAAACCGGCAGTTTCAAGCATTTCAAGCAGAGTTCCTTTTGGGCATAATATTTATTGATGATTGCCAAATGGCACTCTCTCCTCCATACCCATTAATATATGTGTGGAATTTACACTTCTATTCATTTTACTCTGAGGACTCGTCCGAGAGTTTAGGGAACTATTTTATTTTTATTTTATTTTTTTTTCAAATCAAATCAATCACATCTCAAGATTATTATAAGAGGCTTTTGAACTTGTATTTGTATTAATGTCTTGTTTTTGTGTTTTTTTAACTTTTCAAGACTTTATTTTTGTATACTATTTTACAATTTTGGAAACGTTTATGATGGAAATGCATTATTCATTAATTGGAAAAAAACTTACACAGTGGGACTTTTGAGTTTTTCATTTTTAAGAGTTTATAGGTGATTTAGAGTGAATATTATGATGATTTCTTCAAGACCTTACATCAAAGATGGAATACCTTATAGGAATTGTCAAAAAAACTCATTTCAAATCACCAAATATCCTCATAAATGCAAAATTTAGTATTCCTAAAATACATTTTGGGAAAGTGTTTTTCCCGATTTAACCCCTAAAGCCCTATTGTCCCCTTGAGGGATATATGAGATTTCGGGCAAGTACCTACGGCCTCAATTTTTGTCCTCATTTTATGAAGCTTTTTTTGAAGATAGGAAGGCACATTAGTTTTTGGAAAATATAGTTTTTTTCCAATCTATGCCCAAAAGCTAAAGTTATGCCTAGATAAGCAAAAACTTATGGAGATCAAGTAGCAATTTTTTTTTACAAAAACTTTAAAAAAAATTAGTTTTTTTTCTCATAATTTATTGTTTTGTCTAAATTTGAAGCTTCGATTCATTCCATTTGGACTAATTATGAGAAAGTTATGGATAATCTTATTCTTCAAACAATTTAAGCATCTTCTTGAAAAAATAACTTATAAACTTCATTTTTGAATTCAAGAATAATATTTTTTCAATTTTTTGTGTGGAAAGGGTGAAGTTTGCTTGCTAGAACAATCTCACCATTGGGGTTATTGTGTTTCCATTCCATTGTAGGGTTATTAACAATTTAATTATTTGTTCAATCTCATACCTTCTTCAAACTAATGTTCTTTTTAAAAATGAAATTAACTATTTTTATTTTTTGTTTTTTCCCAAAGATTCTCAACTCAATTTCCCACCTTAAAAAAATAGACCTCAAAGAACCGTGGTGCAAAAAGTTTAAGTTTAAAAAGTTCAAAGTCAAATAATCTAATCATGCAAGGAGAAAAAATGTTTGTTTTTTACACTTTAAACGCAAACATCTTGCAATATGTGCAGTCAAAGTTTTTGAGTTTTTTTCTACATTCGTATAATTGTCTAGTACAAGGTCCTATGGTAAGATGTGCAAAAAGACTAGTTTTCAAATTTTGTACTCTTTGCAATAGAAATGGCAATTTTGAGTCTCTTTGGACAAAATAAAGGCCCCAGGGCTTTAGGAGTTAACAAATAACATGTTTGGAGGACTTTATTTACAATGTTTGCATTTTGTTTTGTTGTAAATTCAAGTTTGATTGCTGAGGGTTATGAGTTGTTTTAGTTTATTTTGTAAAACACATATTTATGTAAGTATTTATTGTTGATTTTTTTTAAAATTCACACAAAATGAGCGACTTAAAAAGAAAATGCAACAAACATTAAAAAATGACATGTTCAATACAACCACATTGGTTTCAATACTTTAAATTTTTGCTTTTGTATATTTGTTGGAATATTTCACTTTATTTTAAGGACAAATCACAAAAAATATTGAAATGAAACTGCAATTAGAAACTTTCCAACTAGGTTGTAGGATTCTTAACTTTTACCTTTAGTTTGAAAATTGAAAATTGTCAAAAATAGTAATTTTAAAAGGTAAATATAAAAAATAGTTAAACCACATGTGCTTCATGTGAAAGACTAAGTTTGATGTTTTCTTGTGTATTCACTTTTGTATTAATCAATCATCATTGTAATTTCATGCAAGTCCAACCAAATACAACACATTCTAGTTTCACAATGTTTTAATTTCAAAATTCAATATCTTTGTTGCAATAAATTGTTGATTATTTTCATAATAAAAAAAAAGAGCATTGAGGTTAGATGGCATGTTGTTTTATGGGGTTAGGATGGGAAATCTCGTATATTTCACTTGTTAGAAAATGTAAAAGTTTAAACATTTATCATTAGGAAGTTGAATTTGGGAAATTTGAGTTTACATTTAGATTCAAAGATTTGGATTTAGTTTAGAATTGCTCAAGAAAACAAAATCAGCCCTTGTCAACATAGAGGCCAGATTTTTTCTTTTACTTTTGTGTGCAAAAAGAGCTAAAAATTCTCACCCTAGCCCCACAAACCGGCTTATCCTCTAACTCCAACCACAAAAAGAGTTGTTCTTCTATGTTCCCTGTGTGGCCCAAATTTTACAAATTGCATGTTGAAAACGTCCTTTTTGAAAACCTCCGGCTGAAACAGCCGGTTTCTGTTCCTGTGTGGCCCAGGCATTAGAAGCTTGCAAACAGCCGGTTTGCATTGGACTTGCTTATTTAAGCATAGGTATCATAGAAAGAGTGCCAAATGGCACTCTACCATCCATGACCCATTCCATTATTACATGTGAGGTTTTCAGGGTCAATTCATTTTGCTCTAAGAACTCACGCAAGAGTCTAGAGAGTTTTGAGTTCTTTTTTTTCAAATAAAAAAAGTTTCAAAACTACTGGTGAATTTCAAATTTTTTTAATAAAGAAAAATAGTTTTTGTTTCTACTTTTTAGTAGTTTGTTTTTGTAAGTTGTTTCGCAATTTTGTAAATATTTAATTTGGAGGAATTTCTTTTAAATGCGTAGTTATAATGTTTTCCTTTAGTTTTTGTAAAGTCAATTTTGATTGCAATATTTTTGGAGGAATGATTATTCATCTTCTTTAGGGAATTGATATTGTGCACACCGGGGGTTGATATATGCACACCCCCTGGGAGGTGAATTATAGATTTCTATCAAAATTTGAGAATTTTGAATTCAGATTTGGACTTAGAGACCATGATTTAGTTTAGATCCATATAATAAGTTGCAATTTAACAACATCCAATGAAAAACTTATCTCTTTTTACAAACAAAAGTAAAAGTAACATTTTCCCCCCTAACCAAGCTTTTTCACTAGGTGCTATTCAATTGCAATTTTTTTTTTTTTTTTAAATTGTTCTAGAGTAAAGCATGGTCCCTAAATCCAAATCTGAATTCAAAATTCTCAAAATTGATTTTTTGATGGTAGAAATCCATAATTTACCTCCTAGGGGGTGTGCAAATATCAACCCTTGGTGTGCACATATTAATTCCCTTGTTTTATTCTGAAACACACCTTGATTATGTAAATACATTTTGTTGAATGTTTGTGAAAAACCACATAAAATGAGTGATTTGAAAAGAATGGGCTACAAACAAAGAAAAACAACATGTTCAATATAGCCCATATTGCATTCAATACTTTGATTTTTTGCTTTTTGTACGTTTATTGGGATTTCACTTTATTTTAAGAGCATATTACAAACAATATTGAAAAAAAATAGATACAAAATTTCCAACTAAGTTGTAAGAATCATAACTTCTACATTGGTGTATAAATTATAAATTGTGAAAAATAATGTTTTCTTGGGTACATACAAAAAAAATTAGGCCACATACCCACATGTGCTTCATGTGAAAGTCTTAGTTTGATGTTTTCTTGTGTGTACGTTTTTGTATCCATCAATCATTGTTGTAGTATTATGCAAGTCCAATCAAGTATAACACTTAGTTCTGTGTTTTTAACACGTTATTCATTAAAATGGGAAAAAGTGATATTTTGGGAACATATGTTTTTTGAGGAGTATTTCAAAAACACAAAATCCAAAAGTCCCAAATATCACTTTTTCCCAATTTAATGAATAACGTGTATTATTTAATTTCAAAGTCACTTCCTCTTGTTGTAAGACTTGTAGTATTTTGTTGAGGTTAGATGGCATGCCATTTTGTGAGGTTGGGGTGGAAATATTACATATTTTACTTGCTAGAAAATGTAAGAGTTTTAGACACTCATTATCAAGAGATTAAATCTCAGAGTTTTGAGTTCACACTTGGAATTAGAGATATGGTTTTAGTATGTAATAATGGAGGAAAACAAAATAGACCATTGCAAACATTAAAAGCATATTTTTATTTTGGTTTATTAAAGTTTTTTACTCTGGTCCCACATAACCGCAAACCATTTAACTCTAGCCAAGAAAATTGTCATTTTTGCAAAATCCCTGTGAGGCTTGTATTTCAGAAATTGGCTACTGAAACTATAATTTTTCAAAACAGCCGGTTCTAAAGCCTGTGTGGCCCCGGCATCACCATAACATTGTTAACCGGCTGTTATTCCTCCCCCTAGGTGGAGGGATATTCCCCCTAAATACATGCAAGGGGAGAATTTAGTTATGGTTCAGCTTTCCTAATTGGTAAGGGCCAGAGTTTGTGGTTCAGATTTGCTATGGATCCCCATATTGAGGGAGCAAAAGGGACCTCCCTAATGAAGGTTAACAATGACCCTTGGTCACATGGAAGTAGCGTTTAAATTTTGCTTTTTCACTAATCGTGCAACCAGCACCCACCAATGTTAGCAGGTAGAGAAAAATTAGACAAACATGGAGAGAACTGACAACAAGCACGCATTCATCCATAAAAATACCAATATTAGTAGTTTTCATCCACATTTTGGCCAATCTAGTCATTACTTGGGCAAGCACCTAGCAAATTCATCCAATTTCTTACCTTAGTTTTCTAGTGTTGTTGTTGCCAAGCACAAATCAAGGTAAGATTTTGGCAAAATTTGCCAGAAATTTAAATGTTGCATGGAGGAGCATGCAACTCTCATTATGCTACAACAATTCTTGATTATGTCTAAAATTTTAACTTCTAGTCTCCATACCTTTCACGTTTGTAACTACGCCCCACCTTTGCTTGCTTCCTTCATTGTTAACCCCTAAAGCACTAAGCTCAAATATTCACCAAAACCACTCCAAAATTGTCATTTCTAGTACAAGTACCAATTTTAGAAAAATGAACTTTTTTTGACAAATGTAGCCGTAAGATCTTGTAGGGTAGTTGCAAGAATGACCTGCCAGTTTTGTCTCAAACACCCTTAGTACTATGTAGTACTATGAAGTTCTATGAGCTTTTGAAATATTTTTTTTTATAATAAAGTAAAATACAGACAATTTGTAAAGCACTTAAAATAGCATACTTGTGAAATCTCAAACCTAGAAGCTTTTTATTTTAAAAGTTATGCACAAAACAAAATCACCAACAAAAAGCCAATTTCTATCTTGCTTTTTAGAAAATAGTAAAATAATTCAAAAAAATAAAATAAAAAATGGCCATTTGAGAACCCATTTAATACATTCACATGGTACAATTGCTTTACTGAGAAAGTTCTTTGTATTTTGCCAATGAAGGGAGATAGGATGCCCACTTTGAGACAATGTAGATGCCATTAAATTAATAACTTTGCAAAACCCTACTATAGATGCATGTAAGCATGCTCCATAAACAATATCCCTGATTAATAGCCTTAGAATAGCTTTTTTGGACCCAAAATAGTACTAAAAACCCCCAAAATGGCCAAGGTAGACACCTATTTGGGGGCTGCTTAAAAATAGCAAAATAATTTTAAAAAATACCAAAAAATCAAAGAACATCAATAACTTGCATGTTCACGTTATTCTAAAAGGACAAGTCAATATGACTTCTTTTGCAAAAGTTACAAGCAAAAAACAAGCTGCAAAAGGTGAGGGGGACAAAATGTAGTACAAGTCATTCTTGCAATCACCATGTACTACACTATTATTAAAAGATGTGAAAAAAAAATCAGGGGTTTTCACCATGAATATTGTAAGATATATGAGTTTGAATTGATAAAAAGCCATTTTTGTTTCAGCAAAAATCTGGGCAATTGCACTTCACAAAGTCATATTTGTATGAAAAAATCCAAAGTGGTTGTAATTTTTTGGATCAATTCTTCAAAGCAAGTTGGGTACACACTTAAAAAATTTCAAACCATTTGGAATTGTAAAACACAAGCAAAAGAATTAGTTAGTAAAAAGAAGTAGAGAATGATTCAAACCACTAAATTGTTAAGAACTTAAATATGGAAATGAAAAATTCCAATCCCAATGGTCATAATGTTGTGACAAACTCTTTACATCTCTTGGTATTGTTTTTTTTCTAAAATATTGAAAATTGAGTAAATTAATGGACTTCCAAGTTTACTTTAGAATAGAGAATTCATAAATGCCTGCAAACAAAATCTCCTCATGATTTTCATTTCTTTGATCAAAATGGAATGATTCCATGCTTCCCAAGTATATGTAAATCTAACTAACCAATCTCAAGAAACAAACTTCAAAAAGTGTAATTTTTAAAGAAGATTTTTGGTTGCCCGCCAAGCAAAGAAAACTATATATCATGCAATAACTTTTGAACCATGAAGTGAAAGGTTATGAAAATTGTTGAGCCTTAAAGCTACTCCTAGGATACATCATGTGTGAAATTTTCAAAGAAAAAAAATGAAAACTCCATTGGTAGTGAGCTGCCCAAAATTGCTATGTTGCCAAAAAAGGGTATTCAATGCTTTAGGGATTAATCATAGTAATTATTGACAAAAGTTATTGTGGTCATGGTAAACATTTAAATAGTGCAAAATGTCAAGAAATTAGTATGAGGCAACCTAAATGCACTATTTGGTGTAGCTTTAAGTGGCTAAAAATACTGCTAAAAAGCTAAAATTTTATAATTAACACCATAACGTTCACATAAAATTTGGTAACAATCTTGCAAAAATTCAGCCAATTAACCCCTAAAAGCCCAAGTGTCCATTCAATAACCACTTGAGAAATCAGGTAGGGTCATGTGGACTCGATTTTTATTGGATGTTCTCAAAATTGTTACATAAGGTGTAAATATATATCCCCAAGTCAAAAAATAAATTCTTCCCCAATCAGATGCTCACTTCAGCAGTTATGCTACCCAAAAGAATTTGAACAGCTTGGGTAGTTTGGGCATCTTTAGAGAATATTATGCTAAAACTCTCATCAACTTTTGAAATTTGGCAAGTATGTAACTAAAAAGATATTGTGTATGATGTCAAATAAATAAATAAATCAAGCTCTCACATCACATTCTAAAGAGAGTCAAACTGTGTTAAGTATGTTTGGGTAATTTTAAGAAAAAATGTTTTCCTCTAACTTCAAGGCCTATCATCTTTCAATCTATAAATACAAAGCTCTTGAATTTTTTTTTTCAAACATTCCAAGTGTTTGTCTCTAACTTTTTACAATTTGGATTTCAAATAAAAGATGTCTTCAGTGCACAAGAAATCATGAAAGAATGACTAATGTATTGCCAATTCACTTAGCCTCCACATATTGTAGGGAAATTTAGAGCAAGCCAAATTCATAATTTGCTCTTGAAACTTTTCACAAGTTACCTAACAAGATTTAGATATTAGTGAAAAAAACTTTAATTCATGCTGACCAAAAACTTAACTCCAGAGAGGCTCAAAGTGTGCTGACCCATATGGGCAAGGACAAATTTTTTTTTTTTATAAATTTCAGATGCTGTAATCTTTCAATCCGTGTGGTCAAATGGGCTGAAATTTGTTGCGCTCAATACTAAAATATTTTACCACAATTTTGTATGGTTAAAATTTCAAAATTAGTTTTCTAATTAAATTCACATCAACATACTAAAAAAACACAAATTTTGAGAGTTTGTGGTGAAAACACCCCTTGGGCCTTTAGGGGTTAAACAATTGCTGGTACTAAACAACATTCTTTTCTTGGCAAAAACTAGCCTGAATCTTACCTCAATATGTGACCATTGACCATAATAATAGAGAAACTAGGTGAAATTGTGCATAAATTACCAAATACCTTTCCAAATAAGAAATAGGTTAGCCATATTTTGGATGAAAGTGACTAATATTAGTAAATTAGTATAGGTACTCATCGGTCCGAAGGGACGCAAGCATATTTTAAACCCAATAATGTGAAACATTTCCCAAGGAAGAAAAAAAATTCTTACTTCTTATTTGTGCACTCCAATTTCAAGCTTTACCCATGCAATAAAAAATTTATCGTTGTTTACAAAATATTCCCTTGCAATGAAGTTATTTTTGTTCTATACCCATAGAGTTTTTTACCCATGCAATAAAAGGAATGTCACTATTTCCTCAGGATTTATTTTATTTGTATTTTTACCTACACAATTTTTTTATCCATGTAGTAATCAATCACACAATTGTTTAATTTTACTTTATTTTTTACCCACACAATTTTATTACAATTTTTATTAGTTAACCACACACTTTTTTTCACATACAATTTTTACCTATACATTTTTTTCTCACGCAGGTTTTTACCTACACAAATTTTTACATACGCAAGTTTTCTACCCAAGCATGCTTTTACCCATGCAAGATCATTTACTCACATGGAAAAAGAATCGTTGTAAAAGGATTGCCATGCAGCAAACTATATTTTTTATATAAGTAGACGAGTTGGTAAACCCATTTACTACGGTAAATGCAAGTTTGAGCATGATTACATGCCCCCATGTGCCCATGTCCCCCATGCCCCATCCCATGTCCCCATCCCATCCCCCATGTCCCATCCCCACGTCCCATCTCTCCATCCATTCACCCCCATCCATCCATCCCCATCCATCCATCCCCATCCATCCATCCCCATCCATCCATCCATACCCATCCATCCCCATCCCCATCCATCCATCCATACCCATCCATCCCCATCCCCATCCATCCATCCATACCCATCCATCCCCATCCCCATCCATCCATCCATCTCCATTCCTATCCATCCATCCATCCCCATCCCCATCCATCCATCCATACCCATCCATCCCCATCCCCATCCATCCATCCATCTCCATTCCTATCCATCCATCCATCCCCATCCCCATCCATCCATCCATCTCCATTCCTATCCATCCATCCATCCCCATCCCCATCCATCCATCCATCCACATCCACATCCACCCCCTTTTACCTGCCAAGCTGGTAGTAATTACCCAACGGACAAGTAAGAAGAAACATATGTATTAGATTATATGGATGAACATGCAGATGTTGTTCATTTTATTTAATTCTATAAATAAATAAAATCTTTACCTGCTTGCATTGTTGGGTGCGTGCTGCTCTACTAGAAAAATTGCAAAGAAAAGTTACGGTCCTAACTGCTGAGGTTTTAACAAGTTACAATTAGATTTGTTTTTAAACATTTGAAAGAAGTTTTGTTAAATTTTGCAGGCATTGCACAAGAGAAGGCAGGAGAAATGTTTCACCAGATATATGATGTGAGGGGATATTTTCTTTGGAAAAATGTTACCTCAATTTGACAGTATCTACCTTTTCTTGAAAAAACTTGGGTTAGACGTCCAACGCCCGTGTCCTCACTCCTCAGTCCTCACATGATTTCACAAGCTTTTTTGAGGCATTGGGTCTACTTTTTTTTTATCTTGCTAAGAATTACAATTATCAAGGCATTTAGTGATTCATGCAAGTACAGCCGGTACCCGTCTAGTTACAAATTCCTAGTATGAGTCAGTTAGCTTTTTTGTTTAACTCGTAAATGCCCAATCTGCCATTTCTTGGTTGCTGCCCTTTTTTGCGGGCTGCCTAAAATGAAAAAACATATATATATTGAAAAAACTATAAAGAAAAACATATAGGGAATCAAGTCTACTTTCCAACCCAATCTTAATCATGTCAATTCAAGTTAAACTCCATAAAGGAGAATTTTTCAAAGAAAAACACTTCAATATTTGCTAGTGTTACAATATTTACTATTTTGGGAAAGTAATGATGTTCTCTCCATCAGAATTATTGCATTTTTGAACTTTCAAATAGAGTGTCTACTTCTAACCAATCCTACAAACTTTCCAGTTTTATGAACAAAATTTGTAATTTTAATGAATATTAAATAGTAAATGCTTCTAAATTCATTAAACAAGAGTCCAAAACTTTTTTTGAATGTTTGACTATATGGATAATTACTAAACATCATGACCCTTGTTTTCTCTTTTGAAGCAAACTTCATCAAAGTTACAAAAATATCATTTCAGAACGCATTTATGTTTTGCCCTTACCCCCTTGGGCGTTTAGAGGTTAACCCCTTAAGGACCAGGCAGCCTTTTTCTTGCAATCTACGGATTTTGGGTAGGTCATTACAAATGAGTTTTGCATTTGTTTTTATTTTTAGTTTTCACACATGAAGTAACCAAGGCGTAGCTGTGAGGCCCAACAATTTTCATGACTTTTGACTCCACGGTTCAAAAGTTATTGCATGATTTGTCGTTTTCTTTGCTTGTTAGGGCAGCCCGGGCAGCTCAAAAAGTTCTTTAAAAATAACATTTCAAGTCTGGTTTTTTTTACTTGGTTCTTTAGATCTATATCTACTAAGGTAGGAAGCTTCGAATCATTCAATTTCCATCAATGAGATGAAAGTTATGAGAAGTTTTAGTTTCCGGGTAGGTAGGTACAGCTTTGAATCATTCAATTTCCATCAATGAGATGAAAGTCATGAGAAGTTTTAGTTTCCGGGTAGGTAGGTATCGTACCTACCTACCCGGAAACTAAAACTTCTCATGACTTTCATCTCATTGATGGAAATTGAATGATTCGAAGCTTCCTACCTTAGTAGATATAGATCTAAAGAACCAAGTAAAAAAAACCAGACTTGAAATGTTATTTTTAAAGAACTTTTTGAGCTGCCCGGGCTGCCCTAACAAGCAAAGAAAACGACAAATCATGCAATAACTTTTGAACCGTGGAGTCAAAAGTCATGAAAATTGTTGGGCCTCACAGCTACGCCTTGGTTACTTCATGTGTGAAAACTAAAAATAAAAACAAATGCAAAACTCATTTGTAATGACCTACCCAAAATCCGTAGATTGCAAGAAAAAGGCTGCTTGGGCCTTGAGGGGTTAAACATGGTGTACAATTTATCCATTTTGGTGGGAAAAATATCATTGCATCCTTATGCAATACCAAGCAAGTGTACCAAATTTCAGTTCTTAAAAAGCAAAACTCCATTTTTGGTGAATTGTTTTGTAAGAAATTAATGGTTTTACATGATGATTTATTGAAAAATACCGGTGATAAATTTTTTAGATTTGATTCTACAGATATGTAGGAAACATCCATATGCACATCTTCCATGCTAAAAAACATCCCCTTAAGTAACAAAGATTTTTTCAGCAAAAGATTCAATGAAACTTGTGATAGGCTCAAATTTTGTAAAATACATGTTTTTCTATGAAAATCAAATTTTGTTGTTTGACTCAAATGTTGTAACTAAGTTTGTATCTCTAAACATCATGTTTAGTTTATTTGATGAAAAGCTAGTTAAAAAACAAAAATATACATTTTACAAAATTTGGGCCTACCACAAGTTTCATTGAATCTTTTGCTGGTAAAGTCTTTGTTACTTAAGGGGGTGTTTTTTAGCATGGAAGATGTGCATATGGATGTTTCCTACATATCTATGGAATCAAATCTAAACTTTTTATCACTGATATTTTTCAATAAATCATCATGTAAAACCATTAATTTCTTACAAAACAATTCACCAAAAATGGAGTTTTGATTTTTAAGAACTGAAATTTGGTGCACTTGCTTTATATTGCATAAGGATGCGATGATATTTTTTTCCACCTAAATGGATCAATCATACACCATGTTTAAACAAAAAAGTTGACTAGCTCATACTAGGAATTCATAACTAGTCAGTACTTGATTGTAGAGTAATGGCAAGGCAAGACAAATGTCATATGAGTGCCTCAAGAGTCTTGATTTGGTGAAATATCATACAGGGCAAGGTGACAAGTAGCCTTTTATTAGTTGCACCTAGTCAATTCCCCTTACAAAGTTCAATGCATGTGTTTTGTGGTAGTGATAAATTTGCCAATAAGGGTTCAGGCATGTTTTAAACCCTTGTCATGGCAATCCTCTCCAATTGTGTCACTCATTGTTTTTTGCCTATTAGTTGTTTGAAGCCCAAAAACTTAACATACAAAGAAGTACAATCTTCAATGATTTGCAAGTCTGTGCATTTACATCTAATCTTGCTACTCACAAAATTTGAGATTAATGAGGGGCTTTTAGAATTATGTAATATCAATAAATAGCAACTACTAGCCAAAAAGTGAGATTTTGCCATCTCAGGTTGCTTGATCAAATGCTAAAATCTCCCATCTTCCACAATCAATTGTTTCCAAAATGTGCAAACTGTTTTTTGAGTAGGTGTTCTATTGTTTTCTATGGTCACTTCTTGTGGATCATCCAATTGACTAAGATACAATGCACCAAGATTGTAGGTCTCATAAAACCCTAATTTTGACAAAAATCACTTGGGCGCTTAGGGATTAAGATATGAACAAAATTGCCAAATTTTGATTAGAGAAGCAAAATCTTTTTTTTGTATTTTCATTGATCGCACAACATGCACCCAAGAATGCAAGCAAGTAAGGAAAAAATGGATTGAATCAAACAATGTGTGCAAGATCATCCATAAGTATTATTAATTTGTAACATTATTCAAATTTTGACTAGCCTGGTATTTGCATGGGAGGGATTTGGCAATTTTATCCATTTTTTCACCCAAATTTTAGCAAGTGTCAAATTGAGTAAAGATTATGGCAAAAAAATTACCTAATTAAAGAACCTTGTATAGAAGCACTAGACTAAATGTTGCATTTAGGTTACCTTAACACTTAGGTTGCCTTGCCTCTAAGAGTTCCCTCCTGACTTATTGTTGATCACTTGGAGGCGCATGCAAATTTAACCTCTAAGTGCCCAAGGCACCAGATTTTGGTGTTCAAAAAATTTCATGAAACTTTGAAACCATGTTGAAGGCACAACTTTGACTTTTTAAAGGTTTTTATTGAAGAAGTGGTGGGCTAAAGTCAACTTCAACGTTCAATTTTAATTTCCTCCATATCTTGTTCCAATTATTTAGATGGAAGCTAAATTGCAAGCATACACCTTGTGTAATGAATAGTGTCATGAGCAAAGTTATGAATAGCATAGCCTATGACAAGTTGCCACATTGAAAAGATGGGCATCAAGTTGAGAAAAAGTGAAGATTTCCCTTGGGCACTCTTTAGGCAATAAGGGCCATTTTACTAAAATTTTGTAATCTAACAAAATCTAAAAGTGCTCTTGGACTAATTTTAGTTGGAATGTCTTTGTTATAGGAATTGGAATTCATTCACCTCTGAATTTTCTTTCATTCATAATGATTTTTGGGCAATAATTGAAGCTAAAAAAATTCTTTATATTAGGCGGTTAAACTTTGATAGTTGCATTGCATGCTCATTTGTAAAATTGTGGTCTTTGATTTGGAAAGGGGGCCATTAGTTTTCAAGTAACATCAATAAATACTATAGCATCCTAAGTGGTTGTTACCCAATTTTGTATCCAAAAGTTCTCAATTTGCATTAGAAGTTTTGGGCGGCTTCAAAAAAAGCAAAAATTATATACTCATCATCATTCAATCACATATATCTTAAAATCCGCATGGCCATTTTGGATTTTTTTGGGTAATGCCATCTAGAAGCCTTGAAGTTTGAGATTCTACGATTACAATTTAGTTTTGATGTGTAATGATGATCTTACAAGGATAATTCAAAAACTTCAAAACTGCCTTCCAAAAACAAGAAAAACACCCTTGAACATTTAAGGGTTAAGTAAATCTATATACTAAAATTTCACATGGTTTACAACTTGGACACCACTACTTTGTTTTTACTTAGCTTTATTATTGTTGCCGTATCTTTTAAGATTATTTATTGCAATAATTATTAATGAAAACTAATGTAGAATCAGTATGCAATGTTTATAATGGGAATTGCTAACCCACTACAAGAAAACCATGGTCCTTTTGACAAAAAAATGTGACTTAATCTACAGTAACTGTAGATTAAGTCACATACTTTTGTCAAAAAGACCATGGTTTCTTGTAGTGATCCCACACCCTAAATTGCTAACGGGACACCTCCTATGAGCACAAAATGTGATTTTTAATGCTGAGTTTTTATTTGGATCAAAAGATTTGTTTCACCTTTATTATTCTAAGGTTATACTAAAAAAAAAAAGGTGTGCTGAAATTTGAAACTAAAAATATAGGACGTTTGAGTTACTTATAGCAAAAGTATCTCAAAAAATAGTATTGGTGCAACAATATTTCAACAAAAATTTGTATTTATCCTATTTTCTTTCAAAGAGATGGTAATGCCATGATTGAATGAATGATGGGCCACTTCAAAAAATCAAAATCAACATTAAAACCACATTCATGCTCATAGGGGGTGTCCCATTAACAATTTAGGGTGTCGCGTCAGCAATTCCCGTTCATAATGTACAATCTCAACAAATTAGTGTAAAGTAACCTAAACGCAAGATTCAGGGTAGGTTTGTCAATAATTGGATAAAAAGTCATCAGTAATAGCTTGATTTTATGGATAACTGAACACTAGTGGATGGTTAGATTCTACACTGTATATTGCATTTAGGTTGCCTTGACAATTAGGTTGCCTTACCCTAGTAAGTTACCTCATGACTCATCACTTGGTCACTTGGAAGCCCATGCAACTCACTAAATATTTTGATTTCACATGGTCTATGTTTTGGAAGCCACAAGTTTATCTTTTTTCAGTTCTATAGTTGATGATAAACCCTCTGAGAATGGTTTGTTGCAGTAATTTTTGATGAAAAACAATATAGCAGCAGTAAATATTTATATAGTGTGAAATGTCGATAAATTAGTGTGGGGCAACCTAAACGCAATATTCAGTGTACGTTTTCATTATCTGTATAGAATCTAGGGTAGTTGACGCTCGACCAATGAGAACACAATAAAAAAATGCTCAAATCCCCATGTGTACTAAATTACATATGACATGGAGCATTTAATTTCCAGCTATCCACAGTCATTCAGGTGCCGCGCTATTATTGAGTCTGGCTTGGTCGCCCCCTGACCTT
Organism: Ulota crispa; assembly: GCA_963920765.1. Classification (NCBI taxonomy): domain Eukaryota; kingdom Viridiplantae; phylum Streptophyta; class Bryopsida; order Orthotrichales; family Orthotrichaceae; genus Ulota; species Ulota crispa. Next base: position 8,314,274 of record OY987245.1, read on the forward strand.
TATACTGTACTCCTGCCCAGGGATTTTTTTTTTTTTTTTTTCGTTTTCATTTTTATTTTTGTCAATTTGTTGGTCTAAAGATACCCACGAACGGACGGAGTTCTGTCCTCGGAACAAAGTTCTGGAAATTGTTAAAACTGGCATTTTTTTTTTCATTCAACCGGTTTTCTTCCGTCGGATATTTTTCTAAATTTATATGGTAATAAATTGTATTTAGATTTTTTACTAAAATCTAACCGGTTTTTTTGTTAGTAATTTCAAAATGCAACTGGTTTTTTAATCAATTTCATCGACTGACAATGAACTAGCAATCAGTTTTTCTTGCACATTGCCTTGAAGTCAAGGTTTAATTTTATGATGAATGCGTGCTTTGCTGTCACATGCGCACTGGAGAATATCTAGAGAGAATCAAAAACATTGGGGATATCTATCAGAGGTGGCAAATTTTTGCCAAAAAATTAAGCCTCGCTCAGAGCTCAAGAGAGAATTGGCATTTAGGCCCTTGTCAAACTAGCGGCCGGACAAAACACGAAAACTGGCACCCGGTCTGGTGTTTTGTCCACTAGGACCACTTCCATGATGTCTAGTCGTTGGGTGTGCCATTTCAAGAGTGTTCCTCTATTAGAAAAATTTGGTATCACCCTTAGAGCAAGCCCCAAAATTTCCCCATATTATGTGCACATGGACATATTGGTTGGTGACATGACAATTTGAAGTATCGGACAAGTCCCAAGTGTGAACCTTTCCATGGACAAAACTAATATTTCAACGAATGACGTTTGAGATAATTTTGTTTAGTCGCTAGTCTGAACCGGGCCATAGGCTTAGTACAAAATAGCGGCTAGACAAAAAAAATTCAAACGTCATTGGTTGAAATATTAATTTTGTCCACTAAACTGTTCACATTTGGGGTGTGTACAGTATTTCATCTTGCCGTGTCATCAACCGATATAACCACATCAATGGCCAAGATAGTGAACTTTTGGGACTTGCTCTAAAAGTGGCTTTAATTATGTTCAATAGATGAGCACTCTTGCTATGTTGCAATGTTATTCTACAACAGTCTTGATGACATGGAAGTGCTTTCAAATGATGAAATATTAGACAAGATGCCACATTTTTTGTTTTGTCTGATCGCTAGTCTACACCAAACTTTAACCCTTGAACGGCTCGAAAGCCCTTTGCAGCCATATGTACAAACGTACTTGAGTTACTCTGAGGGCTTTCCAATTTTTTTTATGCACCCACCATCATACAGCCCTTCAATATGTATGGTTGTAACACTTAATTTCCAACTTATTCAAACTTTTGAATAATGGTTGTGACCGTATTTGGTATTGTATCTCCAGAGCCCATGGGCTTTTCATGGGTTAATCATTTACTATGTTATAAGTTGGTTCAAATTGCAAAAATACATATTGAATTTGATATGATTGGTTAAAATTTAGTTAAATTTACAAATTATTACTAACTATAGTAACTTGCAATATACATACAAAAATAATCCGGTGCAATCTAGTAAAAATTTAGTTAACAGTGGGAATTGCCAGATTTTAGCCAATGAAGTGAAATTTTCTCCATGAACATTGTCCACAAATTCTAGTTGGTAAGGAAAAATGGATATGATGTTCATCTATTAAATATAATAACATTAGTATACTTCATTCAAAATTTGACAAGTTTGATATATATATAGGGAATTATTATAGCGACAATCTAAATTGCTAATGGGACATCCCCTCTGAACATGAAAATGTGATTTTTAATGCTGATTTTGCTAATTTTTAAAATTGGATCAAAGGGTTTATTTCACCTTTATCATTCTAGGGTTATATTGAAAAAAAAAGGTGTGTTTAAATTTCAAATTAAAAATATAAGACTTTTGAGCAACTAAACGCAAAAATATATCAAAAACTAGTATTGGTGTATAATATTTCTTTTTTTTGTGTGTTTGTCACAATTTCTTTCAAGGAGGTGATAATATTGTGATTGAATGAATGATGAACCACTTAACAAATAAAAAATAGCACTAAATTATCAAATTTCAAGCTCGGAGGGGGTGTCCTGTTAGCAATTTTGGATGTGGCTATAGTAATTCCCTATATATATAATTTTTCTAATTTCACTTGCTATTTCACCCAATTCTTTTTAGTGTCAAGATAAATAGTGTCAAAATGCCAAAATGAGATAAGATTGTGACATAAGTTGTCGAAACAAAAGATCCCTACATGGTCAAGGTGAAGTGACCCCTCATTGTCCTTCACTTAGATGAATGGGGCTAGGGGTTTGATCTACTAGTTTATGAGTTTGTGGGTCTAGAGTGAAAAACCTAATATTCTTCACATTCCAAAATTTGTGAGAATTCAGAAAGATACCATGAGAAAATTGAATTTGGAAACTTTGAATTCACATTTAAAATTAGAAACCGTAATTTAGTACTGAAACCCCAAAAGGGATGAAATTGACCAACTCCAAAATATATATAGAATCATTGTTTTTTAAACCACTTTCAGGGAAAAACACGGGTAAAAATACATATAGGTTCCTACCTTCACCCTTGTGCTTTTCCAACTTGACCCGAAAACATGAATGTGCACTGAACAAAGCCCGGCCCTTTCATCCTAGCTCATTCACCCGGTTCATTCATCCTGGCTCATTCACCCGGTTCATTCATCCTGGCTCATTCACCCGGTTCATTCATCCTGGCTCATTCACCCGGTTCATTCATCCTGGCTCATTCACCCGGTTCATTCATCCTGGCTCATTCACCCGGTTCATTCATCCTGGCTCATTCACCCGGTTCATTCATCCTGGCTCATTCACCCGGTTCATTCATCCTGGCTCATTCATCCTGGCTTATTCATCCCTATCCATTTCATCCGAGCTTGGGGCAATGAGAGGGTCAGCTCAACCTGGCCAATGTTTTTTTTTTTTTTTTTTTTTTTTTTTTTTTGCGGCAATTTGGTAGCTCAATTGCACAAAAAGAAAGTTCTGGCTAAGAAATGTCAAATTTTTTGCCAAAATACTTGATGAAATTGCCAAAAACTTCAAATTAAAAAAAATCTTGGATGAAATTGCCAAATTGTGGATGAAAACCAAATTATAAACATGTAATATGTGTTAATGTGATAGTTTCTATCCAATATGTGGATGAATGTTGAAATTTGGAGCACCACTATAATGTTTTAAATTGCCACTTTGACATTTCTTAAAAAATGAAAAAAAGAACCTAACCTCGGTGCCGCACAGGGGTTAAGGTCGGAGCAATCATAAACATCAAACTAAGGGTTTTGAACATGATGAATATTAATGAACAACTAGCAAATTATAAGATCCTATTAGGAACAAAAAAAAATGAATTTGCACTTTTGAATATATTATTTGGATACTGTGAGAATAAGTTGTGAATTTTTAAAGAGCAAATTACCATTGCACGCATAACCATTTTTAAAATTTCATGTTCACATATTGTACATCATTGTCATTACATCTATCCATTTCCATAGATTTCTCAAGATTTTAGAAATGACGGTTATGGGGACACTCACGCTTATGGTGCCCCTACCTTAGGTTGGGCACGTGCGCATTTCTCCGCTCCTCTGGAAAAGCTTCTCTTGCTCATCGAATCGTGCGTAGAGCTGCGGTGTTGATCACAAAGCATTCAAGCAATTTTCTGTGCAACCTCGGTGCTAGAGCTTCACTTCGTTAACGGGCCGATCATGGATGTCAAGTGTTCCACCGTGCTTGCTTGATTGCGCTCTATTTAAAAGGGTTGAAATGGCGAAGATTTTGATTATATAATTGCATTGAATCCCTCCGTGTTACCGTAATAAATTCCTATCACAACGGCGCAATTGAACTTGCAACTCGTCTATTCTGCTCAAAATTCGTGAAACGTTGTATCAGCAACGCTGCTACAATATAACAGAGCATTGATTTCTTTTCAATCACGGACTGTATTGTGGTGTACTATTAGGGTTTCGGAAGTCTCCATTGAACATCATGAAAGGAAATTTTGATGGAGGATCATATGTACTGTAGGCGATGGAAATATTTAGGGAATTGATATGGGCACACCGGGGGTTGATATATGCACACCCCCTGCGTAAATTTTAGATTTATACCATAGAAAGTTGAATTTGAGAAATTTGAATTCAGATTTGGATTTAAAGACCTAGATTTTTAATATAGATCCAAAGAAAAATGTTGCAATTGCACAACAAATATTCAATGAAAAGTTTAGTTAGGAGAAAAATTATTACTTTTACGTTTGTTAGTAAAAAAAGATAAAGCTTTTCATTGGGTGTTGTTCAATTGCAACCTTTTTAATGGTTCTGAGTAAAATCAAGGTAATCTGAGTCCAAATCTGAATTCAAAATTCTCAAATTCAGCTTTTTGATGGTAGAAATCTAAAATTTAACCAGCGGGAGGTATGCATATATCAACCCCCAGTGTGCCCATATCAATTCCCAATATTTATTACAAAGGTTGTTCGTTTGAATTCATTCACACGTTGCACGGTCGCGGTTAGTCGTATTAGCAATGTGCAAATTGAGCTTTCATTGCATTGACTGTGTGAGTTTTAGCTTACTATTAGAGTTTCTGAGATCATGATTGAATTTCATATATGTAAGCCATTCTCGGATGGAAGGATTTCTTGCATTATGTAAAGATTGCATAGATTGGATTTTCTTCCTGGTTTAGTTTTGTTTACACTCCGCGTTTCCGTGAAGAGGTAGGGCCTTGAATTATAGCCGAACTTTTCCATGCTCAAGTTCTTGTTCATGCATGACTGAGATTGACAAGTTATAACGATTTTTGTTGTCAGGTTGGCAGTGCGTTAGCTTCGTCAAAATCTGGCTCATCCAAGCTACCTTGCTTTGCTAGGTTTGTGACGTTTCCTGTAAATCTCAGGAGCAGATGTTCCGAAGCTTGAAGCTAAGGAGACTCGGGGCAGAGTAATATGGAAAAGGCAAATCCCATATGGATAGGACGTTACTTCATAAGTGCTTATATATATTTAAGTCTCGCACGATCTCTCGTCTCTTCGGAGACATCTGATAAAATTGGAGCGATACAGAGAAGATTAGTATGGCCCCTGCGCAAGGATGACACGCACAAATCGAGAAATGGTCGAAGATTTTTGGCCTTTTCTCATTCTTCCTTGCCTCATCACTCTATTCGAATACATCTAAGTCTCCTATTTGAAATTGTCGGCAGGGCATAGCTCGAGGATTCAGGATTTTTGTTGGTTGAAGATTTCTTCACTTGCTGATGGTGTTGCCCAGACGAGTTCCACGGGGGCAATTCTTTTTACGACTCTTGATCTGACCTAGTTTCCTCATAAACCATCAGAGACACAGAGCTGTTGATGTTACGAATTTGCCACGGCTTCTGGGCACCTTTTACGATACAAATTTGTATGATCACGGTAGTGTGTTACTGGGTCTCCACTTGTGTGCCCAGAGTGGTGATAAAACTCTTGGAAGACCATTGAGATGAAGGTTTTCCAGTGTAGTTGATTTCCTTAGTTGCAAAGGTGTTTTCTAGACGAGGTCCGCGATGGAGAAAGCTTCTCTAAAGATCACGAACAGCGAGACCCGAGTGAGTAGCAACTTTCTATCTCTTGTATCAGTAACGGTATGGAGGTAATGTGCAGGTGCAAATTCCGGTACAATCTCTTCCGTATTCGCTATTGAAAATCTGCTGGTGCAACAGCAGGAGTTTTGCAAATGTCTCAGCCGAAATGAGTTCATTTTCTCAGCTGCGGTGAAGCTCTCCTCCAGGTTGCTTCGCTGAAAATGCCCCGAGTAGCGCCATAATCCAATATTTGCACTTTTTTTTTCGTTTCGTCTGACAGACGCAACGTGTTCTCCCAGGAATAGAGAATTCTGAGAGGGAGGGAGGCGCACTGGCTCAATTTCTGACAGGGTGGGTGGGCTCATGAGGCCCAAAAGAAAAACACAAAGATTTTCAGATCCTCGGGGTTTACGGCGGGGACTCTCCAGTGTACTGGAAACCGGGGGCACTTATATTCTTCGTCGGCAACGCGTGGAATTAAGCACGTGCAAATAATTACTGACTCCTGAGACGTGGAAGTCAAGCATCAACTGAACAGTGGTCGGTGAAATCAGAGGAAGCCGAGACGCTGATAGAGTCGATACATCACCTGTCACCGTCGTTGCGTCTTCCGCACTCTTTTGCCACTTAAGTAAGCCTGGTCCCTGCTCCAATGCATTAGTGATACTTCAATTCTTGCTACTTGTGTCTGTGAGATCAATATGGTAGAGAGTCAAATTCAGCCCATCTAAGCAAACCTTGTTCGAGCTTCAGTTTTTTGGGATCCAAGCTTGCTATTTGGTGCCGAGGTTTTAAGCATTGCTTGTTGGATTGTGTTTGTACCAGAAAACTACGTTGCTCGTGACTTCTCAAGTATTAAAACTACTTGCTCTTGTCTTTGCAAATTGTGTTACTTTTTATTCAATAGAGTATCAAGATGAGTACTCTTTACTACATTGTGGTTGGCAATGAAACCACCGGTGTCCGCCGATCTGCCTCGCTCCAACAAGTGTCGGTGACTGGCTTCCTGCGCGACACGGTTGCCGAGTACACAATTGTGCAGACGTATGTAAATCCGCTCCAGGACGCAACAATTGAAGCGGCGTACACGTTCCCATTGTACGAGGGCGTGGCGGTGTCCGGGTTCGAAGCCGAAGTGGATGGCAGGAAGATCGTGGGCAAGGTGCAAGAGAAAGCGGCTGCGAGGAAGGAATACGAAGAGGCTGTGAAAGAAGGGAAGGTGGCCAGCTTGTTAGAGCAGGCGAAACCTGATGTGTTCCAGGCATTCGTAGGCAACATTCCGCCGTCGAAGACGATCAGCATTCGCATCACTCTCGTGTCGGAGATCAAACAGGACGCAGACGAGAATCAAGTGCGCTTCGTTTTGCCAACTACAGTCGCACCTCGTTACGGGAGTGCACCTGTCGACGTTGCAAGCACCGGCAGCAGCAGCTCTTCGAAGTTGTCGGTGGACATTGCTTGTGCTATGTCGAAGCAGATCACGTCTATACAGTCGCCGACTCACACCATCCAAGTCCATCTCGGTACGTCGTTCATGAGGGTGAGCTTGACAGCGGACGCTCTCCTCGACCGTGATCTTGTGATCGTCGTGCAAGCGTCGGGGTTGGATTCGCCGCGAGCGCGAGTGGAGCGCCACCCCACAGATGGAACGCACGCAGTTTCATTGATATTCTCTCCACGGTTTGCACTCAACCCGCTGAAATCCTCCGAGCTTATCTTCCTCGTGGATCGCTCGGGCTCCATGCGTTCAGGATTCCAAATCAAGCAAGCACGCGCGGCGCTGGAGCTTTTCCTCCGATCCATCCCCTCGGATGACCACTACATTAACATCATTGGATTCGGTTCCAGTCATCAAGCGCTCTTCCCGTACTCTGTAGAGTACAATGCCGACACCTTGAAGACGAGCACGCGATATGCGCAAGCAATGGACGCGGACATGGGCGGCACCGAGATGATGGGCGCTTTCCAGGAGATTTTTGAACGCCGTCGTCGTGACGTTCCCACCCAGATCTTCGTGCTTACAGACGGGCAGATATGGAACATTGACGCTCTGGTCCAATGCATCAAACAGGCTGTGGATGAAGGCGAGAAGGCGTCAAACTCCTTTGTGAGAGTGTTCTCCTTGGGCGTGGGTGCTGCGGTGTCCCATCACCTGATTGAATCCATGGCACGTGCCGGGGATGGATACGCCCAGCTCGTCGTGGACGGCGAGCGGTTCGAGAAGAAGGTGGTGAACATGCTGAAGGCAGCTCTGATGCCGCCGGTTGCAAACGTGAGCGTCCAATGGACAAATCACACTGTCGACGAAGACTTTTCGGATTTCGAAATAGTCGAAGTAATTGAAGAGGAAGAAGAAGCACATCCCAAGGAGCCCATCAGTTTATTCTCCATGGCCGCTGAAATCCCCTCGCCACCGCCGCCCGCCGTCGCCCTTCCCGAGGTCGTCATTCCCATCCACCAGGCGCCGTTCAAAATCCCCGCCTTGTACCGCGGTGCTCGCTTCTCGATCTACGCCATTCTTTCTTCCGGAACGCCAGCTCCGAAGGAGCTGATTTTGCGAGGCTCCTCTCCCGATGGACCAGTGGAGCTGAAGGTGAGCGTGGAGTCGGTTCAAGATGGAGAGACGATGCTGCACTCGCTGGCAGCGCGCACTTTGGTGCGTGACTTGGACGAGGGCGCTTCGTGTATTCACTCGCTAGCTGGAAACGGCACTGCTGCAAATGAGCAGATGCTGAATAAGCTCGGGATCCACGTGGTGAAAGAAGGAAAGACGTACCGAAACAAGCTCAGCAACTCGCTCGTCTCGAAGCTCGTCAAGCAGAAAACTCTGGAGCTTGCACTGAAATACCACCTCTCCAGCAAGTACACCAGCTGGGTGGCCATCGCTAATGACCAGGTGGTGACCGAATCCTTGGATCGCTTTGCTCGCGCTAGTGGTAGCGCACCGGATATGCTGCTCGCTAGTGGTGGCAAAAGGCATATGAGGTTTGTCAGGCGCATGGCACAACGGAACCAGCAATGTCATAATGATGATGCTACACTGCAGAGTTGTATGGTCTCAGCGAGCCCACCAGGCGAGGAACTCCCCTTGTCTATAAGTTTGCTTCAATCAAGTCTTAGGCTTGGCTCAAGAACAAATATTCCACCCAGGGGAGGACGTGGCGGTTTCGTCAGGAAGCAATTAGCTTCTAAAGCTACGCGCTCGGCAACGTCATTTCAGCCCCAGGCAGTATCATTTCCACCTCCGACCTTGATAGTTGACGAACTCGATGAGGAGGAAGTGGAGAACGTAGCAACCACTGATGCTCATGCACGGTTGCACCTCCTCCTGCAACACCAACAGTTTGATGGGTCCTTCCCTCTGGTCCCGGAGATTGCTGCCCTGTTCTCCACCACCGTGAAGGAGCTGGCAGCAAAGCTAGGGGAGTTCCGGAAAGACCATGAATTCCAGCTTTCGGAGCCGGAGTGGGAGACGCTGTGGGCGACGTGCTTGGCTATGGCGTTCCTGAGGAAGCAGTTGCCGGATCTGCAAGAGGAGTGGGAGCTTGTTGAGGAGAAAGCAAGGAAGCGAGTGGCGGCCATGGTGAAGGATGTGGAGGGCATTGCTGCATTACAACAGGCTGCGTTTGCGGTGGTAAGTTAAGCTTGATTAATGCTCGGATTCTCATCTCACCGGTATGTAAGCTTAACAGTGATCACTGGCTAAACTTCGGAGGATTTCTATCAAAATTTTATACAGCTAAAGATATGTGGACTTCAGTGTGAAACTTGAAAATTTTAGCTTTTTAATAGTGTTTTGAGCGACTGGAGCAAAAAGTGAATAGTATATTTGGGATCACTGATCCGTAATCAGGCAGAGTTGAGATAAGGTAGTGTGTTCTAATTGTATTCATGCTCTAATTGCGTTCGGCTCTAGAACACACTACATTTTTTTAATTTTGCAGATGTAAATATGTTCACATGAGAGGTTAGACTAATGATCAATGATCTAGACCTACCAAACTCGGCTTTTTTTTGACACTTGACTTACAATCATTGTATACGTGGCCCTCAAACTCTTGAAATGACGATGTAAATAAAATATAAAGGAAAGTGCAGAGAAAAAAAAAACGAGAACTGTACCAAGAAATGAAAGAGAAATGTTGAAAACTATCTTTTTTTTTTTTTGGAGGAATCATGGGCCACAATGGGAATACCCGTATTCAATGTGAAAACTACAAAAAATGTCAACTTTTTCAAGTGTGGTCCAAAAAACGTGATTATGAAATTTTGTGTAAGATATTAGCATCCATAAGCGTTGCGTCCCCATGCATCTGATAGTGGGGGTGACCAGCATGAGGTTTTGAGTACCCATCTCACTATTTAAGAACCAACAAGTCTTGTTTTTAGCATCTCTTACACATGGTTCTTACAATTTCAATGATTTTAGACTTTGAAAAATCTTTGTGAACAAATGCTTGGAGTTGGAACCTTGAAATTGATGCCAATATTTTTGGTTTCCACGCTTATAGGTGCACATACCTTCACTTAGTCGAGCATGTTTTGTTGATTAGTGAGTGAAGGGGTGAAAACAGACAATTTGATTAGTACCTTGTCAGGCACAACGAGACTATTGTAATTTTTGTGTGAATTTGACTACTGTTAATACAACATTGGGATTTTTTTTACAGAGATTGAGTTGTAATTAGTTCGTAGAGTTGAGTTTTTGAGGAGTTTTTGTACCCACAAACTATGAGGATTTATTCAAACCTCCAAATTCAAAGAGGTTGCTGTTTGTGTATTTTCCGAAATGTATTATTGTCGTGGTTCTGAAACGCAACGACTCTTATTATGGTAGACTATTTACATTCCAAACTGCAAACCGGCTTTCTTTGTGATTGAATTTAAGGAAATGTGCATTTTGAGATCCTTTGTCAAATAAGATATGGTCCTTTTTTCAATATGATTTTGTATTGTTGGGAATTGATCCTTTGATTGCTATTATCCATTTGATGGCTGGAGTATTGCTATAAAATAGAGTCCTTTGATGCTATGATATTCTCTTCTTGATGTCCAATATATGGATATTTTATTTGCCCTAACTTAGGATAAGTTAAGTGAGCATGTATCCAAAGTGTGTCTCATCCATTAATTATTTAGATCATCATTTAGATCATTATTTAGATGATGGATAAATAACTCTTGCAAAAAATTTCGACATTTTTGATATTGAAATTAGAACTTATTTGATTAGTTTACAAGTTTATTATCTTGCACTTTTTATATTTTATTCTTACCTTTCCTAATCAAATATCAAAATTCAACCCCAAATGAAAAAAAATCTAATTTTTGATATTTTGTGTCAAAATCATGGTTTTGCAAGAAAATTGATTGAAAACATTGGTGATGAATTTTTGAGATTTGATTGCATGCCTATGCAAGGAACATCCATAACACACATTATACATGCTAAAAAAAACCCCTTATGTAACAAGTTTTGATCTCTTAAGGATTTACATGTGACCAATAATATGCCTAAATACTGTAAAACAGATTTTTTAAAATTTCAACTAGCTTTTCACCAAATAAATACAACACCCTTGTTAAAGGTATAATATTAGTCACAATGTATAAGTCAAATAAAAAACTTGATTATCATAAAGAAATATCTATTTTAAAAATTATGGTCATATCATCAAACTATTATTGACCTTTTTTAATAGGGCTAGTCATATGCTCAAAAATTTCTTAACATTTTAAATTGAGAAAAACATACTAAAAAATCAAAATACAAAACTAGCTTCAAGAAAATTCTCATACAAAGCTTGTTTTTCAACAATTTCTAGTTTCCACACACAATGATATTTTCAAAAGTATGAAGGGAGCTTTAAATTTTGGCTAGCTTCACAAGAATGAAAAAAAAAAAGATAGGCCCAAATTTATGGCTTTGACAAGCTTGATTAATGTAGGGCCACTTCCAACAAAGAAGAAATAAAGGGTAGTAAGCAAAAAATATTGCCTTCATCGAATGAGGTTGGATAAAGTTTGACAAAGAAATATCTATGCCTCTCAACCTTTGGGCAAGGTCCCAACACGTGAACATGAAATCTTGATAGTGGTAATGGGTACAATGGCAGTTTGCTCATTAAAAATTCACAACTTATTCTCACATTATCCAAATAATACATTCAAAATTGCAAACTCATTTTTTTTCTCTTCCTAATAGAATCCTATAATTTGCTAGTTGTTTATTAATACTCATCATGTTCAAAACTCTTATATTGACGCTTATGGGTGCTCCTACCTTGAATAAATGTGCCCATGCTACCCCTCGAATAAACAAAACTACGTCCTCCATCATAACTTTTTTTTCTACAAATCAAATTGGTTTGACAATTTTTGCACTAAAAAGATCCTCCTTGAGCAATCCTCCAAACATTTTGTGAAAATGTTATTAATATTCTACAAGTACCAGCTTGCCCAAAATTGCTATGTTGCCAAAAAAAAAATGTTGTTTGGTCCTAGTTCCATGTTCAGTTTTTCTTGCTGACCTCTTATAAATAAATGTGCAATAAATTTCAATGACATGTATTTTGCAAATTTAGATTGAGTAGTTGAAATCCCATTTGTTTTAAATTTTTTTTACAAGAATCGAAATTGAATTATGTTATTTGAGAACAATGAAATTCTCAAATTCTTATTTCAGATTCTACTTTGAAGAAAAGAAAAGAAAAGCCTAGCTATTGCTCCATATATTATGTGTTTAATTTGTACCATTTCAATACAAGTTTGTATATAATAAACCCCAACCATTCTTTGCTTGCGAAATATGTGGAAATTGCTGCTTTTTCATCCTTGAAATGTGAACAATTGTCGAATAATATGTTGAAAATCTAGAAATTTAACCATCAAAACTTCTATCTAAATATTATCAAGTTTTATGAGTTTCTAATCGACCAATTTTTAAATCATATGTAAAATACGTATCTCAAGCTCTGACAATTTCTACTTTGCAATTAATTTGCTTATTAAATTAGATCAAAGTGTGATATTTTCTTTTTGTAAAGTACTACATGACATGATTCATCAATGGTAACTAGGTGTAATCTTGAAATCATATCAATGCTTGCAGGGATTTTTGAGCTTCATTGGGTTAAAATCTTGCGTTTCCCATTTTCAATCAAATTTTCACAAGCATGCGTTTCATAATGCCTATACTTTTATCATGAACAAACATGTTGTTTCTTAATTTGGATTTAGCCTTAGTTCTAAAGTTCAACCAATATTTTTGCATTTCAATTAGCAAGCATTACACTAAATGGCTTTTTTCACTAGTAAAAAGCTCACTTTTTTCTGTTGTTTTGGTCACATTGATCAAGATACGTTTTTGTTAATTTTCAACAAAAATCAACAAATTTTTGTTGAACATCAACAAAAAAATATCTTGATTAGCACAACCAAAACAACAGAAATTTTGAGTTTTCTACTGGTGTTTTCTTGTGTTTAATGAATTTTTAATGGTTGACAATTGCAAAATATTATGCCCCCTAGTCTTTGGTTTAAAGGGAACATGCCTTGCTAAATAATGTTATGAGTACTAAGCAATGTTATCAAATTGCCCCCAAAGATTTGAACAATAACCTCTGACATACCTTCTGGATGTTTTCCAGAAGTGTAGCAAATTTTTTTGAAACTAGCGGATTTGAGAGGGAGACTTTGCATGAACATTCATCCCCGGGACCAATATCTTGTCCATTTGGTTCAGCTCTGCCATCTCGAGACCCGAAAACATTTATCCACATTTTATCCAAAGTCCATCCACACTTCATCCAATATTCATCCAGTATTCATCTATAGTGCATACATAGTTCATCCGTCTCCCATCCATAGTTCATCTATCTTTCTTCCGTAGTGCATCCATGTTTCCTACCTCTCTGCCGGGTTTAGTAGGTCGGTACAGGTACCGTCCTCCTTCAACCCCGTCAACCCGAGATTGCTCATTCCGGCTCTTGCGTTGCTGCGCTCCTGTGGCTATGGAAGTGCAGGCGGCGCTTCGGAGGCTATAATTCGTCGTGCACTCGCCGGCAGAATATCTGTGAGAATCACAAGCACGGTGGAAATATCTTTTCAATTCTGATTCCATAAAAAATTTGACCTTTTTTTCCAGGGCGAATGGTGTTCTCGGTTACGAGGTGAAGGGGATGTTGCCGGTCAAGTGGTGTGGTTGGCGTTGAGGCGACGGGCGCAGCGAAGGGGAAGGCGAATTGACCGATGCGATGGTGACCATGGACGTGGACAATGCGAGCGACAATGCGGTGGTGACGGGGACAGGATCAAAGGAGATCAACGAGCTGCAATACTCCCGGTTGATGTACACGTTGGGACGGGATGCGGTGCATGCGTTGAGCCAGAGCCGTGTGCTGGTGTTAGGATGCAAGGGACTAGGCGCAGAAGTGGCGAAGAATTTGGTCCTGTCGGGAGTGCAAGGGTTAGGGTTAGTGGATGAGGACGTTGTGACGTTAGCCGACCTCGGGGCGCATTTTCTCTTGAGTGAATCCGACGTCGGACGCAATCGTGCGGTGGCGACTGCGCAGAAATTGAAAGAGATCTACGTGAGTGTGGACATTGTGACTTTGTCGAGTGTGGCGGTGGAGAGTGTGCTCGGAAATTATGGATGCGTGGTGGCCACGAGCGGATCGTTCCCCGACCTAATTCGGTTGAATTCAATTTCCCGGTCGCTTGGAGTGCCGTTTGTGGCTGCGAATTGCCGTGGCGTGTTCTCGTTTGTGTTTGCGGATTTTGGCGACAATTTCGCAGTTTTGGATGAGACAGGGGAGCCTGCGGGGCCGATATTGGTGGAAGGCATCACGCAGGACTTTCCAGCCACCGTAACGGTGGTGGAGGAGCAGCGTCACGGGCTTGAAAATGGCGATGAGGTTTTATTGAGTGGCATTAAAGGCATGGCGGAGTTGAATCGTCCGACTCCGTATTCTGTGACAGTAACTGGAGTGCATTCGTTCACAATTCAGGAGGATACTCGCGCTTTCGGGCGGTATCTGTCAGGCGGATATTTTACCAAGCTGAAAACTGCAAAAAATGTGGAGTTTCTGTCTTTAGAAAAAGCATTTGTTTCTCCGAAATTTTGTATCAGCGATCCAGTGAAAACTGCTCAAGCGTTACCTATGCATGTTGGCTTTCAAGCCGTTGATGAGTTTGAAAGGCGTCATGTCGCGGATGACATATCGCCACCTAGATCGAGTACGATTAGTCCTGATCAAGTGCACGACGTCGTCGCGATTGCTCAAGAAATCTGGTCAAATTTGCGCATTGCCAAGGGTGGCAGCTATGCAATGGAATCGACAGCTGATGGAGCCGAAGAGGAGTCTAACGAGGCCCTTTTGAAAGGCCTCGATGAAAGGGATGGTCATGGTTCTGGATTTATTGGCGGTGAGAGCAGTAGTGCCGGTATTGCAGCTGCCAGCAGGGCATTGACAATAGGTTCAGTTGATGGATTTGCCTTGGACGAGGAAATGATCCGGCTCATGGCTTTGGGTGCATATGTGGACTTGTGTCCTGTAGCTGCCGTAACGGGAGGTATTGCTGCACAGGAGGCCATTAAGGTACATCCGGTCTCCTTAACCTAGATAACTGTTGCCCTGTTCAAAACCTAGTTCACTGCACACCTCGTTTTGATGTCTTAGTCGCTCTTGCTTTTGTTTGATGTGTTCTGCTATGTGTTTAGATTGACGGTCGAAGTTCAAGGTGCTGGTCTCGTCTTAAAATGTGCTGGATATGACCAAGAAAGGTCCTGGTTTTGATTTGAATTGCAAACTTTCAATTACTTCGTGTGGTGCTTGCAATAACATGAAGGTGGTCTTGTTACCTGTGAATCATGAGGTATGCTCTGTAGCTTTTTATGGCAGCACTAATGCTCGTTGGATTCGCTACTTGCAGGCATTAACTAGGGTCTTTCTTCCCCTACAGCAGTGGCTCTATTTTGATGCTGTGGAGTGTCTGCCTAGTGCACCACCTGCTCCTGAAGATAGGTTGCCTTGTGGCTCTCGTTATGATCACCAAATTGCTTTGTTTGGCCGAGAGTTTCAGGACAAGCTGGGTAGTCTTCAGGTACTACAAAATCGAGTATTCTGAATATCATCGCATTATACTATCTGAAGCTCTATACTATTTTGTGACGTGATGCTTTGATACTTTATTTGCATCCCACTGGCGAATCTTCCTTTCAATTTTAGCCTAGTTATTTAACTTTTATGTAATTATGCATCAGTTGTTCTGTAGACGTGAGTCAGATAAAGCGGTTATTGACGCTGTGTATGTGGTGCAGTGGCTTGTGGTTGGAGCAGGAGGACTAGGCTGTGAAGCTCTGAAGGACTTAGTGTTGATGGGCGTGGGCTGCAGTTCGAATGGCTGTATCACTGTTTCAGACATGGATACGGTATCAAAGTCCAACTTGATTGATCAAGTGCTGTATCAGCTTGAGGACGTGAATCGTGCTAAGGCGCCAACAGCCGCAAGAGCCTTGCGCACCATCAATCCTGCGGCCCAAATACACGCTCTCCAGGTAATTCTTGTGATACCTTTTGTATGTGTGTATGCTTTTAAATTTTACTCCCTCTGAAAACGTCCAAAAAGCTTCCTTGCGAAGGATTAACTGCGTTTTTAGTCTTTGTGCTAGTGATACATGCATTCTAGAATCAAAATACTATCCACCAAATGTATGCAAAATCTCCAATTTTTATGTCACCGTTTAGGCACCCAAATTCCATGCAAAAAGTACCATATTTGTGCATGCTGCCAGCTCCTCATTATGGATGATTTGAAGATTAGTAGCAACAATGGTACCTCATATGGGCAAGGCCAAGCTTGCTAGGAGAGGAATACCCTTTAATGGCTTAACTTGCCCCCATGAGATCATTGAACATTACAAACTCTTTCTCAGCATCTGAAAATCAACAAAAAGGAGCTTTTTAGTGGTACAAGAAATGTGTCTGATTTGGACGTTTTTAGAGAGACAGAGGGAGTAATAATTTTCTTGAAGCGCTTTCAAGATCGCAAAATTGATCCTGAAAATCGAAACCAAAATGTTCCCTTCCTTGAATCGTCGTCCTCACGAACCACGGTGGCACGTTTAAATATTAGTGATGCCTCCGTCTGTCATCCTGTCGTGTGAGTATTTTATCAGAAATGGACCTGCATCTGTGCAGGAGAGGTTTGATCCAGAGACGGAGACTATTTTTGACTCCTCATTCTTCAACTCCATAGCAGGTATATTAGTTCTGGCTAGCAGTCCGTAGTGCTTCATGATAACGTGAAATTATTCTAGAAGTCGTGTAACAAATTCCAGCTTCCTGCGCATGAGTTGATCTCTCACGGGGATATGGTTTTTGATGAACAGGTGTATTTTCGGCTGTAGATACTTCCTCATCAAGGCTCTATCTGGATGCCCGGTGCGTTTCCTACAGGAGGCCTATGGTTGATGGCGGCAAGAATGGGACCAAAGGGAGTGTTCAGGTCTGGATATCGACGTCTTTTTTGTTTTTCGTTTCTGAATGATGTTGTAGGTGCTTTTCTCTTGGAATTATTTAGACGGTGCTGCTGTTGTTCTAGAAGGGTGAAGAATCTAGATAAGTTTTGTTACGAGTATTTCGCAGTATAAGGAGAACGCCAATGAGCGGGAACATTATTAATTTGGTTGTGGATGTTGGTCTAGATCGTCAAACGGCATTTTAAGGCATCGGAGGAAAATGTCGTAGACACGAAATGCAAAAATGTGGAGGAAATTTTCATTAGTTCGGCTATGGCATCTTAAGAGCTTGGTTTTAGTATACTAGTTTGCGGATTAATATATGGTTTCTGCTGGATATTCCTGTGATTAAATTAAGATTTTGTTTAACGATTCTTGTGGTTCAACTTTCAAAATTGTTGATGTCTTCGTTGCAATTGCAGGTGTTTGTACCATTTCAGACAGAGATGTACGCTTCTACACGGGACCCTCCTGAATATAAGGAGATGCCAATTTGCACTCTAAGGAATTTCCCTTATGCAGTGGAACATACCCTTAGATGGGCGGTGGAGACATTCGAGGCACTTTTCAAGAGCAGGCCGGTTGATGTGAATAATTATTTATCAAGCCGTGATTTTCAGGAATCCATACGTAAATCTCCAGTATCGTCAAAGCTTCCTGTATTAGAATCCCTTCGTGATGCTCTTTTGCGACACAAGCCTTTGAGGTATCAGTGATCCTCAGTTGTAATATTTACTCCATTTTTTGCGTAGAGCTTCCTGTATCTTCTTGGATGCATTCCTTCTTTCAATGCCGTCATCTTAGCCATGTCAACTAGTGGTGGCATGAAAATGAGTAGACTGAATTTTGCTGCAGTGGATTTCTTTGTGCTCAGTGATTTTTGCAAGCATGGTTTAGATTAAGATGAGCTAATCACAGGCGGTTGTGTGTTTCTAGTATTGATGCATGTGTACAGTGGGCTCGTCTGCAATTTGAAGACTTGTTTTCCAATAGTATCAAGCAGGTGGGTTACTACTTCTCTGACTAAGATTATTTTGCGGGGCGTTTTGGGTTATTTTGCGTAGAATCTTCAATTTATCCACATTTTGAAGTCAAGTCTCAAGTCTTCACTTTCGTGAATGGACCCAAACTTGAAGAGACATTATCCAATGTAGTCCATTAGTCTATTAGTGTATAGTAATAAGTGGGA
Organism: Ulota crispa; assembly: GCA_963920765.1. Taxonomy (NCBI): domain Eukaryota; kingdom Viridiplantae; phylum Streptophyta; class Bryopsida; order Orthotrichales; family Orthotrichaceae; genus Ulota; species Ulota crispa. The sequence continues at coordinate 8,332,564 of OY987245.1, forward strand.
GCCTAACCCTCACTGACTCCGTGCCCTTTTCTAGAACCCTCTAGAACTTTTTGGTTGGGTGGAAGTTGAAGCAATACAAGATGCTCTAGATATAGAACACCGAGCACTCTCCAACCATGTCTTTTTCTAAAATCTTCTAGAACTTTTTGGTGGAAATTGAAATAATAAAGGATGCCCCAAATATAGAACACCAAATGCCCTCCAATCATGTTTTAGAAAACCAACAAAACAACAATCGCCCCCTAGCAAAGTATTGAAAATTAGCATTTTGATGAAGGCAGTTACTATTTTTGGTTTCAAAAAAGGACTAAAATGACAATGCACGTTAGGTTTTGAACTAGTTAGGAGATATTGATTTTCTATGAAGTACATCAAGATTAGATTATAGACCAATTGATTTATGAGACATTGATTTTTTTGTAAAGTTGAATGTTGCATTACCCATACATGTCTAACGCACGCAAAGCGTGTGCCCGTATACTAGTATATACTAAACTTGTCGTGAAGTCTGACAGTAATTTGTCTTTGTCATATTATTTTTTGCAGCTTTGTTTCAATTTCCCAGTAGGTATGACCACAACAGCTGGTGCTCCATTCTGGAGCGGAACAAAGAGGTCCCCAACTCCGATAGCTTTTGACGTCACTGATATTCTTCATCTCGATTTCATCATGGCTGCTGCCAACCTGCAAGCTACTGTGTATGGCCTTAAAGGCTGCAATGATCGCGTTGTTTTTGTTGATCTCCTCCAGCGTGTTGTTGTTCCTCCTTTTCAACCCAAAGTAAGACATTTCTTTGAAGCCTTTTCTTCACCTTTAGACGTCCGATTTTCCTCTTTTATCCTGCATTATCCTTTTCTGGAAGTGTCATCAAACAAAGTGTATTTTCTTGTGGGGATTGCTTATGTTTCTGGTACTCTACTCAGTTATGGGTTTCCAGAGCTATGTAGTTCCTTGTTGTAGATGTAGTGTATGCATGAAACTAGAAATCATCCTTGAACCTCTTCCAGTATCTGACCATTAAAATTGGAACACAGGAAGGGGTGAAAATAGCGGTAACAGATAATGAATTGCGAAATCAAGCAAGTCAACGGAAGTATAACGCTAGTGGAGTAGATAACGATGCTGCGGAGGCCTGTGAAAGACTGCTTCGGGAGCTCCCCACTCCTGCTTCCCTTGCGGTAACCTCTATCTCCCTACTGTATGCATCAGGATAATCTACCCTCCAGAACTTTATTGTTGATGTCTCCTTCAGAGTGTGGGATATTGCTATTCATGGTCTTGTGTTTCATTTGAAATACCTACCGAGGAAGTCAACGTTTCCTGAGACAAGTATCCAAGGATGCTTCTGTTGGGAGTCTTTTGGGAGACACGTGATTACCAGGTTAACGCGAGTCTGGGGCCGGACCTTGTCAATGGAAGTAGAGCAGTAGCAGCCAGATAGGGGACTGTCCTTGTTGGTGGTCACTATTGCGTGTAGAGCATGAGTTGCATTTTGATTAGTTGGTTTGATGATTGATTTCCTACTTCGGTTCCTCTTTAATGTTCACAGGGTTACAGGTTAGTGCCTATTGAATTTGAAAAGGATGATGAGCACAACTACCATGTTGAGTTTGTAGCTGCTGCTTCAAGCTTAAGGGGACGAAATTATGGCATTCCCAGCACTGATAAACTGCAGGTGTGTAGTCTTCCAACGTGTTCAGTGTATTAACCCTGCATATGTTCTGCTTTGCATCTGAGTAGGATTTACGTTGTATACAGCAAACTCCTACATGGAATCGGTATCTCTGCTTCCCAAAAAATTGATCACGAAAGCTTGCTTTTCAGATCCGGCTCCGGAAATCATTCATTTTGTGCTGAACGGCGGCATGTTCTGCGGAAAGCTAATTGTGGTCGTATTCAAATAGAATAGCATAGCATAACTTGCAGAATAGCAATGCAGCTTCTCTGTTGAAATGATCTGATTTGTAATGAGCATGACGTTGGCTGAATGTAGGCACGACTGATGGGTGGAAGAGTGATACCATCCATTGTGACCTCTACAGCAGTGGTTGGTGGTCTCATGTGTCTGGAACTCTATAAGCTAATTCAAGGCAAGCCTTTCACGCAGCACAAGCATGCCTACTTCAATTTGGCGGTCCCGCTATTTGCGTTTGCAGAGCCTATCAGAGCGTTCGAACACACTGTAAAGAAATTTCTCAACCCTTGCTTTATTGCACGTACTTCTTTGTGAATTGGATCAAACAAGCATATTTTCGACCTTATTGTTTCATTTGTGAGCCCCATGGTATAAACTTTGAGAGTGTTATGGTTGCAGGTGGCGAGGAACCAGTTGGATCCCCTTGTTTGGACGTTGTGGGATAGATTTGAGATGGATTGTCAGAATATGTCGCTGGAGACATTTCTGGCTGAGTTTCAACGTCAACAAGGACTTGAGGTAAACCCTTGTCATTTTAAGCATGTGTTCACCTCAAAAAGGTATTACACTGTGGGATTTTTCTCTTTGTCCATTTCCGTTTGTCATGAACACTTTTCCTTTGTCGCTTTCACTTCGTGGCGACTGCAGCAAATATGGAGAAAATGACTAAAGCAGAATTTCCTGGCTTACATTGTGACTGAAATGGGAATTGTTTTGCAGATCACCATGCTTTCATTCGGGAAGAGCCTTTTGTACGCAGAATTTTTGCCTCGCAAAAAGTTGCAGGACAGAATGTCACTTTCCTTAATCGACCTCATCACGACAGTCGGCAAAGTGACGCTGTCTCCAACGGAGTCAACCATCGCCTTCTCTATTTCCTGCACTGATGCCAAGGGTGAGGATGTGGAGGTGCCTGATGTGGTTGCAAAAGTGCGGTAGCGTAGGTCCCTGGACTTCTCTAAACATTTGTAAAGAACCGTGCTCCTCCTTTGAGAAAACTGTACATTTTTTACCCTCAGAGCGAGTGCCCAGATGATTTGTGTCACGCCCCATGCTGTGCAATGCAAAAATTCAATAAATGGAATTTGTGTTTATCTTTTTGGATATTACTTTAGCTTTATTGTTTTCTATAGCTTCATAATCTAGTATGCATAATTGCAGAAGGGGAACAATATCAGATTTACGTGGGAATTTGTTACGTCCTTTCTTTTGAGAGCAGGAAAGACGAGTATCAAAGAGGTGAAAACATGGCAAGTGCTAATCATCTCTCTTGAATGTACTGTCGTCCTGCTGTTTGCTGCATTCTGTTTTGTACAAGTTACCAGACATTTTTGCAAAGTTGTGAAGTAATGATGGTTTGACTGGAAGGATGTGGACTCGTGTGGTTGTTAAAATCAATCAAACGTTATGATCCTGTTTGTAAAATCGTTCCAGACTGAGTGTGAAACTAGTGTTTGAATTCATCATTAGGGGGTTTCAAATATACTCTAAACCAGCAATTTTGTTCACGTGAATGAAATTGGTGAACAAGTTAGTCAAGCCATTATCATGTCCTCGCGATCACCCATTCAAATATCTGAATTGTATTGAACTACTCACCACCTTTTCAATTTTACCCACAATCACCAATTTTGTACGGATCCCTTGAACACCATCATTGCTTCTAATCTGGAACCCTTTATCTTCACAATTGTGCGCTTCTAATCAAGATCTCTTCAGCTCCACCATTGTCACTTCTTGCGCATTGCGATTCCTTGAATAACCTTAACCTGGCAATCAACTTTGCATCCAAACTGTATAGAAGTGCGGAGCGAGAGATAGAGGTGCACAGCAAGAGCCAAGAGGCGAGCAACAACACAAACAAGAGTGCGCGCGCAAGAGCGACAAGAACACGAGCGGAGGAGCTAGCAAGAGAGACGAGGAGGGAGAGGCTTCACGTTGTTCACGCGTGAACGACCCATGAGGACCTTTAGTCCTAAAGGTCCTCATGGATCGTGCACTTTTGTGACTTCACGTTCACGATGAACGAAAACACATTCACGACCATTCGTTCACCATTTTTTTGAGATATATGAAACCCCCTATTCACTACATCGATAATCATAGTTACTGGATTTGAGGTGTTGGGCTCACAAGAATAAAGACATTTGAACTGTGGAAAACTATTTCCTGATTGGTAATTCCTGCAGTAATTTGTTTAGTTCAGTTTGGGTTTGTATAACTAAATGGTCTCGTCATATGTACGAATTTACCTGTACTGGCAACCTCGTGCAAAGGACGGAAACGTTCTTACTACTGGCATGGTGAGATGCATTTCTGTATGTAAACCCTTGATGCCTGTTTACAATAGGGGGTTTCAAATATGACATTTTACACCAATTTTGTTCACGTGAATTAGATTTGTGAACAACTTCGCCAAGTCACTCAGTGAACAAGTCATGACTTGCACATTCATTGGTGAATAATCACTTGTTCACAATCACTTGTGCACTATTTATTTGAGATATTTGAACCCCCTAATAATAATTTAGAGGACCAAAATCACACACGTACTCTACGGATGTTCATGGAGACTTAAGTATTCACATTACAAATTGTCAATTTTCATATCATCTAGAAGGCAAGCAACTAGTTTCATCAAGTTTCTTTGCCATTTCAATCAACCGACTCTGCATTGATAGCTAGTACTACCTCTACATTGATTGAATTGCATAATATACCATTGGAAAGCACTCAATATTACCATCCAATACATTTTTTATACTAGTTCTCACAATAATTGTGTTATAGCATAGCAAGTCATGACAATAACATCATAATAATTATGACCTACTCTAGTCAAGTTTGGTTGTTGAATTTGACCAAGTTTTAGCCTATACACTTCTTGAAGCACACAAAGCTTTGCCTTAGAATCATGTTGGTCAAGTTTGCCCATTTCTTTTGCCATTAGGGGCAGTCACACCTTCTTCATTCCATTTTCAGTCTCTAGAGAATGGGGATGTGGTAGTCTCTCCTTGATTTTCAGAAATCCATTTTTTGAAAATTGAGAAATTTTTCTCTTCATCTTTGGAAAAGAAAAAAGGGGTGAAGAAATTTATGCACAAGAACTTTTCACCCTCATATGTCTTTGTTTAACTATTGTTTTTTTCCATTTTTAGCCGTTGCTCCTCTAGGTTTCATAGTCACTCCTCTTGGTTTCACAAATGTTGCTCCTCTTGATTTCACGGTTTACTTCTCTTGGTTTCACAATCACTCCTAATTTCACAATTGCTCCTCCAAGTTTTGTGGTTGCTTCTCTTGATTTCATGATTGCTCTTTTTGCTTTATCAATTCTGCATTCTCTATTCTTCACCGCCCACTGAAAAAAGTCATACCTTCTTCATGAAAAAACACTTCCATTGGCTCCTATTTCCACTCCTAAATTTCTCATTTGGAGGAGATGTGACTACCCCTATCAAACTCTATATGTTTTTTTTGCTGATTGTACCAAAATCAGCCTCACATCAAAGTTTACCCTAAGGTCATCCTCAATCCACTTGGAAAATATGCCCAATATACCAAGCTTAATCTATTAATAGATAATAGATTATCACATTAAAATTATATGATTTGAAGGGCACAAAAATTTTTATTTTGAAAAATCAATAAAATTATGTTTTGGATATTGCATGATTTAGATATATCACATCAAATGTTAGCTAACTTCTAAAAAACTTAGAGGCCTCTCCAAAACAAGCATAAGTAAGGAAATTTTTATAAAGGGGTTAGTAGAACTTGGTACAATTATCGTCCACTTTACTAAAATTTCCTTATTTAGGTTTGATTTGGGCCTCTAAATTTTTTGAAAATTAGTTAACATTTAATATTTAATATGATATATTTAAATCATGCAGTGTACAAACCAAAATTTTATTACGTCTTTAGAATGAAAATTTTCATGCCGTTCAAATCATATAATTTTTGTGTGATTATCAGCTATTCATAGATCGATTGATATACCGGGCCTTTTGCCGGGTGGATTGAGGATGCCCTAACAACCATCACGAACACCACGGTCTCACACTCCCAAAAGCCCGACCTTGCTTGAACGCCTTGCTCCGAACTCCGGGCTCCGGGACACTGCAAGACCTGGAATCCCCAATTCCCCATTCTTCTTCCCCTCCCCAACAGAAAAGCATCCATTGCCAATGCCCTTGCCAGATTGCGGCACTATTTAAACGAGCCTCAATTGGGAGGGTGGGTGGGGCAGCATGAACCGATGTGCATCACGACTGCAACTGCACCTCGGATTCCTCCATCGCCGCTTCCATCGCGCCCACCTCGCTCCCATTATCTCTCACCTCCCTCCACCTCCTCATTCTCCTCACTCTCCCCATCTGCTCCACTTCTTCCCAAGTCTCGGCGTCGTCAGGAGCGCTTGCGTGAGCTCCAGTGCTCAGGTTCGTTGGTACCAACACTCTAGGTGTGTCTCCCCCCACCCCCTCCTGAAGCTGCCACTGGGGTTTAGCGGGGTTTAATGATTTTCTTTCCGGAACCATGTCAACCAAGAATTCCTGCACAGTCTGACAATTCTGTATCAAGACTTTTCTCTTGAACCTTTTCCTTTGGCAATGCGTGAGAATGTAAATATTTTTTAGCTTCTTGCGCAGTCTTCCCAACTTGGAAAGAGTTCCCTTCTGCTTTTTAGTTTGGGTAAAAAATGCTCGTTTAGGTTAGATTAGTAATTTCTGACCTTTCTTGATTTTCTATTTATTTTTTTGATTTTATTTCACAAGTTTCAATTGAGCATGTGGTGCTGGCTGATCGCAAATATGAGTTTCACTTTTAGCACAAGTGGCTAAAAGCGCTGCTTAAAAGCTAAAATCTTCAAATTTAACACTGGAAAATTTATAATTTTTTAGTTGCATGAAAATTTTGTTAGCAATCCTGCGAAATTTAGCCAGTTTAAAGAACTCAGTGTGGTAGGAGGCAATAATACTAATAATTAATAATAACAATGTTGCTGTTTATGTGTAAGATGTTAAACCCTTTCAAAATGCCCAATTTTGATAGATTATGTTGTGAAAAGTATAATCGGGCGCAACCAATTTTTTATATCACCAAGATCACTGAAGATCTTTGGATTTGTTAGTCTAAAGAAATAGAAAATTGAACGAAGAGGAATTTCTCATCATACTACTAAAATCACAGTCACCTCTGTAATATCACATTCAGACCTCTGTAATATCAAAGCTCCAATCTCTGAGATACATTTTGAAAGACTTTCTAAATTTTTTCACTTTGCATTCTATGTAACATATGAAAATCCTAATAAAATTCTAATAGTGAATGCGTAGCGTAGCAAGTGCCAACAACTTGAATGATGCTAAAGAAACACGTAAGATCCAATGTGGACCTCTTGATCGTTTAGGTTATATATATATATTCAAGGATTTCTATTCCGAATTTGTGACCTTGGCACAGGTTCAAGTAACCAAGATTTATGGTTTAAAAGCAAAGTAAAAAAAAACAAGGACAGAAGGAAGTAAGTTGTATGGATATTGCAAGTAGTTTAGGTTGTTTAGATTTTTGTGGAAGGGATGAATCACAGGAAGGTAATGACAAAGTTTTTTATTGTTTTTATTTTTTTTATTGGATGCAGATGTAAAGCGCCTGATGTGAAGCAGGTTGCAGCCATGATCACCGACATGGAGTTCAACGCGCAAGCCCAGCCAAGAATGGCAAAAACCTTCAGGGAGAGTTGTCGAAGAGAGGCATTTGCAGCACTCTACCATCCCTTCGTAGTGTCCTTGGCGGCTGGCACTTTGCCCAAGCAAGCATTCCAACGGTACATGGCACAGGATGCCTATTTTTTGAAGGCCTTCAAGAGTGGGTGCGTTTCTTCACCAGTGTGTCTTAAATCCCAGAAAAATCACAATACCATGAGAAAGCTTATTAAACAGCAACCTTCTCCTATTTTTGACATACCTATTCCTACTAGAAACGAGGGAAAACTTGCCTTTTTCGCAGAATTCTTTTTTCTAGGGGAAATATTATGGATACCCCTGAAGTTTGTCATGTTTGTATAGATACCCCTTGTTTTTTAGAAATTGCACATATACCCTTGGACCATAATTTTTAGGCGTTTGCTCTACGTGCATAACAAAACAAATGCCTGAAAACTATGGTCCAAGGGTATTTGTGTAATATCTGAAAAACAAGGGGTATCTATACAAATATGGCAAACTTCAGGGGTATCCATGATATTTTCCCTTTTTTCTGTGTTACCGTTTCTCTGCCTCTTTCGTACTTAGAAATCTGCACCCCATCCTAGAATATTTTGGTTGATGTTTATCAACGTTTTGTTAGGCTCTTCACCATGTCGGAACCTTTGTTTATTGTGGTTTTCACATTTTTACAGCTACCAAAAGGCCTTGGAAAGCACAGAAGACGAAGATGCAAAAGCCACCATTAAGTCCCTCATTAGAGATGTAGAGGAAGAACTCACGCTGCACTCGTCCGTGATGCAGGTACTACTTCCTGTCTTTCTTACCTTTCGTTTCCATCCATTGAACCCCTTTTGTCAGAAGGTTTGTGTTCTAAAATTTATTCTTAGTTATTTTTTGAAGAGATTCTGTCATAAATACTACTCCTATCCATATATGTCCATGATTCGATAATAAATTCCTTACTAGAGTGTTGACGACCCTTGTGTGTTTATAAAAACCAAAAGCCAACGAGATTAACCCCTACATAAACCCTTTTTTGTAAACCATTTAAGTAGAGCTTAAATAGGAAAGCTTCCACGGCCGTTTTCACAAACTCTACTCGTTTTGCTTTATAAGGCTTGCATTTAATGAAGGTTTTCAAAAAGTATCATTTAGCTGGGATTGGGGGTCTCTAAAGTCTTCAAAATCTGATGGAAGAATTCCTACAATAGGCTGGGTTTTTTATACGGATCCTCTATAACACAACCTCACTATCATATAATGAAAGATTTCTGAAGTTTGAGCTTCCACACTCTCGAACACTGTTTTTTTTTTCAAAATAAAATACTCAGTATAACAATTAGGTTATACTTCTATAGATTCTAAATACTTTGCAGGCTCCAGAAAAAAATACTTACTTCAAGAGTGTGCAGTGCGAAATCCTCTTGTACTTGTTGGCGCTTTTGTGAACGTTGCTCTAACTGGTTGTTGTTTTGCTTACAGTCACTAGATGCTACCGACCAGAAGAGCTTCGAACCAAACACGGCAACAGTGGCGTACTGTGATTTCTTGCAATCTGCAGCAACAGGAAGCAACGACTTGGGAATCAAAAGTGCTAAAATCATAGCTGCAATGACTCCTTGCATGCGGTTGTATGCCTTTGTGGGACAAGAAATTAAAAAAAACATCACCAAAGTGCCTGACCACCCATACCAAAAGTGGATCGACACATACTCAGCTGCAGAGTTTGAGGTAAAAGTGGCGTATTTTTTACAGGTTTTCAATAAAAGCAGGAACTTTTGTGACTAAGTCACACAGAGGATTTTCGTTTAGGGTTTAAGAAGAATAGGGACGATTTCATGGATACCCCTGAAGTTTGCAATATATGCATAGATACCCCTGCTTTTTCAGAAATTGCACAAATACCCTTGGACCATAATTTTTAGGCGTTTATTTATTGTGCTTGGTACTTCCTTCATGACCAGTGTGGAAGAAGGAAATGCAATGAAACAAAAAAGAAGCAATGTGCGCACAAAGGAAGAAGGGAAGTGGCATGCACAACAAAACAACACGCCTGAAAATTTTGGTCCAAGGGTATTCGTGCAATTTCTGAAAAAGCAGGGGTTTCTATGCAAATATTTCAAACTTCAGGGTTATCCTTGAAATTTTCCCATTACATAAATATCTTTGGACCAAAATTTTCATGACATTTGTTTTGTTGTGCATGCCACTTCCCTTCTTCCTTTGTGCGCATGTTGCTTCTTTTTATGTTTCATTACATTCCCCTTCTTCAACATTGGTCATGAAGGAAATACAAGCACAACAAATAAATGCCCAAAATTGTTGGTCCAAGGGTATTTGTGCAATTTCTGAAAAAGCAGGGGTATCTATGCAAATATCGCAAACTTTAGGGGTATCCATCAAATTTTCCCTAAAGAGTAATGCCGACTTTGTGCTTTTTGGTTACAAAATGTTGCACGTGTTTTGAGAGGAGATTTTTTCATGCAGACAGCGGCGTCAAAGGTGGAGCAGCTGCTGGACAAACTAACAGAAGCTGTGACTGGAGACAAGGAGAGGTTGGTTCTATACAATCTTTATCGACACGCCATGAACTTGGAGATTGATTTCTTCAGTGCTCAGGCATTGGAGTCGGTGAAAGTGCCGGTTTTCAAGTGTCAAGCGAAGACTCCAGAGATGCAACTCTTGCTGGTGTCTGACTTCGACTCCACGTGCACCATCTCCGACTCTTGCCCCGTCTTGGCAGACTTGACTGTACAACTTGCTGGCAAAACGCATGGTGGTCGCTCCGTGGGAGACTCCGGAGCAGGATTGTTACGAAAGAAGTGGGACGATCTGGTTATGCGGTACATGGACGAGTATGAAGAGGTTTTAAGTCGAAGCTTGTCAAGTATAAATCACGGTCAGAAAAAAATTATTCTCTTTTCCTTATACTCCCTCTGTCCTTCTAAAAAACGTCCAAAAAGAATCTTTGCGAAGGATGATTAATTGTGTTTTTAGTCTTTGTGCTAGTGACACATGCATTCTAGAATCAATATACCATCTACCAAATGTATGCAAAAAGTCTCTAGCTTTGATGTCACTGTTGAGGCACCAAAATTCCATGCAAAAAGTACCATATCTGTTCATGTTGCTAGCTTCTCGTTATTGATGATTTAAAAGATTAGTAGCAACAATGATTACCTCATATGGGCGAGGTCAAGTTTGCTGGGAGAGGAATGCTCCCTAATTGCTTAACTTGCCCCCCATGAGATCATTGAACATGGTAAAGCTTTCTCAGTGTTTGAAATCAGCAAAAGGGAGCTTTTTAGGGGTACAAGAAATGTGTCTGATTTGGAATTTCTTATAGGGACAGAAGGGAGTAATTTTTTACCAAAACTTGAGAGTGTGCTTTGATTGGGGTGTCGGTATCAAAGCTCTGAAGATCAAAGTTTTTTCTTGTAGGATTTCTTATATGCAAGTGTGAAGTTTTTGATTGTTTGCTGCTGCCTTTGGAATGTGCAGGTGATGGTGAAGCTCCCTCCGTTGAGGACCTGCAGGAGTTTCTGAGGGAGATGTCGGATTTTGAGCAGAAGGCCAATGCGAGAGTGGAGCAGGCTGAAGTGCTGAAAGGCTTGTCGCCTGCTGCTATTCGAGACGCTGGATATGCTATGCCTCTTCGTGAGGGCTGCTCTGAGTTTTTCACGCGTCTTGGTTTGCAAGAGTTCCATGTTGACACGCACATTCTCTCCGTTTGCTGGAGTAAAACTTTCATTCAAGCTGTTTTAGAAGAAGGTAAATCCTTTCAACAAACATCCCTACCTGGATCTTTGGTACAGAATATTTTACTCCATTTCTTGTCGAATTTTTGCACTTCAATGACTCAAAAGTAACTACACCTTTACCCTATGCCCCAACCCTAAAGTTCCGTGCAAGCTCCTAAGAGCAGAAAAAAATCAAGCTCCATTTGGGCAAGTGTAGCCTTTACTGTTGCAAATCTCCTACTGAATTCCCGCATCCTTCTCTCGATTCTTCTCCTTCAGATCTTAAATCTTCTTCTTCCTTTTCTCATTTCTGTGCTCAAGTTTGTCAACAGTAAGCTCTAATATTGGACTTAGAGCTTATTATTGAAAAACTTCAGCACAAAAATGAGAAAAGGAAGTAGAAGATTAAAGATCTGAAGGAGAAGAATCAGGTGAAGGATGTGACAATTCTGGAACTCTGGGGGAGACTTGCAACAGTAGAAGCTACGCTTCCTTAAAACTCTAAACCCTAAACCCCAAACCCTATCCTTATGGATTCTTGCCTATACTGTACATTTTTCTGAGCAATTGCGACCCATAATCAGCCTATGAAAGTTCACAATTTTTCTTGCAATGTCTACAAAAGTACATGCTAAGATGATTCAGCACTTTTTGCTTTTTTAGATTTTTTGTATTTACTGTTGAAAGAAAAATAAATGTCAACATGCATCAGACTTGATCTTCATGACAAGGAATCAAGGCAGGCTGATGTTAGGAACCATACCGGATGCTTACATTACTATAAGACATCCTTCACATCCATGTCGTTATGGTTTATGTGTGGGGGAATGCTGTACCGTGAGCCATGAGCTGTGAGCCTGGATTTTTTTGTCAAAATACTAGATTTCACTTATAACAGTGTACATAGGACCCTATAATAGTGCATTTTAAACTTTCATGTCTTGAAAACTTGTTGTTTTTTAGTTTTTCCATCAGTTTTGAGCTCAAAATTGGTTCCAGCTCACAGAATCTTGTTTCACCACTCATGCCTCACCATTTTATACTCACAAAATGTTGTCATCCCTTATGTATGCAGGTGAAATCCGGAGTGCGAACATCAAAGCCAACGAACTGGTCTTCGAAGAAAACTCATCCACGGGGAAGATGATTCTGAACGTGGAAACGGCTCTTGACAAACAGAAACACTTCCTGCACATCCTGAACCAGTTCAAAGAAAACAGTGATGACCCCGCGGTGCAACAACAACAACAACAAGTGCACTCTGTCTACGTTGGTGACAGTTTGACTGACCTCCTCTGCCTTCTCAAAGCAGACGTCGGAATTGTGCTTGGAGACAGCAGCACTCTGAAACAAGTGTACCAGCAGAAAATGACCTCTCTTTTCAGAAAGGCCTTGGTGCTGGAGCAGGCCAATACCTCGGAGACCCTCACTGGTTTTGTGTTCACCGTCTCCAGTTGGTTTGAGGTGGAAGCCTTTCTCTTGGGTCCTGCCAAGAGCTCAGCTTTGTCACTCTAAACTTCTATCTTCCGTTTTCCTGTAGATTTCTGGCCTCTTATTCGTGTTGTAGATTTCTGGCCTCTTTTCCTGTTGTAGAATTCTGGCCTCTTTTTCCTGTAGATTTGTGTCCCTTTTTTGTTGTAGATTTTTGGACCTTTTATCCTGTAGATTGTAGATTTGTGTCTCTTTTTTTTCTTGAGGATACAACTGAGCTGAGAGGGTGTCTGGCCTCCAAGTTTTGGTTCTGCATTTGGAGACTGGATTTTATAATCTCTCTGACAGGTTTTGGAACAAGAGTTAGGGTCTCTGAATCTTATTGAGCTATGTTTACAAGATGAGTTCTAAATCCTTGCATTTGAATACCGGCATTAATCTTAGAAACTGATTCTACTATTAATTTAATTAACTTTAAATTAGTGTATATGGAGTGAAAGTGACCATAAACTTAAAAATTTGCATAAGTTGCAAAACATTTTTGAATGGCATGTAGTCGTAGCATTGTTTAGGGATAGACTTGGGAATGTTGTTCGAAAGAGATGAGGAAGCATGCATGACACTCCTTTGCTTTTGTAGTTCACTCTAAAGCATGTGTTTTTTGTTTGCTTACTAGCGGTTGGCGTTTGCTACGCACTCATCGTTAGAATTTTATTAGGGTTTTCATATGTTAGAGCGTAAAGTAGAAATTTCAGCAAGTCTTCAAATTGTATCCATGTGATAATATCATAGAAATTGGAGATATGATATTACGAAGGTTAGTTTGACTAACAATTGATGCGTGCTGCGCTACATATTCACCATTGAAATTTAATTAGGATTTTCATATACTTACTAAGAATACAAAGTAAAAAATTAGTAAGTCTACAAATGATATCCATGCACTAATATGACAAAGATTAGAGATGTGATATTATAGAGGTTGTATGATTTTAGTAGGGAATGACTAGGGGGACACCCTTCAATTGCTACGTGGACACCTCCTATAGCCCAACTTGTTAAATTTGAGATTATTATTACGACAAAATATGAAATAATATCAAAACAATATTTTAGTGCACATTTGTGTCTACAAGCGTTGCAAACATATAACAAATATGTCTCATTTGTGACTTGGTCAAGAGTTAAACTTATGAATAAAGGGAGCAATTAGTTTAATTGCTATCCATGTCAGAAATGAGACATAATTCTTGTATATTCACAACTCTTTTAGACACAAATTAGCACTAAAACATTGTTTTTATTTTATTTTATATTTTAATGTTATAATAATCTCAAATTTAATAAGTTGGGCTACAGAGATGTCCCTCTAATCATTCCCTTTCAGAAGGACAATAGTTAAAACTTGACTTGGCTTATAATGGTCATAATGGAAAAAAAGTCAATTGGCTTTACAACCTTCCATTGTATTTTTTCTTTTTCTTTTTTTGCCAAGGCATATATATTGTCACACCTTATAAAATTCTGCACAAAGCACTTCATATAATTAGACTTACTAGCATCAAATTTGATGTTTTTGCACTTTGACTTTATTTTCATAGATACTAGTGTATGTAAAATAAAATCTAATACACAAATGTTTGAAAATCTAAGCGCTAAGCTTCACTGGACCCCTTTTAACCATAGCAAGATTTATTTGAAATTTTTGGCATAAAACCTCTTGTACCTAAGTGGTTCAATAGTTCTCAAGATAACGTGAGGTTGGTGTTTACAAGTAAATTCCAAATTACACATTTGTCTTTGTATGATTAGATTTACAAAAATGACAATCTCAAAAGTTTGCTTTTATAGAAATTGTGGGGCACCAAAGGCAAACAAAATATTACATGTGGAAATAACAAAATCTATCATGTTTTTCAATATTTTTTCAAAAACACAATTTATATGTGCAAAACAATCTTATTGTAAAGTGCACTTGACCAAGTGCAAATTTAGGAAAATTTATTGTAAAAAGTATAAGTTTTAAGGTAGGTACACCCAATGGCATGGGTGTACCCAATGGCGTGGGTGTACCCAATGCCACTCATATGTTTATTAGGATTTCATTTTTGACTTGAGATTTAGGCCATTCGTAGATAGCTTAACTTTTGAAACTCAAAAGGTACGTAAGCCATCTACAGATGGCCTAGATCTCAAGTCAAAAATGAAATCCTGACAAACATATGAGTGGCATTGGGTACACCCATGCCATTGGGTGTACCTACCTTAACACCTTATTTAGAAGGTCATTTCAAAAAAATTTGAAGCTTGTGTTCTTAAACAATATCATTTTTAACATCTCTTGATACATTTGGTGTTGAGTGATTGATATCCACTTCACTCAAAACTTTAAATATTGGAATAAATATATGAACCTATATACTAAAGTAACAAAATGTAATAGATATTGCTTTAAAAGTATTGAGAGATTTCAAAAAACCCAAGGGTATAAGCCTCTACGAAAAGTAAATTTTTATCACTCCCAAAACACCAAGATTGTCACATTGAACTGCTTGTCTACCGTGTCCAATTGAGCTCATGTCTGTCCAATGTGATTTTATTTTATTTTAATTTGGAGAAAGGCAAACATGGACTTAACTTTGTACACTCTGGCTAGCAAGAGGCAAATGCTGGGCACCTATGTAGGATGCATGGGCACTGACATTCATGATTGATGTAAATTTTTTAACTTTTAAATTTTAGTTTTTTGGTGGGGCATACACACCCATGATCAAGGCGCAAATGCAAGCAGTTAGGGCACAAGTGCTCTAGGACAAGGCGGGGCATTTTACTTTTTTACTTTTTCTAGATTTCTAAGCAAAGTTAAATCTCTGGACATGTTGCATGAGGAAACTAGATTACTAGCTTCATTTTGTAACTCAAACCAAAAATATTTCTTAAAATTTCTTAGTTAAAGGTTGAATTGTTTCTTCAAATACTTAAATAAATTTTAAATATTGCTCCTATACCTATGAATGTTTTTTCACTTACTAAAAAACAAACTAATATGAACAATTGCACTATGACACAAAACCACCATCGGTTCCTATGCCTTAATCCTTGAGCACCCAGCTAAAATTCTTGTTTTTCCAGGTCTAGTAGACCTTGGGTCAGTAAAGAGGGCATGGATTTTTGATAATCAACATCCATGCGGATGGACCTTAGGAAATTGTGGATAGCTTGGTGTTGGACCCCCTTCAGAAGTCTGAGGCAATTTCACCGTACCTTTCACCAATTTATAATGGTCAATGCCTTGTTGACATAAGAAATTTTCGACAAAATTGTGGGCCTCTTCTTGTGCCAACCTCTGATTTTGGCATCAGACAGTGGAAATTTGTTTTGAAATTTGGAGGCATGGTTTGAAGGTGAGATACCTGGCTACCCACCAATTTTCAAGTTCTTCCAAGCAGATTGAGAGTATGAAACCTAATCTAGAAAAGCAAGACCTTGACAGTGCTCACCGAGACATGATATCAGTTGGAATGCCATGGAGGCCTCTTGGCCAATGGTAAGGCACAAGGACCTTCCACGTCAGTTTTGGGTTTAGCTCAGATTTGAAAAGCACAATGCAAGTGGGAAGAGCAAAGCCGCTTGGGAGTTATGCAATCGGCACTAGAAGGTGGAGCTGGTCATTCATAAAACCAGAATGGCATCTTGAACAACTTTTCTTCAATCCATGGGCTGTTGTCACATGTCTTGCACCCATCACAAACTGGGTCCCCACTACCCTTGGTAGTACCCTAGGCACGTGTACCCCTAGAACAAAAATTGCCCCAATACGCCTAAATCTGACCCTGTACCACCATAAATTACATTTGGAGAGGCAATATAATTACTCTTAGGACACTTAGGGGTTGAGTAGATTTCATTGTTGGCAATTAGTTGATAGGGCTTGTTTATGATATATGTACACCTAACTTTAACCCATAAAAATACTTTACAAAAAGTTTTTTACTAAAATGAAAATAAAATCCAAGCTTGTTCTTAGATTTTACTCTTTGCTATCTTAGATCGCATGTACACTGATCTTGACGTGTCATCATACTTGTTCTTTTTTGAAGTACCAGATTTGGTTCTAATACTCAATCACAATAGGTAGTGGCTCAGTAATAATGCCTTGAGAGCTGGTTACTACTACTGCCGGCTAATTAGCTTTGCAAAATTTATGTTAACCACTAGCCTTACTGCCCGTGTCAATTGATTGGAATTTTTTTCAAAAAATTCAGCTTACCACCTCTTTCTCTCCGATGTGCCTTATACTGAACTACACTCAGCTCATACAAAGCAGAGCTCTGCTCTAGCAATACACAAATTTTTCATAGTCAAGCCTTGCATTAGCAATTCTAAGAGAAAGGAATGTAGTGCTATGTATTCTTGAGAACACTCCGTATGCGAATGTTGCTACGGCTACTCTGTCACTCACATCGTGTCCGTCCTTACAAGCTCAGAGCTTTGATTCAGACTCACATATTACAATGACTGCAACCCAACCTAGCGCTACTCAAGTTTTTCTTTTTGATTTTTAATGAGGTGGATTTCTAGTGTGTTTGCTTTGTTTATATTTTTCTTTGCAAAAGCAATAACTCGTATTGGGCCTTAAACACCTAATGTAGCCTCATTAACTTAATATTGACTTGTGTTGTTTTTGGGATGGACACAAGTGAGGCCCAATTCTTCCTGAAGATTATGGCAATTCTAGCATCTCATTATTTTCCTAAACCTCTCTTTGTTTCTATAACTTTGATTTAAAAATTTATGAGTTTTAAATAATATGAAGTTATTTTTGTGATATTTTTTTTGAATCTATGAGCATTCACCTTGAACTATGATTGTATGTCACTTCTACCAATCTAATAACTGGTCCTTGAGTGCAATTCTCTCATTGATAATTTCAGATTTTTTATGGAGCAGTAGATTTTGTATCATTTTTTCTTGCCTTGCAAAGAAATCTCTTCACTAGGGTGGACTCCTCGTGTACTTTAAACAAGACACATACACTATACAAGCACTCACTTTGAACTTAAAAGGATTAAGACTTGTTTTGACTTAACATGATTAGGTTTCTTGACTTATTTTTAACAAAACTATGCAAGATCCTAAAATTAATCTTTGTAAGCTTATATTTGAACAAATAAGTGCCCAAGCTCTTGGGGTGTTCCAAAAAAGCATTTTGAGCACGGATGCAGGGGCACAAACATTGCAGCCAGGCGCAGATGCTGGGGCAAGGCGCAAATTGTAGCAAGGAAGGTTGTAAATGCAAAAAACCTAGGGTATTATATTACATTTTATTTTTTGAGCATAGATGCAAGGGCGTGGATGCATGCCAAGGTCAAGTGCAGACACCAAAAACCAAAATGCAATCTATTTATTTCTTTTCTTTTAATTTTGTTTTTGTTTTTAATGAGCACAAACGCTGTGGTGCAAACGCTGGGGCACGAACGCAAGGGTCATGTGTAGACAATAGCAATACAGGGTGCGGGTGCAAAAAAACCAATTAACAATTATTTTATTTTATTTTGTTGAACAAGGACACCATGGTTTTTACTTTGGGCAAGTTTTGGCTATCGGACAACACAAGCAGATGCATGAAAAAGATAGCATGGATGGACATGTCTACCCTCTTGTGTTTTTAGAACATTTTTAGGGTTTTTGACCTAAAAATGAAAGAATCAAATTTTCATTTTTCATTTTTATTATGTGATATGGCTTTGAATCCACGTTCTGGCTTCATGTTGGCACCAATGAGTGTCACCAGCATGTACAAAGTAAATTTTTTTTAATCATTTTATACCATTTTTTAAAATCAACTATGAGTTGACTTCAGTAGGTAGACCACGACTTCAATTGGACACTTTAGGCATACAAACAAGCAGACATATGGGTGGCCCAATGTGACAACCATGAGGGCCACATGGGCGTAGCAGTAGCGGGGCAAGGCATGAATAGCAGCGGAACAAGCACGGGCAACAATTAGGTAGGGCGTGTATGCAAAAAAACAAGAGGCTAAGTTTTTTTTTATTAATTGTAAATTTTTTGAGGCGCTAATGCAACCTTGCATTGGCACCCTCCACATGTATCGTTGCCGGTAGCATGAAGAACAAAGTCACTAGATCACCTACCATTTCAAAAAACACTGGTAAAACAAGGTAAATTCAATCTTACTTTTTTGTGTCAAAAACTCTAAAAAATAAGAGCAGACATGTATGCCTGTCCATTTGGTTCAATTCATTCTTGTGCCTATATTGTCCAATAGTCAAAACTTGCCCAAAGCAACAACCCTACAAAATATGTATCATCTTAAATAAGCATTATAACAAATTCAATCTATATGTTGCATCCACCAAAAAAAATTGACAAAAATCTTCGCGGAAAAAAAAATAATCAATGTATCGCTTTACATGTATTAGAGATACTCATGTTTTCAAAATAAAATCTAAGGACACCTTCGATTTTAGTGATGGGCTTCATTAGACCTCCTTCATCTATAGAAGGATTTACTTGTACCCTTGACCGTAAAACCTTCCAAATACAAGTGTTCCAAATTCTCAAGAGAATATGACACTATAGTGTTTAAAATTTAATCATGTATGAAGAGGTAGAGTCTTTCCTTATTGTATTTTGTAAAAGTAAATTATGTTAACTTTTGTGTAAACAATGCGAGTTTTTCCAAAAATTCCAAAATGACTATCTACCAATAATAATGGCTATCATAATAAGAATTCTAAACACCACATTTTTAGAGAAACACCACATTTTTAGAGATAAAGTTAAAAACACTAACCTTCCATTGAAAAGTAAAGAGTATTGTAGGTGAAAAGTAAAGAGTATTGTAGGTGGAAAGTGAAAGTGAATGTCTATTTTTGCAATTCTACTTTTAGGGTCCTATTTTTGGAATAGAGTTTCCAATTTTTTATTATTCTAATTTTGGAAAGGCCTTACTATTTTTTACTTTTCTCCTTATGAAAAAAATCTCTCTCTCTTCATTTTTACCTTTCAAAAATAACTCTACTCTTGAACATTTCAGATTTTCATACTTTCAATGTAGACATTATTTTGTCCTTTTGAGAGTAAAGGTGTAGTTTTTTTAATCTTTAATACACGTGAATCATATTTTTTGTATTATATTCCTAGGACTATATTAGAAATTGTAACTACAATGCAAGCAAAATATTTCCATTAACTAACCGTAGATAAAAATAAAACAAAATTATATCAAATATCTTTAGACCTTATGTTTTCCTTTTACAAAAGCAGAAGTTACGTCAATAAAAATATATACTTAGTGATACTAGAACTACTCAGTGCAAAAGTAGAACAAAATTCCTTCTAATTTAGAAGTATACACACTTGTATTAAAAATGCTTTAGTTACCAAAATGGGAAAATCTAAGGCAAAATAATGTATGGACTAAAATACTCACCATATTGGCTTTTAGTATTTGATTTTTTGAAACTTAATTTTTCAAACAACTAATTACTTGGAAACAATATAGTTGAACACTTTCATTATAATTCTTGACAATCTTGGCAAATGCAATGTAATTTGTATTTCTTTATAAGTCTTGGCCTTGGTGAACTAGGGGTCTCACTATTTCTTTTTATTTTAAAACTTAGTAGAAGTTCCAACCGAAATTCAATAAATTTAAACACAACAAAAAAAAAGCTAGACCACTTTAAGTGTCTTTGCCACCCATACCATCTAAGAGTCCAACCCACTCAAACAAAAGAAACTTGGAAGGAAATCATAGCCTCCTCCACCTACACCAAGATCCCTAGGCTCCACTCCCACAAGGGGCAATTTACACTAGATCCCATATCTAATTTGTGCAAGTCCCACCTCATTGCTATATTCAAATTTCCTTTAGTTGTTAAGGGCAAAAAGGAGTACTAAAGAAAGTTATGAATATCTAATGTAAAAAAATTGGTGGGACTTGGGTTAAAAATAGGGTATAGAAAAATGGCCAACCCAAATGTTGAGTGAAATCCCACCTTCTTGGCATCAAAATGTTCAAAAAATGCTGCCATGTAAACAAAATGCAATAAATTAGGACATTGGACTTGGAACAGAGTGTGAAATGTCAAGTCCCAACTTTTGACTCTCTATCAACTGGATGTGTACGCTTTAGTGGGACATGGGATATAGTGTGAACCGCCCCTATGATGCGACACAAAAAAACAATTTGATGATGTTCTATTGTTCCATTTTTCCCTTTCTGGGGTGCAACATTGCAATGAGATAGGGGAGGACCTCTTTTAAAAAGGCCATTTTCACATTTTTATAAAAAAACTCCATTTATTTCCTTCCTTCAAAAAGTTTCAAAAAATCAGAGTTTGAAAGCTAATTTTGTTTTGCCGTGCTGATTTCCAATATGTTTCAAAATAAATAAACGCTAAAACTTATTGAGAGAAAACCTGTAAAATGGAAAACTTAATAGGCTTTGAAATTATCCTATATATTGAGAAGAATGACTTGATATTAACCCTTAAATGACCATAGGACATAGTATATATGCTATTGTATAATTGACATTTGCTACCAACAAGAAATTGTAATTTAAGATCTCAAATAGCTCACTAGAATCACATTGTTCTATTCTCCAACTTCTTTGTTGCTCTAAAATGTTTTGCATAAATCTCCCCATGGACAACACACTTCTTTGCATCTTTTGTATAGGTCTCACATGAGTTTTGATAGTTGAACTATTATTTTTGAACTTTACATAGTCTAGCTTTATTTAAATGTTGCATACACGTGCAAATGTTCTAGTTCTATTTTTGATTTTAGCAAAAAAAATTACCAACATTACATCATTATCCCATGCAAATAATAATCCATGGTAAACACTATAGCTGATATAGTATAGCTTGCTAGTATTTGATTGTTTTATGTGAAGAGTGTGACGCTCTACAAAACAATGTAGTTGTAACTACTTATTGTACCAAAGACATTTTAATTATTTAGGGATATTGATCATATCCTCTATAACATGAAAGAAATTTTCCAAATGCAAAAAAAATCAGTGCAAGTTAAAAATGTTGCTATATATGCATTTGTGGCCCATAGTAATTGAGAATCCATAACAATCACATTTTTTCTTTATATAGAGGTTGTTTCATATTAAAAAAAAATCAAGTGTAATTTTTAATTTTTATTTTGTTCCTCAAAATTTGACACCATAATTGCATTCAAGTGTTATTGAAATTGTCTTGCAATGAATACCGAAATGAAAAAAATATATAAAAGCAATGTCATATTTGTATCTAAATCATTTTAAATTAGTGAAGTGCTCGGTGAAGTGCTAAAACAACATTTGGAGGTTTCAATGGTTAGAGCTTTTATACCAGAAACGTGTGTGATCAGGCACAAGACTTTATAGCAATAAAGAAATATTTGGATTAGAAGAAAAACATGTAATAAACGATTAGATCACAACAATTGCACAACAATTATACAACTATAATTGAGTAATTTTGTAGTTGTTGCATATTTATTATATAGTTGTTGTGATGTTGTTGTAATTTAGTTATTTATTGCTGTTTTTCTTTTAGTGTTGTTGGAGACTAGAATTGTACAATATGGTTCATATTTTAAACCTCAAAGCAATCATGTGTGGTCATAATTATGCATGTTCAAGATTTAATTAAAATTTTACATACCTTGCTTGCAGTAGCAAGTTGAATGCATGTTAAATCTATTTGGGGTCACGCCCTCAAACCAGCCATTGGTGGTTTCATTAATAGTGAAAATGTGTGAAATATGGTGGAAGGCTATCATAACATTTAGTAGGGCTACCAGGCTTTACCCTCCCTTCAAATGAAATGGTGTGGAATATTCCACGCCCATCTTTAGCTATGGGGACACTTGGTTGAATTTGTCAAAGAGTTATGAAAAAGAGGCTCAATTTAGTGCACATATGTCAATGTGGGATCAGCCATGTCAAAAAAATAAAATAAAAATAAAATAAAATAAAAAACTTTTTTCTATTTTGTTAGGATGAAGTTTGTGGATGATACCTGAAGAGAGGGAAAGGCAGTCTCTCTTCAAGCTACTGAATGTTATGGTAGTGAAACACTTCACCCCTTAATATACAAAAGAAAAGGCAACCATTCCATTCCCCATTGAAGACTCTCTCTAACTTTGTAATTTTGCCTTTCTTACAACAGCAAGCATATAAGTTTTATCTAACAATTTTTTTTCTTACCTATAGTGTGTGACGAAAAGTGGACACCATCAAGTTTTGTTGAACACATTTCCTCATATACCGTAGGTGAGGAATAATAAGCAATAAGTACATGTCATTGAGCTATATTATCACTTGATAAACACAAAATCTTTCTTGATAAAATTTGTGTAAAAACGGTTTCTCTATACTAACTTTATAACCCCTACTAGAAATGTGTTGTTAGATTCACATCTCAATGCTAATGCAATGCATTTATAGCATTGTGCAAATGCAGCTTTAAACTAAGTTTAATTACTGACTGGCCATTACACTACCCGGATGTTTAGACTTTGTTCTAAACAAGTCAAAAGTCCAAGCTTTTAAAATTCTTATATACTCTATCGAACTGAAATCATAGGATCTTCAACGAAGTGTATCACAGATCTCATGAAAAATTAAACACAATAGTACCATGTATAAATTGAAAGATTTCAATATTTGGTCACAAGAAACTTGGAAATTTGAAAATGGCTTGAAGTCTTTCAATCTTAATTAGTATGTGGATTCTAAAATTACGCTTTACATTTAAAATTTTGGAAATAAACGAAATGTTATGTTTAGTCATAAACAACTCTTCTCATTTCAAATTCCACTTTGTAAAGTGGAAGAAAGTGTCCTAAACAACTAGTTCACAACAATTGCAAATGTCGTAAATGTGACTAAATGTGATTATACAATGATCCATTTATAATTATTTAGGATATTTGCAATCATTGTCAACTAGTTGTTTAGAACATGTTTTTCTTGTAATGATTCAATTTTTAAATGGAATGCAATACAATTAATTATCAATAGTGTGACATATCTAAGTTTATCTTTGAATTCTAAATATAACAAATTCGTGCAATGGATATCCTGACACAAAAATTTGAAAAACAAATATATTTAAAGTTTCATGCAAAATTATCCCATTGTTGCCAACAATAATTCATCCCAAAAAAACTAAATTTCTCAAAATTTTGTCAACTCCAAAGTATGGTGTTCCTAACATGTAATGGGATAGTAAACACTTGGTTAAGAGATTGGAAGCCCATTCGCTTCACTCCTAGTGATTGACTGTTCAATTGAGTGTTTTGAGTATTCAAAATATATGTGCAAATTTTACACCAAAATTTACATTTCATCGCAATTGAATCATTTGATACTCCCTCTGTCCCAAAATGATCTTCCTCTTACACAAAATGTTATAAATTAAGCTCAAAAAAAACCATTTTTTAAGAGTTTTTTGACCAATGAATAGAGTTTGATGTCCTCCCATTGTTTTAAAAATTTTGAGTTTCAAATTAGTTTTCAAAGTGTGGTTTCAAAGTGCTTGAAAATTGAATTTTTGATTCATTTTTGAAGAGCACCAATGGCCACTCACTTGATGGCATGGGATTGGATAGCATGCCCATACTTTTGAACTATGTGCAAGTGTCGCTAGCTCCCTTCCTACTCCAACAAGAAGATCATTTTGGGACACTAAATAAAGGTCAACATGAAGATCAATTTGGGACTAAGGGAGTATTATTTTTTGGTGATTTAGTCCAAAGTGGTTGCCCTACATATATAAACATTTGCAACATTGTTTGTTAATTCTTATTATTTCAATGTAATGTTTACACCATAATGGCAATACACAAGTTATTTAAAATATTACTAGACTTTGGATAGTGCCATATTCCTTCAATCTAATTTGGGTGAATATTGTCTAATTAGTACAAAAATGTGGCATGCCTCCTCCCTTGTTCTTTAAGTAGAGTTTTGGTCACAACCTTTCACCACTTCTCATGTAACAACTTAATGGCGGAGCTTTTGTAATGCAACATCCTTCACACACTTTAATTGAGCTAAGTGCTATAAAATTGCATTCAAATTTTGGCCACTTGAGGCACACTATTTGAGATAGTATTAAAATATTGTAACCCAAAATATATTAAATCAACCTAAATTAGTATGAACTTCTTTATTAATGTGCCTTGCAAAATTCACTTGTTTCTTTAGTTAGTACAAGTTAGCCTTGTTAGAGCATGGTGCAACAATGAAAATTAGGAAAATTTTGATGAATACCCTTGAAATGTGCGATACATGTATAGAAGTTGTTGGTTTTTCAGAAATTGCACAAAGACCCTCAAACTATAATTCTTGATTGTTTGTTGTGTTGTACACATCACTTCCCTCATGACCAACGTTGAAGCAAGGAGTGGAACATAACAAGAAATAAGCAAGGTGTACACAAAGGGAGAAGGAAGTGGTGTGCACAACAAAACAAAACATATGAAAATTATGATCCAAGAATATTTGTGCAATTTTTGAAAAATCAGAGGCATTTGTACAAAAATTGTAAATTTCAAGGGTATCCATCAAAATTTATCTTGAAGTTTATAAGAAGGTAGGAGCATCCAATACCAATAGTATATATATAATAGCATCACTCTTTACACAAGGTGGTCATTTTGAAATCTAAATCTAAGTAGATCATAAATAACTTATTGTAATTTTAACAAAAATGATAAGCTGTCTATGCCTTACCTAGATTTAAGTTCTAAAATGATCACATTGTGTAGAGGATGACGCCATTTGTTAGGAATGCTATTGGTATTGGGTGCTCCTACCTTACTTGTATAGTATTGGCATCAAATTGTATAAAAAAAAGGGAAACCTTCATGGATACCCCTAAAGTTTGCCATCATTTACATAGATACCCTTGGTTTTTCAGAATTTGCACAAATGCCCTTGGACCATTACTTGTAGGCATTTGTTATATTATGCATGCCACTTCTTTCTTCCTTGTGTGCACGATGCTTCTTTTCTATTTTGTTGCACTCCTTGTTTTAACATTGGTCAACAAATGCCTGAAAATTATGGTCCAAAGTTATATATGTAATTTCTAAAAAACTAAAGGCATCTATACAAATATTGCAAACTTCAAGGATATCCAGCAAAAAAATTCCTTGAAATTGAAATTAATTGTATAGTATTTGGCATCAAGCTATATTAAAAAATATATACTCATGGATACCCCTAAAGTTTGCAATATGCAATATTTACATAGATACCCATACTTTTTCAAAAATTACACAACTATCCTTGGACCAAACATTTTAAGCATTTGTTTTGTTGTGCATGCCACTTCCCTACTTCCTTTGTGCGCACATCACTTCTTTTTTGTTTCATTACATTCCCTTTTTCAACATTGGTCATGAAGGAAGTACAAACATAACAACTAAATGCCTAAACATCGTGGTCCAAAATCATGGTCCAAACGTATTCTTGTAATTTCTGAAAAACTAAAGGCACCTATACAAGTATCGCAAACTTTAGGGATATCCATCAAAATCTTCCCCTAAAATCAAAATAACTTGTGTAGTATTTGGCATCTAGCTGTATTTAAAAAAAGAAATTACTACCGTGACACCCTAAATTGTTAACGGGACACCCCTTGTGAGCATGAAATTTGATTATTTAATGCTGATTTTTTATTTGGATCAATAGATTTGTTTCACTTTTATCATTCTAAGGCTATACTCAAAAAAAAAAGGTGTGCTTAAACTTGAAACTAAAAATACAGGACTTTTGAGTTACTTAAAACAAAAATACATCAAAAAATAGTATTGGCACTACATGGAAACCATGGTCAAATTGACAAAAAAATGTGACCTAATCTATAGTAATTGTAGATTAGGTCACATTTTTTTGTCAATTCAACCATGCTTTTCCCGTAGTGTGGTGCAATAATATTTCAACAAAAATTTGTATTTGTCATGTTTTCTTTCAAGGAGGTGATAATACCGTGATTGGATCAGAATGATGAACCACTTGAATAAATCAAAAATAACAATAAATGACCAAATTTCATGCTCACGGGGTGTCCCATTAACAATTTAGGGTGTTGCTGTAATAATTCCCTAAAAAAACATCAAAAAAGTATTAAGTGCCAATTTCAAAGTGCCATTGAGATTTTGAGAAGGACTTAAAGTAACTTTTACTTTTTGAGCCAAGGCACTGCACTGTATGTGTTTGCTCCGACCTCCCTCTCCCCTCGTCAATCCGGCCTTCAAGTTGCTTGCCTCCGCCTCGCACTCTCGCACTGCGCACTTCCATCCCCGTCCCCCCTTGCAATTCTTCAACCTCTTCCTTCTTCTACAATTCGCCTCAACCAATCCGTCCTCCCGATTCTTCCATTCTCGATACTCAGATCATCGCACAAGGGTCGTGCCGTTTTTTTTCCCTTTGACGAGGAGCTTGGGAGTGAGAGCGCTGACAGGATGTGGTCATGGCCCGCGGCGCGGGCTTAGCAGTAGTGTGAGGATCGTGGCGGCAGAGTTTGTGTTTAAATTTATAAGTCATGAGTGTGCAAGTCGCGGCGGCGTTGGTGCATTGTAGTGACGGTCTCGTGAGCATGGCTTGGGAATTTTTAAGAGCGTATTGATAATAACCGAAGTTTGTGCAATTGCCGGAATTGTATTGTATTGTGTTGTGTTGTGAATGCTTGTCGTTTGGAGGTGAGCGGATTTGATGAACCTTTTTGTTGTGCTGCTAGCCGGATGAGGTGGTAGTAGTAGGGACGGGTAGTGGTGGCAAAAGGAATGTGTGGCTGCCTCGGAAGAGTTCAATGGTAATGGAGGTTGCAAGTGCTATGAATTTTGCATTCAGCGAGTCGCGTTCTGCCAAACTGACGAAGCACTTCAATGATGATCTTGGAGTGGAGCGTGAGGAGAACATCCAGCCTGCCGACAATACTGCATGTGCGAGTATCGGTGTGAGCATTGAGGTCGTGTCTGGAGACGGCGGTGTTTGTTGTAACAAGGACGAGCAAGTGCAGCAGCAACTAGATTTTGTGCTGCGGGAGGAGCGGGATCCGTGTTTGCATGGGGACGGGAGTGGCGGGAACGGCTATGAAAATGTAGCGAAAGAGAGTTGCTCTAATGAGAAGGAGCTTCTTGTTAGGGTTACTGTGAAGGTGGAGGAGCAATTAAAGACTGAGAGTAATTCGGAAGTACTGAAGCAAGAATTGGTGGATAGCAACCACATCGAACGAAATTGTGAGAGTCTGCGGAACAAGAGCCCTGAGGGAAAAGCGGATATGGCTATAGAGGAGCCGAGAGAGCGTACAGAGGATGTGCTGCTGCCTTTAGCATTTGAGAAAGCGGCTGAGAAAGATGGAGAGCAGATCGAGAAGGGGAATGACAGGTTGCAGCAGCGGTCGCGTGACAAGGAGAAGGAGGCTGTGAAACGGCAGAGGGTGGAAAAGGAGCGTGATCGCGATCCGCATCGACGAGATGAAGTTTTCGTTGTCAACGAGGAAGGGAAGGGAGTCGAAGTTGCGGACGTTGATATGGTTAAGAAACCTGTTGATGAGCGAAAATTGAAGGAAGGACGCGAACGTGTTAGAGATCGATACAAAGACAAGGAGAGAGAGGACGACGGGAAGCGCAAGAAACGAGGCCGCGATCAAGAGAAAGAGCGCGAGTTCGTGGAAGAGGAGATGGACAAAGATTGTAACCATAACAACAGAGTGCAGCAACGCAAGCGGATGCTCCGTCCCAGAGGCCAGTCGAACCCTTCCCATCGGGACAACCCTCGCTCACGGAGTCGGCTCAACGACAACGAAGGGTAAGCCTCGTCTGGATTCCTTTGGAATATGGCGCATTGAAGCTTTTTTTCTCGCACACATGCTTTCATTCTGATTGCTCGTCATTTGAGGCTCTACATATGCAGCGTGGTACAACATCAGCGGTGCTTTGAACATGACAATTTAAGCATTTTCATGTCGAAATCAAGTTTGGTGGATTAACTGCATTTGTGGAACTTTTATTTTCGTTTAGCTCTTGTCACTTTGCCGTAAGTCTGCTACTATTTCCAACTCCGATTTTGCGTATTTGTGACTCCAATTTGTTGTTGTTGTACCTGCAGACAGGACAGAGCGAACAAAGAAATTTTATCCATAAATTACAGGGCTGGGGAAGGGATGCAAGAACTTGCTAAAGTGTGGAAGGAATATTGTGAGTCTGGGGAAAGAAATGCTTTGGTGAGCGGTTCGGGTCCCACTATTGAGATTCGAATTCCTGCTGAGCTGGCCACTACTGCAAATCGGAAGGTTAGTCATCCATCATCCTAATTCTTGCAGAAAATCTGAGTGTCCGAATTACGAGAAAATGAACTAACACTTGTTCCGTATTTAATTGGAAATGAATGCTAAAGAGCATGGATAGTAGTATTCTTGATGTTTCATACAGCTGCTATGTTGTGAATTTTTGTGTTTATGTTAAGGTTTAAGTATAAACGAGCTTCTGGAAGATCTAATCATTTTCTAATGCACGAGCTTACCTTTTCATTTGTGAATTTTTCAGATTCGAGTGAGTCACTTGTGGGGGACAGATATATATACCGATGACTCGGACATTGTTGCAGGTATCCAAAAATTTAAGATCTGATTTTCTGGAACATCAAGTAACAGTAATTGTCACAAGCTAGATGTATGAGCTTATTGCAAATCGGTTATTTAATATCGACGGAATATTCTTAGCACCTCTTTCTTGACAAGGTCATTTTTTGTATGTAATTTTCGGTAATTTCTTTGTTATGATAAATTTAATATAATAAAATTTTAACGTATCTACTTGCTATGAATGCAGTCCTTTTTCACACAGGCTATTGTACACCGCAAGCATCCCTGCCTCCCAGTTCAATATTAGAGCTACGGGCTACTATTCGCATCTTCGAATCGCAAAGAAGTACGTTCGTTTTGCAAAGTTTGTGGATGAAGTATAGTACGGGCTTTTTCTGTCCTTAGTTGTCTTTCAAATTTTTGTATGCATGTTTAATTGATGTATTTGATGTGGGACAATAATTCGTGCGGGCTTATTGGTGCAGTGTACATGCCTTCGTTGAGAAATACTGTTCGGTCGCGTTCATGGGCAAGTGGAAGTGGATGCAGCTATAGCGTAGAGAGATGCCGAATTATGAAGGTTAAGATTGAAAGAAATCTCTTCTCAGTTACCTTCTTTTTTGACAATGCGTTGTAAAGTAAGGTCGAATGGGGCTTTCAGTTTGATTTTGGTGTTCTTATTCTATGTTTTTGTCAATACAGCTTCGTCTCTGCAGACGTGTTAATGCTTATTTGCTTTCATCTTTTGCAGCAAGGAGGAGGTATTGTAGAGCTGGAGCCATGCTCAACTCGGACTCTACCACTCTTTCCAACACTTGCACCCGCAGCATCGGAGCGAACTGTCACCACAAGAGCTGCATCTTCTGTAAGCATTTGAACACATTCATGCCCTTGTTTTGAAATTCTTAAGATTTCTCAGGTTTAGCAAATATTCGAAGTTTTGTGCACTAAGGGTTCGGACCTTTTGTTTGGCAACTTCTTTAGCATAGTATCGCTTTGACGAGCTACAGGTAAGTTGTCTAAAATCTGTATTTCACAGTCAAAGACTTATTGACTAGTTATTGGGAATATTCAATGCTCGGATACCCTTATAAAATTGTTTTCTGTGACATGCAGAGTGCACACAGGCAGCAAAGATTTTTGCAGGAAGTGACAATACAATACAATCTCTGCAACGAACCCTGGTGCGTCATCTTTGAGTGTGTTTTTAGTACTTGCAGCGGAAACTTACGGCATTTCTTTTTGTGGAAAGAATTTTGAAACATGCACAGTTTCGCAACATCACATAATTTTTGCAGAACTAGAATACAATACAACATAATACTAAAGAAACCATGTTCCCTGTTAATGAGTCTTTTGTACGGAAGCAGCATTGGTTATCGATGAAGTTCACCAGTAATGAGGTACTAGGGTAGTTTTTGTCTCAGGTTTGATCGACGACTCTAATATTCTGTACTCTATCGACTCCTTTGCAGGCTTAAATACAACATAAGCATTGTGGCTGACCGTGGATTGAAGAAATCACAATTCACCTCGGCTCGCCTTAAAGAACGAGAAGTAATATACGTGGAGACAAGCGCTGCGAGGTAAGTTTATATTCACATAATCAACTGAGTAGAGCTGCTTAAACGATTCTTGTAACTCATTTTTGCACGAATTCCGTGATAAAGATTACATATATCTGAAGAGTTTGATAGAGTAGACCATAATTACTCAACCCTCTTAATAAGTGCTTAAGAATAACTCCTACTCATGGTTACACAGGTATGAACTGGCATATGATGGAGAGCGTGCAATATTGAACCGAGCAACCGCAGCCACATCTCCACTCCCTCAAACCATCTCAGGTGTGGAAAAGGTTAAAGATAAAAATGGTTCTGTAGAACGAGCTTTGGACGCTGCTGAAAAAGTAGCAACACTGCGTACTTCCAGCGGAGATAAGGCACATGGAAAGCATCCACATAACGGACAAGTAGGTGGCCATGTCCAGCTACATGAATCCTATCGATGGTCCAAGTGTAAACGGCCTCTGCCAATATCGTCCATGAAAACCAAAGGCGTGCCTTTGCCAGAAGAATTCGTTGAGGTAGGTCTTCTAACTCGACCCATATACGGTAATTCTTTCATTGAAATAAAGTAGCTCAGCCAGTAAAACGTTGCATGCATTTTGGTATCGTAAGGATTTAGATTTGGTCTGACTGTTGTTAGTTTCACTTCCTGTTTAACCTCGGAACGAGATGGTTTTGAAATGGTTAATAAAGTGAGTCTTATTTCATGTGAAAGTTCATGATCTTCATCTCATGTGAGTTATAAAATTTGTGTGTAGGTTTTGGAAGAAGGTTTGACATGGGAAGAAGTTCAATGGTCTCCAACAGGCGTGTGGGTTAGGGGTGTTGAGTACATCCTTAACATAGCACAATTTTTTGCTCCCGATGATTTCGAGGAATAGCAGTTTTTGTTACAACCAAACGTCATTTTACCTTGTCGAATCTTATTGCAGGATCCGACTGAAAGCCTCACCACACCCTCATACAAGAGCTGAACATGCCACTTGATCCTTGATGATATGTCAGGTGGCCGGTGACATGACGCATTCGGGTTGCTCATATTTTGAATCTTTAGGAAATCAAAAACTCTCTTTGAGAAACGTATTGTTTCCCTGTTGATAAAGTAGATTTTCATATGCATTTTTTCATTTGATACTTGCAAGTGAGAACCATCATTATGTTCTAGATTAGGGACAAACACATGAGGGTTGCTCAAAACTTTAGTTTCCTGACATGGATTGATTTCTTTTTGGTCACTTTTTTTGTGTCAATCCAAGGAGGGAGAGAGACTCAGCAATGCTATGCAAATCGGTTTGAAATTGTACAAAGTTCTGTTCTATGAAAACGAGATGTATTAAAGTAGTACTAGCATGTGGGGCCATCATCCCAAACAGTGAACTGCTTAGGTCTAGTCGAATTTTGACATGTGGTTTTTGGAATAGTGGCATTCTAGGATTTTGCAAAGAGGAATTTTGAAATTTTGGATCAATGGAAGAAATTGCAAGTGGCAGTTTGACAAATTAAAACCTTATTGATGCATGATTTTGAATGCTTGATCCATGAATCTTGAAGACATCACGTTTTGGTGTCCAACAAACTTTAAATCTAAACAAAATCTTATTAAACTATAATGTTTCAACACTTTCATTCCTTAGGCGAGTAATCATACGATCCCACTTTTAGAATAAAAAGTATTTTTGTGAAAAGAAATGTGCTTGAAAAC
This sequence comes from Ulota crispa, assembly GCA_963920765.1. Classification (NCBI taxonomy): domain Eukaryota; kingdom Viridiplantae; phylum Streptophyta; class Bryopsida; order Orthotrichales; family Orthotrichaceae; genus Ulota; species Ulota crispa. The sequence continues at coordinate 8,365,259 of OY987245.1, forward strand.
ATTTTTGAAACTTTAGCAAAGAAATTTATTATCATCAAAATACAATTAATTAAGGTTTAGGATAAAAAGGAGGCCTTGAACACAATTTTTTTTATAGTTTGATGTAGAAGTTTGGTTGGAAGAACATAGAATGTTCTTTGAGGATCTAAGTTGAATGAGCAATAGGATTGGAGGGATTGGTCATTGTGATTTTGAAAGCTCTCCTTGAGAATACATTATTTGGTGTTAATAATTTGGTATCTCACTCAATGCTTCCATTTAAAATTTCAAAATGTATAGAAAGATACCTTGAAAGTTGGGCTCATTTTGAAACTATGCATTTCTCTTCAAAGGCCCCAATATGACTTAACTATCCAAAGGTTTAATAACCGCTTTTAGTGGATATTCAAATTTCTAAAAATATAATAATGAAGAATGATTAAATAATGACCTTCATACAAGTTCTCTTGACTATGATCATAAATCCCATGCATACAATTGGATCTACAATTGTCTTTGTTGTAATATATCAATAACTTTTTAAATGAAAAAATTTAATGCCTTTCTAAACTTCATAAATTTCATAAAAATCAATATAGTTTATTTTAATGTAGCATTATTTCTTGATTTAGTTGGTAATGTTGATTGCCAATTTTACCAATTTCTAAGCCTTTTTTTTTGTTTGCTTTTTCAAATCATTTATTCCGGGTCATTTTTTAACCATTGTTTGAAGTGAAGCATACATGAACTCTTTGAATTACAAAGAATGTTTCAAAGAAAATAATAGGCAGCCTTCAAGATCTAAATATAAGTGTTAAAGAACCAACACAAGGATCAAAGAACGTAAAGATAAGTGAATAAAAATCAATATTATTCATGCATGTGTTTACCTTCATTGTTTATTAGAGGTTTAAACGTATGGTATTCTGGGATAAAACAACAAGTAATGATTGATTGGCTTTTACCCCTCCAAAGAAGGGAATTTACAAATGGGGGCGTGAAATCAAAAAAATTACAAATAGGGGCACAGTTTCAAAATAATTTATAAATTTCCGTAATTTTTTTTGGTGGAAATTGATTGATTTAGATACATTACATTTAATGTTGGCTAATTTCCAAATTACTTAAAAACCTCTCCGAAAATTGTCATCACCTTTACCAAAATTTCCTTATTTAGGCTTGATTTGAAGAGACCTTTATGTTTTTTGAAAACTAGCTAATATTCAAATGTGATGTATCCAAATCAACCAACGTCCAAAGCAAAACCAATTACAAAAAATTACAGGTTATTTTGAGACTATGCTCCTATTTTTTATTATTTTTGTTTTCATGCCCCTGTTAGTAAATTCCCCCAAATATATACATTTTCACATTGGGACTTCGGAAATTCATTTCATAAAAATCCAAAAAATATAAAACAATTTATGTTAAAAAAAATTTCATTAAATTTTTAACCAAAGATTACAAAAATAATCTTTAATGGGTGAGCGTCTCCAAGAAAGAATCATGGCTTGAAAAAACTCTTTATGCACACCTCTCCTCATTATGAGGGGAGGGAAGGAAAATTTCATCCACGACGATGAAATACGGACGATCATCTCACCAACTGACCCCCTTCGGTACCATCAGAAATCCCCAACGAGCCAATCAACATTACGCCGAGAACGAACAGAACGAACACCCCGTTCCCCTCGCTCCCCTCATGGCAACACCCGAACACCACCTCCTTCCACGGCTGTACACGCCTCTTCCACACCTCCACCCTTCCTCCTTTGCTTTGCTCCCAGATATCCCTCGGTCGCTCGCTGCGTGGCAATCCTCGCACGAATTCCTCCAAACACGACTTGCTCTCCGCCATTCCCCGTTCCTCACCGCCATTTTTGCACCACAATTCTCCGAAATCCTCCATTTCATCGCTGTTTCACTCTCCGCAAACCTCCGCAATGGTCGACGTGGCAGTCAACCTTGCAGTCCACAACTTAGGTTGACAGAATCAAGCTGCAATTGCTCGAATTCTCGAACCAGGAAGGAGATTGCACAACATCCATGATGGGTTCGGGGTGAATTTGGTGCGAGCGGACCGGTTCACGCAGAAATCAAGTGAGTTTTTGTAGTCGCAGGGCAGTGAAACGGCTATGGCGGAGCTGAGTTGCGCCCTCTCGAGAGGTCGAGTCCCGCCGTCCTTCTCGTCTCTCAATCGAGCCGCCACTGCTTCAACCACTGACGCGGTTGCGTTCCCGCGAGAGCTGTTTTCCGGCGGTGGTGGACGGGCATGTCCTCGTCGTCGTTGTGCGAAGCGCGAGATTTGTAGAGCGAGTGCGCTGCTGCAGCTCGTGCCCGCGCACGTCTCCAAGAAGGACCTGAATTACGACCTGCTCCGCTTCGACGCCGTGAAGCGCAAGGCCGTGGACTTACTGGTGGTGGGCGCCGGCCCCGCGGGCTTGGCCGTGGCGCATCGCGTGTCGAAGGCGGGCGTGAGCGTCTGCGTCGTCGACCCGGCACCGCAAAGCGTGTGGCCGAACAACTACGGCGTTTGGGTGGACGAGTTCGAAGATCTCGACCTCCTGGACTGCTTGGATTACACGTGGGCCAGTGCTGTGGTGTTCCTCGACGACGCCAACGAGAAGACTCTCGAGCGCCCTTACGGCCGCGTCAATCGTACCCGTTTGAAATCCAAAATGCTCGAAGCTTGCGTCGTTAATGGCGTCCAGTTTCACCAGTCCAAGGTTAGGGTTTCTTCACAACCCCCTTTAGCAGGGTTTTTTTTTTTGGGGTTTTCTGACCAACGACTTTGAAAATGGTTTGTAGCTTGTTGGGCTCCATCCCTATTCTTTGGTTGGAGTCGAAGCGTTCGCCCCTATGCATGGATTTTGGCAGCATCAAGGGTATTAATAATGCTGGCACAATCAAACTTGTTTGACGGTGCTTTTGGATCTGTCTCATCATAAAATGATAGCATCAATTTCTAAATTTGATAAGAATTTTATGAAAGCCTAGGCTGCAATGCAACTTTTCATTATTGCAATCTGGCATTTTTTGAATTTTGTTTTGCCCCTGTTTTTTCTATAGGCTTGATGACCTTTTTTTTTTTTTTTTGAGAAAATTGGCCCTTTAATTGCCCAAAAAGAAACCCTGCCCTTTAGCTTTTCCGTCTCTTCTATAGCTTTAATATCATTAGTCAGCGTTCTTTAAGCTGGCTAAATTTCGTAGGATTGTTAAACAAAAATTTCATGCAGCTAAACAAAAATGGGAACTTTTCGGTGTTGAATTTGAAATTTTTAGCTTTTTTAGCAGTGTTTTTAGCCACTTGTGCTAAAAGTGAAAATCATATTTGGGATTACTGATTCATTACTGATCCTGTGTAGGTCAAGGACGTCGACCATAATCCGTCCAAGTCGTTCGTGGTTTGCGAGGACGGCACTTTGATCGAAGCCGCTGTCGTGCTCGACGCGACGGGACATTCAAGGCGCCTCGTGAAGTACGACAAGCCTTTCAATCCAGGGTACCAAATTGCTTACGGAATCATTGCAGAGGTAACCAAGTCAAAGAGTTCAAAAAACCCCTTTCCCCCCTAAAACCACTCCAAATTCTTCTTTTGTTGAAGTTATTCTTTCTTGTAAACTACCCATTTCTCTACTTAAAGTTGGTTGATACCTTACAGCAGATGGCATTTTACCTAATAATGCAGAAACTTCTGAGCCAGCTTGAATAAAACGAAAAATACTATGAATAAGTAAAAATACTATGAATAAGTAAAACTACATCTTGTTTATTAACATCTCGAAAATACTCAGCCATTGTTAAAGCAGTTAACCCTACTCTCATACGAGCTCCAGGTGGCTCATTCATTTGACCATAAACCAAATCTACTTTTGATTCTGAAATATTTTCTTCATTAGTTACTTTTGATTCTTTCATCTCCATATAAAGATCATTTCCTTCACGAGTACGTTCTCCTATTCAAAACCTCTGGATATGTACTCAATGAATATTATGCTTTGAAATTCTAGGCTTAGTTGAAATTGTGCTTATGCAGTCAGTGACAATCTTTTTGAATGTTTGATTGTTTGGATGTTTGAATTTTTGAATTTTTGGGTTTTTTGACAGGTAGATAGCCACCCTTTCGATGTGAACAAGATGCTTTTTATGGACTGGCGTGACTCGCATTTGCAAGGGAACAAAGAGTTGATGGAGGGCAATTCCAAGCTCCCCACTTTCTTATACGCCATGCCCTTTTCAGCTAACCACATATTTCTAGGTCAGATTTTTCACTTGCTCAGCTTTGCTTAGAAAATTCACAATTTTTAATATTTTGAAAGTTTCAGTTTCGGTTTTTAGTTTTAGGGTTTTGAAAGTACAATGTTGTGTTTACGTTGACATCCAACAGGGTGTGGTATGCTGGGTTTCCAGAGGAAACGTCGTTGGTGGCTCGTCCGGGAGTGCCCATGGATGTCATTCAAAAACGCATGGAGCTGCGTCTCAAGCACCTTGGAATCCACGTTCGCAGCATCGAAGAAGACGAGTGAGTGCTTTTGTTAGATATATTTTCATAATTTTTCAAACCTTTTTATCTTCGAAACCTAACTTTTCTTAATGTGTTTTCAAATGTTGTTTCTGCAAAATGTTTGTGTATATCTAATTCTTTGTCCTTTTGTGCCATTATTGGACCTTTTTATCAAACAGAAAATGTGTAATTCCAATGGGCGGTGTGTTACCTGTCATCCCTCAAAGAGTACTTGGTATTGGTGGAACTGCAGGAATGGTCCATCCTTCAACTGGTACTCTCTCTAACTATTCATTAAAATGGAAAATTTCATGTATACCCCTGAAGTTTGCAATATCTGCATAGATACCCCTGCTTTTTCAGAATTTGCACAAATACCCTTGGACCAAAGTTTATCAGGAGTTTGTTTTGTTGTGCATGCCACTTCCCTTCTTCCTTAGTGCGCACGTTGCTTCTTTTTTGTTTCACGACATTCCCTTCTTCCTTTGTGTGTACCGCAAGCTACAACTTAACTTCGTTCACCTTACAATATCACAACATGGAACCCACTCTATTGACCATTGTGTATAAGCTAATCTCTTTATCTGGTCACCAGAAATGCAGAAACTCTCCTAAGCTTAGAATGTTTTGCATGGCATGGGTAACTGCTACCGTTAATTAGAGGAATATGAATACTTAATGTGCAGTTGGTTAATTGTGGAGTGAACGAAATCAAGTTGTAGGTCGCGGTACATTGCTTCTTTTTTGTTTCATTACATTTCCTTCTTCAACATTGATTATGAAGGAAGTACGAGCACAACAAAGAAATGCCTAAAAATCATGGTCCAAATCTATTTGTATAGTTTCTGAAAAAGCAGGGGAATCTATGTAAATATTGCAAACTTCAGGGTATCCATGGAATTTTCCCTTTATTAAATCTGTCGTGTGCTAAGTCCGACCATGTGTTGTAATTGATGAGTGTCTGTTGGTAATTAACGATTTTTAGTATCTTCTACTTTGGATGTACGAGGGTGTAAAACCTGAGAAATGTTGGCTTTTTTTTGGTTAATTTTTTGGTTGTTTGCGTATTAGTTTAATAGCTTGGGTGCTTGTTGTAATGAATTCTTTCAGGATACATGGTGGCGAGGACATTAGCTGCAGCACCAATATTGGCAGAGTCCGTGTTACAGAGATTAGGGGTTTCTGAAAGCAACCATATCCCGAGTAGACCGCAAAAACCTTCGAGTGTGAAGGTTTCGTTGCCTCAACGAAACGTGGCATCGTCACTTGAAGATGATTCGGCTCCGAAAGGGGATGAGTTGGCAGCGGGTGTGTGGGCAGATTTGTGGCCTTTGGACCGGCAACGACAGCGAGCCTTTTTCTGTTTTGGGATGGAAGTTCTGCTGAAGGTATTGCCTGGATTCTTTGGGAACTTTCAAGTTCTAAGAGATATTTACACGAATAAGTATGAAGGACAGTTGTTGATTTTGCAGCTGGGTCTGTACCGTTTATGTAGACATCCTTATGTTCCAACATTTTTGTTTATACAGTAGTATCAAGTCTCCTCTCTAGTGCTATAGTTTGTCACCTTTGGGTAGAAGCGTATTCCTAAACGGTTTGTTTCAGCAATTTTGGACACGAAAATAGCTATATTTTAACTACTTGAACTTAAATTTGAATGGAAGAAACTAGATTTTTGAAACGTACTCCTCTCATGCTTCAAATTTTTTGAATGACATGACTGAGCTTTGAAAGTTTGTTGATTATTAGTATCTAATAGTGGACTTTTATGTCCTAGCTTGGGGACTGAATGTCGAAACTTTTAGACCTGGGGGACTTTACTAATCATCATTCTGTCACTTATTTACTGTTGTACTATGGTTGCAGCTCGACTTGGCAGGTACGAGGCGCTTTTTTGATGCGTTTTTCAACCTAGAACCCCACTTGTGGCAAGGGTTCTTGTCTTCACGCCTTTATTTTATGGAGGTCAGATCCTAATCCTCTATCGTAACTCTTTACTTTTTCTGCACCTTCTCATCAAACGAATGTTTTTAAAGAACATGATAGTATCAGTTTGTGCAGGTGTACTATCGAATTGCATGAATAGTAGTGAACAACAATATCAACAAAGTAAGAAGAACAGAAACTATGAAGCAATCACTGAGATTCTGTCAAAACGGCTCTCTTCTTGCTTTGCGTTGCCTAGAACTTAAGTGCTTCTAGCAACCTATAAGACTGAAGGAATCTTTCGGGCACCAGTGTTTTCACGAATGTGGCTTAATTTTCGAACACTCCTTTCTAAAAGAAACTATGCTGCTGCTACAAAAAAAATGTGAGTTTTAAATGTCTTAGCACATTTAACAGTGTTTTTAGCAACTTGAGCTAATTATGAAAATCTTATTTAGGACCGTTGTTTGGGACGCTTAGTCTGGAGTGATGTTTTTGTTGTAATTTTTTATATATATCTTTTGAATTGGACTTGAAATTTATGCTTCTATGTTGCCTATTTTTGGGAGCAGCTGATTGGATTTGGGCTCTCCCTCTTCAAACATGCGACCAATTACGCACGGGCGGAGATCGTGGCCAAGGGAACTGTCCCGCTAGCCGGACTAATTTTGGACTTGACCCGGATGAAGCCCCCCAAAGACCAGTCATAGTGATGAATAAAATCGCAACCTGTACTCTAGTCTCACTTTTGTATGTGGTCGATTTTCTAGAGTTTTTGTTTTTTATTTATATTTTCTGCCATTTTTATTAATGGTTGTTGTATTCCATTTTAGTTTTGTTGAAACTTGGAATCAGCACCCCCTCCTCATTCTTGGATTATTTCTTCTCTCTTTTAGAAATATAACAACCTCTCTTTGTAGGGTTTCTTAGACCAACCCTTTTGCCTTGCAAACCTTTGAAACGACACCCCCTCAACTTCACAATACTGGTCAGGAAAAATATTAAGGTGAATTCCTTGGCATTTGTGTATTTTGCTAACATCAGTTGTATGGCTTGGAGGGTTAGTCCAAATCCAGGTCCTTCAAAGGCTTAGCACATTTCAACAACCTTACGATTTCTCAAGTCTTGGATTTTTTTAATGTAATATTAGTTCATGTCTATTACTACAGTTTTGTTTCTGTCAACTTTTGATATGTTATTTAAAGAGTTGAACGTTCCTGTGAGTATTTTTTGTACTCGTCTCAAGAATGGGTTGAGTGTGAGCTGGTGCTTGATATTTGGCGTTTTAAGATCAGAAAATATGCCCCTTTTTGCAGTGTAGTTTGAACTCGAGATTTTGTTGGATTTTCTTGAATAAAGATTGGCTTGTGTATATAGTGTTTGCCGTCATGTTGATGGCATGTGCTGTAATGTACGTACTTTACGTGGGTAGGTTAGATTTTGGTGGCTTCTCTTTGACCAGTTTTGGAATTTTCATTATGTGAAGACTAGTGTTTTAGGATGAACCTTTTTGGAGTTTAGGATTTTGAAGCAGTTTTTTGGCTCTAATGTTTAACAGAGTGCTGTTTATCACCACGTGTCACTCATCTAGAAATATCAACTGTTTTTTTGGGTAGACCACATCATATTCATGCCGGGTGCCAATACTGCAAACTCACACACCTCTGCACTCTGCAGAGCTAGAGCAGTTTGAAATATTCACTTGAAATCCTTACCTGCCTTCATACTTGAAGCTTTGAGAAAACAGATTTCAACTTCTTTTTTTTAACCCCTAAGTATAAGCACTTGGAACTCCTAATTCTCAGCTTTCAAACATCACATAATAGCACATAAAAATTGTCAAAATCACAAAAGCCGAAGTCGAATTTGAAGAAGAACAAAAGCCCTGTAATTATTTACTACAACAAAGTATCTGATGACACGTTTAATACCCCTGAAAATTGAAGATTGCATATAATATTTTTCAGAATTTTATATATCTTCAGATTTGGACATCTCAATGTCTTAGAAGTACAACGGTGCTTGGATAAGGTCAACACTTTTGGCTAGAAAAAAATGATAATTGTATCCAAACATTGATCATAAACAAGTACTTCATTTACATTACTTCCCTTAATTCTAGTGGTTGCAATTTTGGAGATGTTTTCCCACCCGTGTCTTTGGTTCATTAATCAAAACCCCTTTCTAGTTGATGAGTTAGAATGAACATTGATAAAAATCAAGATTTAATCATATGCAGGCACTTGACCTTAACTAGGCTCATAATACACATTTTGGACAAAATGGGAGTAGGATTGTGATTGTGTCTAATTGTTTCTGTTACTAAGGTTGACGTTTACCAACCAGCGATGTATCTCCCAATGTTTTGCAAACATTTTTTATTGTTTTTCAAGTAAAAGCAGTTTTCGAATTATTACCTGTGGGCGTTTGGATAGTCCATATTTAGTTTGATGAAACATTTGAGTGACGATGGTACAGTTTTCAGGCACCACAATTCAGAACTCTGAACTCCTGAAACTCCTAACTAGTTTTCAAAGCTCTGGGGCATTTGACCGTCACAAGCTTTGAAACAAGCCATTTTGATAAACCTTCTGTTTCTGAAAGACTTTTCTGTGGAGACTGCAAGAGAGAAGCTAGATACCTCGGATGACTCTTGCGGCATCCTTTCAATCGGCACTTTGCTTGCACTTTTATGAAGCTCAGCTGCCGATCGACTCCTCCGGCAGCTGCACCTCTTGAATATCGACACAGCTCCATAAGTACACATCTCAGCTTACTGATCTACATTCAAACACCTCACCAATTCCACGTCTCCTCTTCACTTTCTCCTCCATCTCCAACACTTCAGCTTCACTACTGCAGAACTCTGCAAAAATCTGCAAAACTCTGCAAAAAGTTTGCAAAAGTCTGTATTAGTTTGCAAAAGTTTGAGCACAGATAGAGTTTTTCTTCCTCTTATGTCGAGTCTAGCAAGTGTTACTACACTCTAGATTTGGAGAGCTAGATCTAGAAACAAGAGAAGATTCGTGTACAGGTTTGTGGTTGGAGTAGAGGTTTTGGGCCTTGTGGCTATGGCAAGATGCTGGTTGCTATTGATGGTACTTGGAACAGCAGTCCTGGAACCGGCTACAGTTGTGAACTCGCAAATTTTTAATGGTTTCTACCGGACGCGAAACTGCGCCAATGCTGAGGCCATCGTCACGCATGCCGTCACGGAAGCGTTCAATGAGGACGCCACGGTGGCGCCTGCTCTCATCCGCATGTTGTTTCACGACTGCTTTGTGGAGGTAGATCCTGGCAGAAAGGTGCCATGGGCAAATGTCTGCTTAAACTCCATTTTCTTTTAGGGAAAATTTCATGGACACCCTTGAAGTTTGCGATATTTACATAGATACCCCTGCTTTTCCAGAAATTACACAAATATCCTTGGACCACAATTTTCAGGCATTTATTTGTTGTGTTTGTGCTTCCTTCATGACCAATGTTGAAGAAGGGAATGTAATAAAACAAAAAAAGACGCAACGTGCGCATAAAGGAAGAAGGGAAATAACATGCACAACAAAAAAACACCTGAAATTTTTGGTCCAAGGGTGTTTGTATAATTTCTGAAAAATCAAGGGCATGTATCTAAATATTGCAAACTTCAGGGGTATCCATGAAATTTTCCCTTCTTGTAATAGAGTCTCACACTGCGAAGATGAGAGGTTAATATTTGGGTGACAACTTTGAGAGAATGGGAGTGTGTTACGTGGCAAAGGTCTAGTCTTTGAGGCACAATTATATATGTCAGTTCACGGATTTGATGTGGTTGGGTGTATACGTTGCCAGGGTTGTGATGCATCTCTTCTTCTGGACTCGACTCCCGAGAATCCCAACGTGGAGAAGCTGGCAGCGCCCAACTTGTCGGTGAGAGGATTCGAAGTGATCGATGCGGCCAAGGCGGAGCTCGAGAGGACGTGTCCTCACACCGTTTCTTGCGCCGACATCGTGGCTCTCGCCGCACGCGATGCTATAGTGCTGGTAAGGAGGGAAGTTTTATTGCATTGGCAAGTTTGAGCTGAACTTGCAAACTATTGCACTAACCTGAACTTGTCCTAGTTGAAAGACCACTTGTGCATCTCACTTTCGCCGAGTGGGGCTCGAACTTTGAAAACTAGGATTGTGGGAAACTGAAATTTGCACTTGTTTTATTGATATCCGCAAAAGACCTTGTCCCCATCACCTGGGCCAGAAGTATTGGCACCAAAATAATGTCACCTGTAATAGTTGTAGTTTCAGCCAAGTCCTAGTATAAAGTAGTGCTTATTTTTTGTATTTTTGTTGGTAGAGCGACACACACCCCCATAATGTTAGCAGGTAAGGAAATTTTGGATAGGATTGGACAGACTCAACAACATGTGCACATTTATCCATAAAATCTACTAATATTTATAAATTTCATCCAAAATGTAGCAAATTCTATGCAAACTTAGGGAGGGATGTGGTGACTTCATCCACCTTTTCAATCAAATTTTTTAGTGCTATGGTTGCTAGTTGCATTTTGAGGTTAGATTTAGGCAAATTTTTGTCAAGAATTTTGTTGCTAATATCAAACCATTGCGCTAAATTTGAAAGAATCTAGCAATCTCATTGGTTCAAAGATTTGAGGCCAACAACCCTCAATCCAACCCCAAGTATAAAGTGGCGCTAACCCTTTAATGGCCACGCAACCAGGAAGTGGTCGATTTTTAGTGTATTTCTTGGTCGTGTGGTCGTTAAAGGGATAATCCATGTAGCGTTCTTTATGGTGAATGTGAATGGCATGCAGACAGGTGGGCTGAAGTTCGAGATGCTGACAGGGCGATTGGATGGCATGATTTCAAGCACTGACAATGCAAATGCCAACTTGGTTTCCCTGTCGTCTTCTGCACGTGAGCTCACACAAAAGTTCTTGCAGCAAGGTCTCGGCCAAGACGAGATGATCACTCTCTCAGGTAACATCAAAATGTCTCACAACTCTAACTACAAGGAAACCAAACAACTCACAGCAAAATCTTTTTGATCTCCCTTTAAGGATTTGCTTGTGAATTCCTTGTGTACAAAATGTAAGGAGAATATGTTGTAACAAGGAAATGTGAGAGAGAAAATTTATAGAAGAAATAGAGAAGAATGTTTAACAGTTTCTTTGACGTTAAACAGAAGCACACAAGGAAAATTTCCAATATTGTGATTAAGGTAGTATGATCTAAATGCGACCCTCAACATAGGTAGCTCAAGAATGGATATGAAGTGGTCCTTGCATAGACCCCTTCAAGTCATAGAAGAAAAGGCATGTTCTATTGCAAGAGCCAATCATACTCCTTGGTTTCATCAATCTCTCAAATTGTAAGAGGATAATTTATGGAAGATCTAGAGTCACAAATAGGTGTTTATTACAAAATAAATTGAATATTTGTTAACAATTCAATAATGCTTCAAAAAATATGAAAAAAACTGTGTTACATTTAGCATCCATTTCTCTTAATTTGTCTAAAATTAAACAAAAATCTTCCTATCTTGAAAAGCCCATGAAAGAACAGACCAGCTGACGGTTTTAGAGCATACTACTTCACACTTACAGAGAATATGTGAAAGAATTCCTGAAACTGACAGAGGGAAATTCACAATAGTTTGTTGTATACTTAAGAATCTACAGTTTCCAGCACTTTGTTTAGGAGAGTGCCAATTTCGTTTAAGGAATGTGGAGTATTGCTGCAACCATGTTTTTCTGAGACAGGGGCAATGGAGCTTGCAGGTGCACACACGGTGGGCAGAACGAGTTGCGCGCAAATCACGCCGCGTCTGTACAACTTTCCGGGCTCTGAGAACGGCATCGACCCCACTCTGGATTTCATGTACGCGCTTCGCTTGCAGGACCTGTGCCCGGCGGACGGCGACCCCACGCACCGGGTACCGCTAGACCCGGTGTCGCCAGATACCTTCGACAACATGTATTACACCAATGGCGTCACTGGGCGCGTCTTGTTTGCCTCGGATAACGCCATCTTCGTCGATCGCCAGACTTTGTTCTCCTCCAACTTGAATTCCCAGAACGGCCAAATCTGGCAGGTACGGTACTGTTTCCATGGTCAGGGACGTCGGTCGATTCTCTGGCGTTCTCCTCGCTTTCTCTTACCTCGCTTACAGCTCCAGAATGCGCAACTTTTAAGAAACGAAGGAAGCATAACTTACTACAGTAGACAAAACACAATTGAGAATGTAGAAGCACACTAGAACTGACAAAGGATCGCTTTGAATAAGATGAGGTTCTAAAAATTCCACACTAGCTTGTAGGAATGTGCTTCCAGAGGAAGATCACTATACAGATGTGGAGATATAAATCACTCTGAGTGCAATAGCCAAGGCCGAATTTTTGTCCCATTTTTTCTTTTCAAAGAAGGGCACGAAGCTTTAACTTTGGAAGTGATAATTGACAAGCCCATATGCCATCTCTAACTAAATCAAAAGTCTAGAAACGAAAATTCATATGCAAAACATTGAGAGACTTCTGCTAAACAAACATGATATCTAGAAAGATCTTTCTATGTTTTGCAAACAAAATCTAGAATTGTATGAATATTTCAATATTAGTTGAACATGGCATGTTCATTTACAGATAAGTGACCATACACATCCATTCATACCGTGTTTTGCATCTGTTAAATGAAGGTCAATTGAGTCACAAATTGTAAGTTATAGAAAGAAAGTCATCATAACCGCAGTAAACAAAAAAAAATTAAAGTATGTATTTATCTCCTCCTTACGTGGTGGAATTAGAATTCACAATTCTTCATGCAACTTTTGAAACAAACATGTTGATGGGTCTCAGCGTGCATATCTAAGTGGAATACATGTACATTTAGATTTTGCCTACACAGGAAAAATTACTTGTGAGGTCCTACCGCTCTCTACATTAACACTGTAAATGTCAACCAAAAAACACAACCTTACTGCATTCTTCTTCAGTTGTTCACGACTAAATTTACCAGTTTTTTTTTGTTACTACTACAAAATGTGACTACAACAATGAAAGATTTGAATTTGCAGCACATTTAGCAGTATTTTGAGCAACTTGAGCTAATTATGAAAATCACATTTAGTGTCACTGCTCTCAGCTCTTTGAACGGGTTACTGTATGTCGTCCGTAAGCAAGCAACAGAAGCAAGCTACAGTAGCTTGGTTCATGAACACTTACTTCATGGAACAATACAAACCAGCTTGCTTGTGGCCAAAAAGAGGAAACGATTCCGGCGAAGGCAATGTGAAATTTGTTTGACGGTGCGGCGCTTGTTGCATGGCATGGCAGGTGAAATTTGCGAATGCGCTGGTGCACATGGCGTCGAACAAGGTGAAGACGGGCCGGCCGGGCCTGCAAGGTGAGATTCGTCAGAATTGTCGAATGACCAACGCTGCTTCTTTCATGAGGAACGCCACCATGCCCTAAGTTAGCTACTCCATCGCCACTGCATTCCCACTGCAATCAGTGAGATTTTCCGAGTGTTTCTGTGATTGCGATGCCACAAAGTTGTCATCAATCAATCAACTTTTCGAGGGACGAGCCTCTTTCGACGTTTTCCAGATTTGCTTGCGCTCTTGCGCTGTAGGGTTTCAGGATTAGGGTTAGGGTTAGGGTCATGATGTGGATTTTAGGGTTTCCTACTTACGGCTTAGGGTTTAGGGCACGGGCAGAGTTATTATCGTGCTGCGGCATTGTTTGAGCGCTGGTACGGTACGATATCTTTCTTGGCTCTGCAGCGAAAGGGGGTATTGTGTTAATCAATGCAAAATATGAGGGAGTTTTAATCCACCCCTAAGGCGTAAAGGATGTCGCGTACCAAAAGTGTTGTCTGTATTTGTATGAGAATCATTTAGTATTTTAAAATGATTTTATGACAAATGCCTAAAATTTCTCAAAAAATCTTAGTTGATCAATAGTATGCCTATGACTTGGCTTGAAATTTACAACTCTAATGGGATTCATGTGCTACCCAAATGACCCATCTATATACAATATAGGAGTTTGTATACAATACAACAACATCCTTTAGGGGTTAAAGGACAGGCTGATCACTATAAATGCATGTTACAATGGTGTAGCAAAGTGCTTACAAAATTCAATGTTCTTACCAAAAGTTGCACAAGCCAACATGCAATGTTATGTTCATGGACATTGCAAGAAGGGCAGCATGGGGCTTAACATCATTTTTGTGAATTGTCTCACAATTTGGGATGCTTCAAAGTATGAGTGCATTTAGTGAGATTAATTTTTTCCTTCCGTGATGAATTATGTCTTCATGATCTTTCTTTTTTTTAATGAATGAAGACAACTTTTTTCATCCTATACAATGTCTTTTTGTCATCCATTGGACAAAAGCCTCCCACATCAATGTTTACTAGTATACAGGCACACGCTTTGCGTGAGTAGGACATGTATGAATAATGCAACATTCAACTTTACAAAAAATTGATATCTCACAAACCAATTTGTCTAAAATCTAATCTTGATGTACTATATGGATACAAAAAATCAATATCTCACAACTCGTGTAGAATCTAATCCACATGCACCATTATTTTGGTCCTTTTTTGAAACCAACAATACCAATTGCTTTCATTACATTGCTAGGAGGTGCTTGGCATTTTATTGATTTCTAGCACATGATTGGAGGGCATTTGGTGTTTTATATTTGGGACATCCTTTATTGTTTCAACTTCCACCAAAAGTTCTATAAAATTTTGGAAATGGACATGGTTGTAGGGCACTTGGTGTTCTATATCTTGAGTGTCCTTTATTGCTTCAACTTACAACAAAAAACTCTAGAAGGTTCTGGAAAAGGGCGCACTTAGAGAAATCCTCCCACTTAGTAGTATAGATAGATGGATTAAGAGAGTTTGAGGGTTTTTCAAGTAACCAGTGCAACAAGAACAAAGCCTCTTGTGATGTAGCCTTTTGTGCCTCCAAATATTTATATTCAGAAAATTTTGAAAAAGTTTGTACAATCTCAAGCATGGCTTTTTGAAAAATTTCACTCTATGTTTACAAGTATACATGTGATAGATTATTTCAGGCAAGTATACATGTGATAGACTATTTTAGTTTAGGGTGCATGTTGAAGCTTCCTACAATTGAGGAATCGATATTGTTTGAATGTTGGTTTATTGGCTTTGTGTTAAAAGGATTTTGCATTGACTAAAGGAACAAGTAAGTTTGAGTAAGACCTTAAGTAAGTCCATGCTACAAGAGCACCATTTCTAATGGTGGAGTTGCTTGTTTTTATATCACCTAGTACTTGTATTGGAAAGAATAAAATTAAAGAAAATTTTGATGCTGTTCTAAGTATGGCTTTAGAAAGGTTTAATCAATATTTAATATTTATAAGGTATACATGGTGAATACGTCCCTACAATCAAACGTTTCTAATTGTTGAAGTGAGTACTAACCTTGGTATCCAAGATTCTAATATCTTTATATCACATGTGTGCATGGATTGATGTCTTGATACTTGCCCAGAAATAGTAACTGTGTGCACTTCCTAGCATGTAGCTCTAAACTGCAACCAATACCATTTTTTGTATTAGAAATTGGTGAATGTGAGTAGTTGAAGGAAAAATTGTCAATGAATGACAACTTGACACATCAAAGTGAGTCACTACTCAAACAAAAGTGTCAAATATATCTTAGCCCAAATAGCAAGGTAGTATAGAAATGTATGAGCTTAGTACAGCGTGATTCTAATAATGCTTTATTTGGTTTATTGAAATCCTTCTTCATTTGTCAATATCAACTTAAAAAGTAGTATGATAATTAAATTCAATACAAAAATGACATTTCAAAAGTATGTTGAGATTATAAGTTTCACTTAGGTGTTTAATGGTTGTCGTATTTTTGCCAACAAATTCGTATATACCTAATGTTAAGATGTTGGTACTCTTTCATGTCACATGTGTCTCTTCTAGGCTAACTATCAAAACCGTTTTTTGTAATCAACACATCAACATGATAAGAAAGACACATAACGCTATTTATTTGTTTTGTGTTCTCCAATTTGAAAGGTCAAACATGCAACTCTTAACCTCTGAACGGCACCGAAGTTCTTTGCGTCCGTATATATGGCCATATATATAGACTTGTTTGAGCTATTCTGAAGGCTTTCCAAAAAAAATATGTACTCTCCATCATACAATCTTTCAATATGTATGGTTGTAACACTATATATATATATATATATATATATATATATATATATATATATATATATATATATATATATATATATATATATATATGTGTGTGGTTTGGACACTAGTTGATTTAGATACATCACATCAAATGTTAGTTAACTTTCAAAAAACTTAAAGGGCTCTCCTAATTAAGCCTAAATAAAGAAATTTTAGTAAAGGGGATAGCAATTTATGGAGACTTTTAGGTTCTTTGGAAGTTAACTAACATTCAATGTGATGTGTTTAAATTAACCAATGTCCAAACAAAAAAAATTAGAAAAATTACAATTTAAAAAAAACATTGTGCCCCTATTTGTAATTATTTTGAAAGTGCGCCCCTATATGTAATATTTTACATTTTCATGCCCCAATTTGTAATTTCCCCTAATTTCTAACTGATTCAAACTTCTAAATATTGGTTGCAACCATATTTGATATTATATCTCTAGAGCCCATGTGACGTTCAAGGGTTAAAAAACTACTGTCCATTTTGAGATTGTAAACTCTGAAGAAAGCTTTCTCAAAATAATATATTTCATACTCTCTAAAGATAATTTATAATGTCTTGGAATTATAGATTATGACCCCTCAAGTAAGCACTCTACCAAACCTCTCAAGTTTAGCAACAAAACTTGGCTTTGAGAGGTGGGAAGAAAGTTAGAATATATTTATTAGAAAAAGCGACTCAATGTATAACAATGTTTTGTATTAACCACTAAAGGACAAAGCAGCCCTTTGCAACTAGTACAATACGTGGTATTTTTCTTGTATTTGGAGTGTATCCACACCTTTATTACATTTGAGATCAACGAAAAAGTTAGAATATAGATCAATGTTGTTCTAGTAAGGTAGTCAAGATCCCAAATTAAAAAATTTTGTTGGTAGCAAATGCTAGTTATACAGCAGTGTACATACTATGTATTATAGTAGCTCTGTCCTTTAAGGGTTAAGAGTAGCACTAACATATATCATAAGAAAAAATTTGAAAGCATTATAGTGCAAATTTAATTTTCTTGACAATACCATTCATGTCACCAAGTGCAAGTATACCTCAACCTCTCATGCAAGGGTCACACAAGCCAAAACAAATTGGTTTAGAATGGGTGAAGAAGGAAAAAGTCTTGGAGAGGTCACTCTATGTATATTTTGAGTACCCCATGTGGTGAGGGGTTTTTCTTGGGGGGGCTATTTATTTTGTAGGCTAGAATTAAAGGATCCCTACAATTACTTGTAATTGGCAAAATGGCTTATTTGATGAAACTCTATCATTACTTACTTTCTATATCTATGCAATTTATTCTAGGCTATATTCACTAGAAGAAAATTGCGTTGAAACCCAATAAAAAATGTAAGGTAGTTTGTGTTGAGTTCCATGTTTCCAACACAAAATTTTGCTAAACAAAGCAAAATTTTGCGCTGTTCAGCAAATTTTTGCGTTATAAACATGAAACTCAACATAAACTCCGTTAAATTTTATAATGGGTCCAATGCATTTTTCTACTAGTAATTCTTCATTAAAAAAAACCTAGAATTGAAAAACAAGTTGAAAGGAGAAAAATTAGACAAAGAGGTACACAACCCTTTTTTTCTTCCTAAAAACTTGAAGCTACCCATTTTGATTTGAAGAAATTGGGCATTTAATTGCCAAAAAAAAAACTTTGACTCGGATGTGCACTAATTGCACACACATGCTGTAGAAAATTTAGTTTAGAGGATCCAATATATGACAGACTAAATTATATGCACAAAATACTAATGACCCACATTTGAAGGCTACCTAAATTACTTATAAATGCTTTTTGGCTTTTAATGGCCTCTATCTTATTTTTAAGCTATTTATAAATTTTACCCAAAAAAAATTAAAGACTATCTATATTTTGCCGCACGTTGTTTCTAAAATGCAGTAAGTTACCTCCCCAAGGAAAAAGTTGGATTACTAGAGGACCCACTTTGTTCAAGTTTTCATGCATAGTTCTACTAAAGATACTCTCTCTACCATTCTAAAACAATACTTTAGAGATAACAATTTTTGAAAATCAAAAATTGTCAATTTGTAACATCAAATAAGTAAGAGTAAAAATTTGAGGAATGTACTAGTACACAAAAAAGTAAGTGCCACCATATATCTTTTACAAAACTTTTTTTTGAAATGCTTTTTTGTCTTGGTGTGACAGCTGTGACTTGACCTTCAATGCATGTGGTATTAAAGAAAAACCAAACATGGAACTCATTTTCTCCCTTGTTGAAGGGAAGTGTTAACAACAAGGACCAGGGTGAAATGACCTTCTCAATGTCTTGCGTGTATGAATGAAGCCTTCGGGTTCTATCTATTGCACATTCATATTTTTGGGCTAAGGTGGAAAAGCTTTGCAGTTTTGTAGACAAAAATAAAAGTAATAATTTACCTCCTATTTTAGTGTTGTTCAATAGTATCCTCTATACTTCTAAACTAAATCATAATCTCTAAGGTAAGTATTTCCAATCCATTCATGAACCTAATGTTGTCAATATGTACACTAGGTGTTTATTTTAGAACTCAAATCTAGGTACGCCATAGATAGCTTATCTTTGTGTCACATAAGATAAGCTATCTATGGCATACCTAGATTTGAGTTCTAAAATGAACACCTTGTGTGTATAGCCACAGCATTAGGTTCATGATTGGGATTGGGTATATACCTCTCTTAAATCCAAATGTGAATACATAATTTTCAAATTCAATCTCCTGATGGTAAGCTTCCAAATTTTCACAATTTTTGAAATGTAAAAAAAAGCTAGCTTTGCCTTCCTCATCCCACAAACTCATAAACAAGTTCAGTAGTTCACTGAGCTCCCAACTGCAATTTCTAAAGCATTCCATGAAACCCATCAACTTCAAAGTTTAAAAAAAAATGCTCTGGTACATTTGCATTGAAAAGTGACTTAATCCCTAAATGCCTGAGGTACCGGTTACTAGTGTAAAATTCACCCGAATTTGGTATTGCAAGCATTTAGGGGTTAACCCCAAAG
This sequence comes from Ulota crispa, assembly GCA_963920765.1. Taxonomy (NCBI): domain Eukaryota; kingdom Viridiplantae; phylum Streptophyta; class Bryopsida; order Orthotrichales; family Orthotrichaceae; genus Ulota; species Ulota crispa. Next base: position 8,384,916 of record OY987245.1, read on the forward strand.
TGACATTGCATTTCTGTGGCTTCTAGAATTTTCTCTAATTTGAACTAAAAGCCAACATTTTTTGTCTAATTATATCAATTCTTTTTGAATCGTAACCGTATAAAATCAAACTGCACATGTTAAAAATCACATTAGAAAAGAAAACACAACAATATCTCATATGGATTGAAAGATTATAATGTTTGATCATAAGCGTGTTAAAATTGTGAAAGTGATTTGAAGTCTTCCAATCTTCTTTTCACATGTCAAATCAAAAAAGTTGAGTCACCAAAAAAATATGAAGTTAAAGAGCCTAACATGCATAACCCCAATCAATTTATGACTTCTCAAAATCTACTCTACAATTTTTTTAAACAAATTTCTATTGTGATTTTTTCTCAAAGATCTAGTGTATTTGAGGCTCATTCCCAAGAGCCCTCAACACTGCATAAAATCAAAATTGCAATGAACACACGTGCACAAAATCTTGAATAGAAAAATCATAATTAATCATTTACAAAATCAGATTGTTTAAGCTAAAATTAAACTTCAAAAGGAACTTCTAAAAATAAAAATAGTAATTTGGTTAGGTTTAATTTAACTCAAAAATTGAGGACAGTTTCTGTCACCAGTGACGCTTTGGGGTTAAAAGTAAAAGCAAGCTATCGCAATGGCATTAATTTGTAACAAAATAGTCAGACCACTCCGTAATGGGTTTCTTGTTAGAGATTTAGGGTTTGGCTAAGCAAGAGCCCTAACACCTCGCAAGATGCCGGCGATGGCGGAGTTAAGAAGCCACTGAAGCGAAGTGGCGAAGCTTTGTGTGTGTCTGTGAGTGTGTTTTTGTATGTTGGTGCCGCGAGTCGTCCAGTTGCGGCGGCAACAGCATTCTTCACAACGATTCCCTCCAATCCCGTCTTCCTGGCCGTCTTCTCCGCATCTGCAACCGTCAATGGAGTCGTCCGGCGTCGACCAGCTCGTGGTAGATTTTCTGCGCAAGCGTGGCCTTACGAAGACGCTCAAGGCCTTCGTCTCTGAGACCAGCTATGTAAGTTTCTCTTAACACTCACTGCGCAGCTCATTTGTCAGCTGAAGGAATTGATCTTTTGAGGAGTTGTGGCAAAATTGGAGCTCCGTAGGGTTTTGTTTCCATGGCGTGGTAGCACTGAATCTGCCGCTTTTGGAGAGTTTGAGAACTTAGATATATTTTAGACTTCAGGAATTTTGGCGATCTAGAATGAAATTGGTTTAAATGGCGCAATGGCTACTTGGTTTAGGGTTTCATTCTGCAGGAATGACGTCAACGTGACCTTTGTCCATTTGTAATGCGTACTCATGAGGGAGGAATCTGTTCAAATGTCTTGGAATGTGCATCGGCGTTGAAGTTGTTGAGGTTGTTTGGCTCCTTGTCTCGAGTGTAAAGACGCTGAAGAATTCCTGGAAGTTTAGAATATATCGCTTTGTTCCTATGGTTTTCGTCAGTTACTTCTGTGGCGCAGCCTCATTGAATAGTTCTAGGGTTTAGGGTTTAGGGTTTTAGAGGTTGAGAAAATTGAGCAGTGAAACTTTTCTTGATTATTAGTCAAAGTACTTGGAGATGAGATGGTTACTAACACTGCAAGTTGATGTAACACATTGAATTCGTTAATCAGTTGCTCTGTGATTGTGCAGCAAGAGCCGGAGAGTGCTGTAAGTGGTGACCTTGAGACGATCTGCTCTGGATTTTTGGCCAGCAAGAAGGAAGTACAAGGGAAAGCTCGAGCAGATGTAAATGGAAGCAGTGCGAAGGTTGTTGTGAAGAAGGCTGAGCCTGAAAGCTCTTCGGACGATTCTGATGACTCTGATGATGAAGAGGAGGTAGCTGCAATTGCACCAGCTGTAAAAGAAGCACCTGCTGCAGTCATTGCAAAGGCTGAAAGTTCTTCTGATGATTCCTCTTCTGATGACGATGGTGACGAACCTGCTCAAGTGGTTGCTGAAGTGAACGGTGTGGAAAAAAAGAAGCCAGAAACAGCTGAACCCGAGTCGTCTTCGTCTGAATCAGAGGATGAGGAGGTAGTAGTGCCTGCAAAGACTCCTCCTCCTCCTCCCGCCCTAGCAAAGGAAAAGAAGCCCGCACTGACAAAACCAGCAGACTCGTCTTCCTCTGACTCTAGTAGTGATGGTAAGTGGCCAAAGTAAGTCTAGTTCTCAGTTCATTTTACTCTGAGCAACAGGGATGGGAGCATTGTGTATTGAGCATTATATGTAATTGTTATTTGCAGATGAGGAAGTTGAAGTTGCCAAAACGGTAGTGGTGACTACAAATGCCGCTGAAGACTCCTCCAGTGAGGAAGAGAGTGATGTAGAAATGAAATCCGTCACTCCGGGAGTTGCAGACAAAAAGACTTCAAAGCCGTCAAGCTCTTCAGACAGCAGTGATTCAAGTGACGATGAGATGGAGGTGGACAACAAACCTACAGAAACACTTGAGAAAAAGGTAGTTCAAAGTACCTTACCGAAAGTCGAGACAAAGAAGGTCGAAGCCGCAATGAAGGCAGAATCCTCCTCTGATTCTTCTGATGATGATGAGAGTGACGATGAAGATTCAAAGAAAGTGGTAAAACCTGTAGTTGTCGCTCAACCTGCTGTTGCAAAGAAGGCAGAGTCTTCGTCCTCTGATTCATCATCTGATGAATCTGAAGATGAGAAACCGACGACCACAATAACGGTTGTTGCGACCAAGACTATTGTAAAGGCTGAAAACGTTGACGTTGGAAGCGACAGCAGTGACGAGAGTGTGGAAATCAAGAGCACCATTCGAGAAAGCGTGCCAGCTGTTAACGGAAAGCAGGTTTGGCTTTTCTTGCAAACTTCAGGATTCTGTTTTAGTTGAAGTTTCCAATTTTCCTAGCCCAATTTGGTGAGTTGTCTTGCAACTTTGTGCTTGGCTTGAGACCGCACATTTTATGGCCCGTCTGGTCAAACTTTTTATTCACTTCGGCATTGCATCAAAATGGGGTAATTGGTATGCTTTTTGCAACTGAGTCCAAGTGACTTACAAAAATCTGACCGTGCACCCTTTTTTTACTTGAAATTTACACTTTCTTCGAGGGTCATATTTGTGGGATTGCATCCATTCTCAATTGCTTTAGTATAATGCATTTTGCATTTCTCGTATTCGTGAGGCTCTTTTTACAGCGAGAATGTTTCTGGATTTCCTAGATTATTGCAAGAGTCTAGAGAAAAAAAACCCGACAAGGATACTCTAATGATCATCATTAGAATAAACCTGCTGTTTACCACTATTTCTTTGCTTGGATGTTCACAGGTGGTACCTTCAGATTCGTCAGACTCGTCAGATTCGTCAGACTCGTCAGATTCGTCAGACTCGTCAGATTCTTCTGACGATGAAGAAACTGAAGCCATAACTAAACCTGCTGGGAAAAAGGCTGAGAAAAGTTTGCCTACGCCAACCGAGGAAGTGGTTATGGAGAAGAAAACAGGAACCAAGAAAAACAAGCAGGCAACTTTAGAGTTAGCTGAGGAAGTGGTTGTGGAGAAGAAATCAGCAACTAAGAAACAAAAGCAGACAATTTTAGAGCCAGCTGAGGAAGTGGTTGTGGAGAAGAAATCAGCAACTAAGAAACAAAAGCAGACAATTTTAGAGCCAACCGAGGAAGTGGTTGTGGAGAAGAAATCAGGAACCAAGAAACACAAGCAGACAGCTTTAGAGCCAGCAGATGAGAAACCTACACCTAAGAAGAGCAAAAAATCTAAAGTGGTGCCGGAAGTAGTGGTGCAGGAAGAAGTGGTAGTACCTGCAGTAAACAAAAAGAAGAGAAAAGCTGACGATGAAGAAGCTGATGTAAGCCATGTCAATAAGAAGGCGAATGTAGAAGGTGTTGGAATTGCTACTGCTACAGACAACGGTGTGCCCAAGTCGGAGCAGAAAGGGAAGCAAGAGTCAGATGCCAAGTTACCGAGTGCAACGAGAGCTTTTCAAAGAGTAAAAGTAGAAGAGGTGACATTTCTTCTTTACTTACTTTGATGATTTTGTTGCACTCGTTGATTTAGTTATTTTCGGGGTTGTTTTGCAACTCCCAAGTGCTTCAGCTTAAAACAGGAAGTCCACTTTGAAAGCTAATAACTGATTGTAGTAACTTTCAATACATTCAAAAATGTAGAGATTAGCTTTCTTGCATTTAAGTGATCTTTATCAATTCCTAACATATCAATCCTCGGCATATCAGGTGGAATTATTGGACGATAGGTTGGCGGACAACTCGTATTGGGGAAAGGTACATTTTTTGGTAGAAACCTAGTGGATAATTGTTCACAAAAAAATAAGACCACAATCTTGCACAAGATCCAGTCACTTCATTAGATTCCAGTTATTTCGTACCAAGATTTTAGATTTTTCATTCATTACCAAAGTGTTTTCTTGTAACATCTGGTGGGGATTAAATTCATTTCGTTCAGGCGGGAGCTGAAGAAGGCTGGGGTGCCAAGGCGGAAGAAGTTCTTGGTCGAGTGCGGGGCAAGTAAGTACTCATAGATTCTGGACATTTATTTCTAATTATGACATATCTCTAGTTCTGCCTTTGTGGTGTTCATACTGCATGCTATTCGAGGACTAAGTCTCAGCTCTTTGCATGGTTTTAATGATTCTCTCTATACCAAAATGCAGGAATTTCCGACATGAAAAGACTAAGAAGAAACGGGGCTCTTACAAGGGAGGTGTTATTGACAACGCATCCCACTCAATCAAATTCCAAAATTCTGATGATGAGTGAACTAAACGAACAGGGTTTCTGGTATTGGTTTTAAGAGTTAGAGAGATTGCGGGAGATTCTTGAAAGAAAGCAAAAGTCTTGCTTCGAGTATTTTAAACCATTTAATTGCTTAGGATTTTAATTAGGATAAGTAGGACAATTCCAAACATTTTTATACAATATTTACTAGGACCAAGCCTTGCAAAAGTTTTTGGGATACTTAGGTTGGAAGTCTCGCTCTGCCACTCGTGCCTTCCTGCATGCAAGAATGTAATACCCTTTGCAACTATTGTAACCACCTCAGATCTCGTTCAGTGTCCTGGCCAAAGCATCAGAGATCTTGTTGAATTTTGCGTTTGTTTATTTTGTTTAGTCTTCTGATTTCCTGTCTAGCTTCAAGTTTTCAGCTTTTGGAACGAAAAGGTGCAATAGAACTCCTGAATAGCAACTGTTTAGATTCAAGAGCTTATAGAAATTTCGGACTCTTAACTTTTCATTCATTCAATGGAATGCTTTATGACAAATTCAGTTGAATCCCAAATCGAGAATTCCAAACAGTGGCATTTTTGAGATCAGTGGTGGGACTTGAGGTTGTTCTTCTTTATATTGCCTTGGTGACAGACCCTGCGGGCAAGACAAAGGGTTGTCCCGGGCTGTCCCTGGACCCGCTTTACTGGCAGTTTTAACAAATAAAATTGGACAAATACATGGGAGGTTGAAAATAGCTTGTGGTGCCTCTAGCGTAACACTCGTAATGCCTTTAATATCAGAATACTTCACTAAGAGCAATTATGTGTGCTTTGGAAATGTTACAGTGTACCTTATATGAGGAATTGAAATATACTATTTTTGAAAAAAAGAAAAGGAAACCTAATAGTACTCCAAAACAAGCATTGCTTTCAGTAGGCCCAAATTGAGCCTCATGTATATACATATAAAAATCTACTCTTCTTCTTGAATTTAAGCTTCAATTTCTCTCTAAGTTGAAAAATTCTAGACTCCTTGTGAATGATATTGCCACAAAGTCGTGTTTCTCTCTTGCCTTGCCCCACAATTTGTATGGCTCCACCATATTTGCATTCCCTCCAAGACACATACAAGTTTCTTGCCAAAAGCAATTTCTCACCTACAATATTGATCGACGTCTATCAACATCTTTGTGACGTTGATCAGCTCTCCAAATCCTTGGAACTGCCTTTACTCTTGCATGCCTCTTATTGATTTGGAACGAATTTACGATACATTGCTTGTCGCTTTGGGAATCTTCTCTCTGTTTCTTAAACAAACGTTACCACCTTTCTTATCTAAGATTCAAAATATTTAGTTACTCTTGAGGTAGCTGAAAGACAAGCTATGCGGGGAGGGTCATGGATCTTTTTGGCTGGATCTTCAGTTTCTGAGTCCATATGGCATTGAAGAAAAGTGATACATTGACAGAGATAGAAAATACTTTTCGTGAGGAATGATTGCCTCAACTCTGTACAGCAAGAGACGGTGTTTATCATTATTTCATGCCCGCACTTTTCACAAACTTCATTAGGGGTTTCAGATATCTCAAAAAAACGGTGAACGAATGGTCGTGAACCATTAGAGAAAATGTGGACTCTCCAGAGGGCTGCCAGGGAATGGTTTAGAGGACCCCAACATTGCATTTATTTTATCCTTTTTATACCCCTGTTAGTGCTCATGGTTGTGATGAGTGCATACGGTGAGAGAAAGCAATTCTATTGGGTAGTGCAAGGGTGTACATCCAAAGTGCCAGAGGTGTTAGGTACAAGAAAATTCTTATTTAAATTGCCCCCAATTGTGTAGTTTACTATTTTTTAGTTTGAGAAGATGAATTTTTAATTTGAAGGATGGAAAGGTACAAGTACCTTTGGCAACAGAGTAAATGACTTGGCAACAAAATTTCTGGTTGCAAGATTAATACGAGATCTATAACTTACTCAGTATCTATTACACAGTAGGCAATCGGGACCACTTTTGGTGTGATTGGAAGAACAAATCCTTGAAACTCTAAGTACAACCCTCATCCTCTTAACATCTATATCTCTTATTTTCAGCTCTATTGAAGGAAGTACAAAAGAAGATTACTTGAAAATCCATGAGATCATGAGGTATATTCTCCCATCAGCAATGTTGAGGCCTAATTCAAACCCACCTTTAGCGCTAAGAAGACTATTTTTAACCCCTAAAGGACCAAGAAAAGTTTTCATCAAAAACTCTTCAAAATTGCCAATTTTAGAGCATCAACCAAATTTGAAAACAAAAACTTTTTTATGCATATGTGACCGTAGGATCTTGTAGAACAATGGTTTTAGAAGATGTGGAAAAAACTTCAAAGTTTTCTACCATGTGGATTGGAAGTTAGAATGGTTTGAATATTCAAAAACATCTTGTGAAAAATTGGGCAGCTACCCTTTAGAAGGTGAAATTCCTGAGGAAAAAATGCCATGTGGGTGGTGCTTCTCTAAATTCCTTATTCCACCTAAGTAAAATACATGTCAAAAAAGTTTCAAATCATTTGGAGTTGTATAACATATGGAAAAAAATTAGTAAGTAAAAAAAAGTAGATAATAATTCAAAATACTAAATTGTTAAGAATTTAATTATGGAAATGAAAAATGCCAATCCCAATAGTCATAAGGGAATTGATATGTGTACCACACCCTTTCAATTATTGTACCACACCCCAGAGAAAATTTTACATTTCTACCATCAAAAAGTTGAATTTGAGAATTTGGAATTCAAATTTGGAATTAGAGACTATGATTTTGTCTAGAACCATAAAAAAAAAGTTGCAATTCAATAGCACCCAATGAAAAAGTTTAGCTAGGGAGAAAAGTGTTACTTTTACTTTTATTTGTAAAAAAAGGTAAGCTTTTTCATTGGGCGTTGTTCAATTGCAAACTTTTGTATGGTTCTAGAGTAAACCATTGTCTCTAATGAATTCAAAATTCTCAAATTCAGATTTTTGATGGTAGAAATCTACAATTTACCTCCCAAGCGGGTGCGCAAATATCAACCCTTGGTGTGCACATATCAATTCCCTTTTTTAATTGTTTTTTTTTTAATGTGTGACAAGTGAGGCTTATTTTAATTGTTTTTTTTAATGTGTGACAGGTGAGATATCAATCCGAGAACTTTTTATGATTATTTTATCAACCCCCCATGGCCCCATGCATGCCCCCCATGGCCCATGTGCAATTTTATCATGTAACCCCCTCTTAACTAATACATACATGCGGACACCCTATTCTATTACAAAAAGAAGATATGTGTGTCATATTCATTAGAATGGCAGAATTTCTTTGCAAAATTTGTGTAGTAAGGTAGGAGCATCCATAAGCACTCCGTCCCCATGGCCGTCACTTGACAGTGGCAGGGGCTAATTAATAAAAAAACAAATGGTTGTGGGTGATTGAGTGATGGTTATGGGTGATGAAATGATGGTTGTGAGTGACTAGCATGAGGTTTTGAGTACCCATCTCACTATTTAAGAACCAACAAGCTTTGTTTCTAGCATCTCTTACACATGGTTCTTACAATTATAGTGATTTTGGACTTTGAAAAATCTTTGTGAACAAATGCTTGCAATTGGAACCTTGAAATTGATGCCAATATTTTTGGTTTCCACTTCCTAATGTACATTTTTTTTTTTCAAAGTTAATGAATTTTTTTACCTACTCTAAAACCCTTATTTCCACGCTTATGGGAGCACCTACCTTAACTTAAAGCAAAGCTGATGACTCGCAGTAGAGACTTCCGTGAAAGAGCCTGGTCAATCATCTGAAAATAGTATTTGTTCTGCATTATCCAACTATCATCTACAATAGTGATGATAGTCATGACAAGCCTTGTAAACATAAAAGAGTAAAGAAGTTTTGTTATATTTTTAAAGTATTGCCATGTCCCGGACACTACAAACAAATATATTGATTGATATTACTTGTCCTACTCGGAAGTCAGAGAAGGTAGCAACCAGTTTGTGTAAGGTAAAATGTACTCTAGCTAGCTCATGTAGGCATCTCTTTATAGCTTAAGATGTCAATCCCTGGTAGCCCTCTAGCAAGTTTATATTTTCTCTAATGGAGTTTTCGTTCACTGGTGAACATGCATTCACAAAAGTGAACCACCCATGAGGACCTCTTGGAGGTCCTCATGGCTTGTTCACGCGTGAACGACTCAAAGCCTCTCCCTCCTAGCCTCTCCCGCAAGCTTAGCTCATTTTCTGTTGCTCCCGCGCTTGCGCATGTTTGTGTTGTTGCCTGCCTCTCGTCTCTTACTCCGCACCTTTGTCTCTCGCTCCACACCTCTGGCTCTCGCTTAGCACCTCTTGCTCTTGCTTCGTGCCTCTAGACAGTTTGGATGCACAGTTGATTGTCAAGTCAAGGTCTTTCAAGGAGTTGCAATGAGCGAGAAGCGACGATGGTGTAGCTGAAGAGAACCTGATTAGAAGCGGACAATTGTGGAGCCAAAGGGTTCCAGATTAGAAGTGACAATGGTGGAGTTCAAGGGATTTAGATTAGCTTACGGAATTAATGATTGTGGGTAAAGATGAAAGGGTGGTGAGTAGTTCATTACAATTTGGATATTTGAATGGGTGATTGCAAGGACATGAACGATGGCTTGGCTAACTTGTTCACCAATTTCATTCACGTGAACAAAATTGGTGGCGAATAACATATTTGAAACCCCTATTTAATTAAATTGCCTATGACAGATCCAGGGACCTGACCCAAGTGGCCTAGTAAAGCGTTTTTGAGTGACATGAAAGCTCCTTTCATTAACCTCATTTCAAAAAGTTAACCAAAACTTGTCAGATACTGAAAAGTACATGAACTATCACTTTCACAAAGTGAACAAGCCAAAGTAGACACATGAAAACCGTGAATGCAGGGACCATTACAGTCAACACCAGCCAAACTGTCACACAAGCGTCGCCGCAGCAGTCACAGCCAAAAAAGCGAGAGAGATGGAGTAGGACGAGGTGCAGCGCGACGCCAGCATGCGAGCGAGCGATTCCTTTATTGATTTCACATCAAGGAATGGAGGGAGGAAGGCAACTAGTTAATCATCAGCATCCAATATTCTACACCTCATCGACGGGGCCTAAGCACAATCATCCACCGATCAGGAACTCAGGGTTATCGTCATGCAATCAAGTTGACTAGTAGTGCAATTAATTGCTTGCAGCGCAACTAGCAAGCTTGAACACCAAGTGTGAACTCACAAGTACTTTAATTTGTAGTTTACCATGTCTAGATTCTAGCTAAGGTGAGCTCACAAGTACGTGAATTTGTACAGTTTCCATGTCTAGATTCTAAGGTTGAAAAGAACGCCGAAGAAGGATGCCGACAGAGACAACACGCTGGGGCGGCCGTTACACGACTTGGGCTGCGCGGGGCTACCGCCGCCGCCACCAGACGAGGACCCGCCGCCGCTGCCACTGCCGCCACTGCCGGTGATGTCCAAGGGATACACGGCACTACCGGTGGGATACAACACGCCCCAGTTGCGCTCCGTGGTCGCTCCAGGCTTAAGATCCTCGTTATAAACAGCGAAGATGTACGTGGGCACGAACACGCCGTGCCGGCGCGGCGTGCCAGTGGTGGGGTTACTCAGCGCCCACTTAACCAAATTGTTGTTATACGTCTGCGCGTTAGAAACGTTGGCGCCGAGCGTGTTGGCATCGCCGAGCGAGGGCCAACCGGTTTCACTAACGACTATGCGGACGTCGCCATACCCAACAGCCTCCATGGCGGCCGCCATGGCGTCCAGCTGGGCGTCCAGGAGGTTCGAGTACTGGAGGTTCCACACGGGGTCGACGGTGAACACGGTGTCGCGCGTGAAGAGCGCGTAATCCAGCGGGATGTCGGCCGTGTTGGAGCTCCATCCGAAATACGGGTACACGTTCACGAAGAGATAGCTGCCTGTGGCGTCCAGCTGGGCGAGCAGAGGCTTCATTGTGGAGGTGGAGATCTCGTCCCGGAACGCCCCGCTGGACGGCGGGAACGAGCTCCCGAGCACGGAGTACTCCACCGCTGTGGAGACTTTGACGCGTGTCAAGCCCCGGGATTGTAGTGAGTCGTAGAGGTTTTGGATCGCCGGGACGAGGGATGGCCACACGTACGCTTCGTCGGGGTACGTGAACAGCTCGTTGCCCACCGTGATGCAGGTTATGTTGGTGGCCGGGTAGTAGGGGACAACGTTCGCTGCGATCCATGCGTCCGCCGCGCTCGCCGTCGCCAGCGCCGGGATGTCCAAGTTGCCCATGCCTATCACGAGCTCCAGGTCGGAGCCCGCGAACGCTTGGATCGTCGCCGCGTCGAAGTCGAAGATGCGTACTCGGCTGATTCCTAGGCTCTTGATGTTTTGCACTGTCTGAGCTCCGGTGGGGATGTTGTCCGCTAGACGTCCGTAGTTTATTCCCATTGTGCGCGCTTCTGCAACACCGAGACACACACACACAAACTCACGCACCATTAAAAACTGACTGCCATGGATTGGCTAAATCCCAAATCGAGCCCATGGCTGCTGTCAAGGAGATCCATTTGCCAAAGCCAACATGAACCTAAATCAGCAGCCAACCAGCAAACCAAAGTAGTACTACATGGAGTGCGCACTTCTCAAAAAGTGATAAGGTAGCAACACCCACAAGCGTGAAACTAAGGATTTTGGAGTAGACAATTTTTTTTTCAAAGTTCATCAATTGCTTTTCCAATCAAATATATTGGTATCAATTTTAAAGTTCCACCTGCAAGTATTTGTTTACAAAGTTTTTTCAAAGTCCAAAAGCACTGAAAATGTATAGTTGTGTGTAAAAGATGCTAAAAACAATGCTTACTGAAGTCTTTAGTGTGTTCATACTGCTCATAATATTGATTTGAGGAATTCTTAAATATTGTAATTGGACACTCAAAATTGTCATGCTAGTCACCCAAAACCATCACTTTGTCACGTATAACCAAATATTTTTTGTAATTGTCAGTCACTGACGCAGAATCTCACTTGTACGCAACGCCGATTGGGACACTGGCGAAGAGGGTTGTTGCTACCTTACACGTAACACGCACGCACCGAATCTACCATCACTCGGAACTGAACGCTCAAAGTGAGATTCAACTGATTCTAAGTCGAATCTATTGCAGCTACGCTTCCAATTACAACCCAAACTTAACCAGCTACTTGGTAAGTTACAACAAAGCAGCACTACATAACTCCTAAATTACGACACTTGCATAAAAATAACAAAGAAAAACCCCGCAGCCTCACTTCCTTGCTGGAGTCGATCTACAGGTTAAAAAACTTTCAGGTTCAATGTGGATCAGATGCTGGAAAGGCTATGGTAATGGATCGTCCGGAGTTGCTTCAATCCACACCAGCCGTGCGTTCTAGTAACTGACTTACTACTACTGCATTCAAATTGCTCTTTTTCTTAGCCCCGCAATAAAATGTAGGGTAACATTTGAAAACAGGGTAAACGCCAACACTTCAAAAAACGCCGTTTTTTAGCATAGATTTGCTTAAGAAACGAGTGGTCGAATGACAAAGGTGTAATCCCAAGCAAGCTGCAGTTTTTTCTTATCCTGTGGCTAGACTCCTCTCAAACACAATTTTAGTCAAAGTGATCTACCTCCGAGAAAATGGCAGTTGCAGAACATCCTTTAACTTGAGTTCACTACGAAATCCATAGCACTCATTCTGAGGTAAAATGTAGCTACAGGAAACACCCTATCCATCCACTTTGCTCAATTCACTACACTAAAACTGCTGGAACTCTTCATTTCGCAATTTTTCTAGCGAGACAACTCGGCAAATTCAGTTTCTCGAACTCGAAATTAGCTCGACTACGAAAATTTTGACCACAAAGTAAGTGTTCGACATGGATGCCCTTGGATTATACGATGAGTAATTGTTACGAGAGGATTCAAGGATAGGAATCAGTGAAGGTAAGGAAGAAAGGAGTAATCTTTGGAGGGGGGATCAAGTGGGAGGTGACGTACCAGGGGCGTAAGTGGCAGCCATGGCAGGTGAAGCGAGCAGAGAGCACATGACAAGCAGGCTGACACAACAACAACAACAACGGGACCAAGTCAATGTTGTCGTCGACCAGGAGCTCCTCGCAGTGGATTCGTCCGGCGTCGAATTGCTGCTGCTGCTGCAAGGCCATTCTCGAACCGAATCCGGCATACTCTGATGCAGCGTCGACGAGCCACACCTCCGCTCTTCCCTGCATTGCATCCTTGGCATGCACTCCTTCTCACCAACCCCGGGGACGACGACAGTAGAAAGGGTGGCTATGGCGGCGGCACCACCACTCTCGCTCTCGGTCTAGAACCAGGCGCCGTTCGCATTCTTCGCACCGGCGCTTTTATTGATCGAGCTAATGGCCCCGAGCTAGAGGGATACCATCGACGCGCCGGCGCGTTCCGAAGTACAAGATTCGCCCTGGTGGAATCGATCTACGAGACCCGGAGCGTCGCTCGCTGGTCCCAGGCCGGCCTGCAATCACTTGTAAAGCCGTATCGATGATTCGCTCAAACTGATCAGGTGATTGATGCTCGACCCCAGACGCTCAACCGACCAGTTCACCTCCGCGCACTCATCACGACGATATTCCACTCTAGTCCCTCCCTTGCAGGCCCCACTCGTGATGGCCCCACACATATGTACAAACACTCTCGCTAGGCTAGTCGTAGTCCACACCACGCTCCCCCAGCCACAGCGTGCTCTGGAACCTCGGCCTGCAGATTTGGCCGCACGACTGGACTGGTGTGGACCGCTTCAATCTGCTCTGCCAGCGCCCGCCGCTATTCCGCGCCGCTGATGCTCCGGGCACACATCGCACTCGTTGCGAGATGCCTTGAATACTTGATTTGGTGATGAGGGGAACCTGTGGTGTCGTTGTTGCCAGGAGGGGACGTTGAGAGCGGATTGGCAGAATATTAATCCCGGTGCCGTACAGAGCACCGGCCAGCGTGAGAATATAATCACGGTGCAGCTGGTTTAAGTTACTCTGACTGACTGAATGATCCGGACAGTGAGATGAGTGTGAGCCCAGTCAACTGTCGACGGTAGCTGGACGTGGGCAGAAAAAGGTGGAACATCAAAGCTAACTTAAAAGCAAAAGGAGAGACCGAGAGAGTGGAGGTGAAGTAGTGACGCTACCTCCACGCCCGGCGTGTGTGCGTATCCCGCGTCGTTGGGGTCGCGACGAGCGCGCTGCTGGTGGGGGAGGCTGAGGTCGTTTTGGCGACGAAACTCGAATTAAAGCTCTCTGCGTGAGGCTGTTGTCGTTGTGACTCACAATGCGATAGGAATATTGCTCGCATTCGCCATTTCTTCCTACACCAAATAATGCACCTAGGTTGCCTCGTAGAATCACTCAATAAGGTAGACATGCCCATTCCCGACCCTTTAGCAATTCCAATTCCGATCCCTGTGTACACAGGATGCTCTGCCTGGTACATAGGGGTCAGAATTACAAAACGGTTGGGAATGGGTATATATACCTTAGAGCATCTTCTGTAGCACATCAAAATAGCCTTGCACTCCTTAACCATAACAGTTTTTGCATTTCAAGTTTCCAACAACACTCAATGCGTCCATGTGTAGGTCGGGGCTTTCAGATTGAGCCTCGTTCCCGTCAAATTCAAGCTTTCTCCAGGCCTCCTTCACGGTCCCTGTCAAGCACTGTTCACGCATTGTTCAAGCATGACCCCACTCCATAGCCAAGTGTACAAGTGCAATTTGTTGTAACGCAGGTGTAGGTCCGGAAGGCTTCAGGGTTGCAAGAGAACTTCAAGCCTCATCGTGAAGGTTCGCGTCATTCTCCCCGTGAAACCTCATATTTCCACGGCTTGGAAAGCGTGCTGCAGGAGATGCCCTTACCAATAGTGTAATCAATGTTGTCACTCTTTACAAAGTGTGATCATTCTAGAATTTCAATCCCAGTACACCATAGATAACTTATCATTAGGTTCAAGATCCAAAAATGATTCAATAGCTAGTTCAAAGTTAGCTGATTGAAATGTGAAAAATTCTTTTTCAGTTAATAAATATTGGCTAAAAATTGGTTAAAAATCCAAAAAATAATATTTACAATATGAAAACATGAAATAGTAAGAGTAAATAACCAAAATAGTTCCTTGATAAACTAGTTCAATACATGAATCAAAGGAAATCAATTGAAAAAACTCAAGTACTTCCCAAACCTTGATCATGTTAACGAACAATGAGCTATCTATGGTCTACCTAGATTTAAGTTTTACAATGACCACCTTGTATAGAGAGTGACATTATTAGTTACATTGGTAGTATTGGGGTGCTTCTACCTTGCTAATTTCTCAACACTTCACACTATCTAAATATTTATCATGACTACATTACCTTTTGTCAATAATTATTGTGATAAAACAATTCAAGGAAGCAAGTAGAGGTTGGGCATAGCAACAAGAGCCAAAGTCAAGGAGTAGGGAAGCTAGAACTTTAGACAAATTAGGAATTAATACAACATAAAGGGAATTGTATGCCCCTCCATGCGGCCAAAGGTGAGTCATGAGGTTACTTTGCCAAGGCAAGGCAACCTAACTGTTAAGGCAACCTAAATGTACTAATTGGTGGTAGAATTTGAAAATTTCAAACACATACCAACTTGAATGGGAAGTTTCTTAGGGCAGCTTCACACTATGGGCAAAGGTCAAGAGGCCATCAGCCTGCACTAATCAGATTGCAAGAAATCAAGAGTCTGGACTCTCAACCCTTCACACTAGAGCCTCGAGGCCAAACTCCAAAGGCCGTCATCCTCCAAATGTCTACGTGGCACATGACATGGCAACACTTTATCATCCAAGGTTGACGGCTTCTCGGCAATAGTTTGGGTCAAGCAAAAATGGAGACCCAACTATGGTTGGGAGATCATCACATTGTTTTCATTAAATAATCAAAAGTTTACAAGATCTTGGCCATTAGATTTGGAAGGTCTAATAAATGCTATGGCTTTGGACTTTGGGCTAGACCTTTGGAGGCTTCACACTATGGCCATTCAAGTTGAGAGGCCGCAAAAGCTCATTGCCAAGAGTTTGGCCTTTGGACTTGGCCTTTGGAGGCTTCACACTAAGGTGGGCCAAAGCATCTTAAAACAATATTTCATTACTTATTTTCAGCCCATTTTGTTGGCCTCTCACCAAAATTTGGCCACTCAACACCACGACCTCTCAACTTGGCTAGTCATAGTGTGAAGTGGCTCTTAACCCCTAAACGTCAAGAATGCCCTTTGCGACCGTATATATGACCGTATGTATAAATGTATTTGAGTTCCTCGAAGGGCTTTTCAAATTTTTTTATGCACCCACCATCATACAACCCTTCAATATGTATGGTTGTAACATTTAATTTCCAACTGATTTAAATTTCTGAATATTGGTTGCGACCATATTTGGTACCGTAGCTCCAGAGCCCAAGGGCCCTTCAGGGGTTAATAATAATACCAATTCGGTTGCAGTTATCCTGAATACCAATGGAATTCTGCCACGTCTCCATAAATTGACTCTTTCAAAGATCCTCCTTTTGCGAGAAACCCAAACGAAGAAACTCGTTTTTATGAATGAATCCCCATGGCCATCAGATAATTGCCAATGTGTACTATTCCAAGCTTCCAAAAGTTTGTAACGATAGTAGGACATAGAATTCTTTTGGGTTTATGGTTTATCATTACTCGAGTGACGCGCACCCTGGGTACGAGATTAATGGATAGAATCATTCATCTATGTATGCACATTCGTTTATCAAATCAAGTGATATGTGCACCTTTCATCCAGAAATTGGTGCACTTAACCCCTAAAATTCTTTCGTGTTTAGAGGCCCAAAACTACTTCAAAATATTAGTCCTCAAAGCAAGGGCAAAATTTTCATTGAAACTTACTTTTTAACAAATTCAACCGTAGGATCTTTTGGGTGACTTGCACAAGTACATTGTTCCAAAATTTCAAAATTAGTATCTCACCAATTGCAAGATCAATGAGCCTAAACTTCAAAATGTAGGTTTTTCTAATCCTTCCAGAAGGTGAAGTTTTGTTTTTCAAACTTTTTAGAGAAAAACACATATGTTGTATTTCTTGTGCAATTTTGGCAATATGTTGGAAAATGGGTTGAAAGCATATATACAAAAATTTAACCAAAAAAAATTGGAATCATTTTTACAAAAAATGTAAACTAAGTGAAAGGTAATGATGAATGAAAGATATAACTACTATGCTAATAAATTTTGGAAGAATTTGAAAATTGTTAATCCCCATAGTGAGAATGCTCTAATAGATAATTAGTAACTTTAATTATCATTTTCATTTGAAAATTTTCAAAATTGAGAGTAAAAGATAACTTTATATTGTTTTTCCTACCCTCTTCTTACCTTCATTGCCTGCAAAAGAAAACTCCTTTTAACTCTTACCTCATTATGTGGACTTGGGTGATTCAATTTTTTTTAGTATGTATCAATCTATAAAGTTCTATAAATATAAAAAATAAAAAGTTTAGAATATATTTTTTGCTGCCCAGTTTGACATTGAAATTGAAAAAACCTTCTAACTTTTGCATTACTTATCAAAATGACATGAAATAAAGCTTCACATGTAGATTATGATGAGTAGCATCCATCCTAAAAATTTCATGAAAAATTCCTAAATTATGAAGTCAATAGAGCTTGCCCGAGTTCTCATAAAGCCCAAAATGGGCTCCTTGGTCCTTTAGGGGTTAATGTTCTTTTTCAAGGCACATGACGATTTCGTCCATTTTTTCACCCAATTTTCAAATTTTTTGTATTGAAGGTAGCAACTAGCCAGTGTCAAAAGGAGGTAAGATTATGGCTACAGATTGCCCTACAAAAGTTCCCTGCTAGACAACCTCATCAGATAGCAAACCAAGCAATCCGCAAGTACAATTTTTCTTTTTCACTATGGGGTTTTTCTACAACAAAAATGGATTTTGTGAAGTGTTGGTCTGGAGGTGTGCGTGTCACTCGGCCATTGGATCAAAACCGAAGAAAAAATTCCTACACTGAACATTGCATTTAGGTTGCCTTGACAATTAGGTTGCCTTATCCTGGTAAGTTATCTCATGCTTCATCACTTGACCACTTGGAGGCAGGGCTTTTTTTTTGGCACTGTTCATCTACAGGAACAAGCCTACGAGCCTGCCCTGCTATGGAGGATTTTACGAGGGATACATGAATATAGGCTGAAATCGAATAAAGTGATTTTGAATCTGGTTGCAAGAACGCCAAAAAAAAACCCTGCTTGGAGGTGCATGCAATTCTCTAAATACTTGAATTTCACATGGTTTATGACTAGAAAGCTATTATTTTGTCTTTTCTCAACTTCATTGTTGTTAACATGCCATTTAAAAACTATTTATTGTAGTAGTTTTGGATGAAATTACTGTACCAGCAGTAAGTATTTATGCAATGAGAGATGTCAAGAAACTAGTGTGGGGCAACCTAAACGCAATAGTGGTTTTGATGAGGAAAAGAAATACAATAGCTGGGTTATTTTCTTTATTTGCGAATTTGAAATCTGACATGTATTGTTGTAATGCAATAATAGTGTGCCTTGAATGTTTCAAGGGAAGCCAGTGAACCTTTTGATGCCAGCCACTAGTCATTGTGTCTGAAACGTGGCGTTGCAAGCGCCTTACCAGGAGGAGAGCGGGCTATTGTCATTTGTCAACTACAGTATTAGGCTGCCAGACATTTTTTTGTTCTGTTTTGTTTGGAACAATTGACGCATTTTGCATTGAAAAAAGGACCGCCGCTGAGCCGCATATTGGTTCTACAAAACCCTGGTCAAGTGGAAGTGTTCTCATTGCAGCCGCCCCAAAATTTCAAGGGATAGAATGATCCTATCACTACACACTAATCTGGTCGTTTTACACTAAAAGTCAAGGCCTTGAAAACTTGGGGTAATTTCAAATAAATTAATTTTTCACCCAAATGGCATCAAACACAGCTCCAATCGATCAATATAATAAGAGTATTCCTGTATTTGTAAATCCGGGCATCCAAAAAAAAATCCACGAGTGCAGGTTGTAGCCTTGGAGGAGGCTATAATTATAATATAGGCAAACTCAAAATGTATCTCATGTATACAAAAGCAAAGTACTTGTAATGTTGAAGCTTGCTCTAAGTAAGGAGTTAGTTTGGAAGTAACTGATACTAGTAAAGCTTTCCCCTACAAAGACACTGCCCCTTCATTTCAATAAACAAACCTACCAATATCTAACTTGGTCATCATCTTCTGGTTATTTGCCCTTTAAATACATCAGTTATTTCAACCAAAGCAAGAGTTTGTATAGTGCAAAACCCTTTTTAATTTGAGTGCATTTCAAACTAAATAAGTTTGTTTGGTTCGAAAGTGTGGCATACCTCCCGCCTTCATTTTCAAAATTGTGTTTTGGCTACAACCTTTTGCCACTCTTTGTGTTGCAACTTGGTGGTGGAGCCTTTTTATTTGGGCATCCTTCACGCACTTTTTACTTGAAGTGTGTACTGACAAAAAGCAATTGAAGTGAATGCTTATGAGAAGAAGAGGTGAATGCTTACCAAAAGAACTTAAAGTGAGTGCTTATGAGGTTTCTTCAAAATTTTGACCACTTGAATCGCAATATTTGAGATGGTACTTGAATATAGCAACCCACAATATTCAAATTTGAAAAAGAGGGATTGACGTATTGTCTACGTGGATAGGTGTACTTGTCTTACACAAATTGGCAAGTTGTTGTTGTTCCTTTTCTTTTCATTACAAAACAAATGATTAACGTGCAATCAGCATTGGTTCCAACCAGGCAGAATTCGGACCAATCCCAGAGGGCCTACAAGCCTTATGATAACCATCACGAAAGGTACTGAAACTTGTCAACAAAGTACTCCCAATAGTGCTGAACCCTAAAGCACATACAATACTAGTAGTAGGAGCGTAGGACCCCATGGCATGCTCAAGGAAGGGGGACCAAGTCCACCTAAACCCTTGGCCCCAGGGATTTTTTTCTGGTTTTCTCACCGATGCTTGGGTGGCATTTTTTGAAAATGGTTTGTAGCTTGCTGGCTTTGTCCCTATTTTGGTTGGAGTTGAATGTGGCCCCAATGCATGGATTTCTGGAGCATCATGGGTATTTTTTGTAAGTAAAAAATATTCATTGGTCACTTTTTGAAAACATCCAAATAATCCTTGCCGTTACTTAAATATTGTATTGAATTGGATTAGGCAACACCTCAAAAAAATTAAAATGATGGCATCAATTTTCAATTTGATAAGGATTTTATGAAAGCCTAGGCTGCAACGCAATTTCCATTATTGCAGTCTAGCATTTTTTGAAAAAAAATCCTTTTTTTTTCCTATAGGCTTGAAGCTAGCCCCCTTTTTTTTAGGCTATTGGGCATTAAATTGCCCAAAAAAAACATTGATTGGCCCACTTACTTCTCTTGGTCATCCATAAGTAAGACTAAATCCAACTTTTGTAAAGTTTAATATTAATTAATTGCCATGGCAAAACCCTTACCCCTGACATGCTCTACTAAGGGGTGGCCGGAGGACCTTACAGATAATCGGTCGGATGGGATTGTAGAAAAACCAGAACTCCCATTTGACTAATTATTGGTGAGCTACAATGAACTTCATTGACCACCCTTCTCACATGGAAGGATGCTCTAAGTCTAAATGAAATTCTCAAAACCTAATTGGTGTATAGCCAAAGGTTGAGACTTGGCTCTTAACACTAAGTCCCAAGTCCCATATCTTGATTCATTACATTTTAGAAAAAAAAACATTTTAATTTGGCAACAAAGAAGGTGGAATTTCACTCAAGGTTTGGGTTGCCCTTTCTAAATCTAACTTTTAACTCAAGTCCTAGTAATCTTTTTATACAAAACATTCATGATTTTTTTTAGTACCCCATTTTGCCCTTAATAACCCAACAAAATTGGAATTTCACATCAAGGTGGGACTTGCAAAGATGGGACATGGAACATACACCAAATAGTGCATTTAGATTGCCTTAACAACTAGGTTGCCTTATCTTAGCAAAGTTACTTCATGACTCACCTTGAGTCACCTAAAGGCGCATGCAACCTTTTTTGTGTTAAAATAATTCTTAATTTTGTCTAAATTTCTAGTTTCCTTACTCTCTATCTTTGGTGCTTATTGCTGGATTTGCTTGCTTCCTCCATTGATTATCATAGTAAAAAACGACAAAAATTATTGTAATATTGGTTAATACTTAAATAGTGTGAAAAGTTCAGAAATTAGTATGGGGCAACCTAAATGCACTATTTGGTGTACTGTGAACCACCCCTAATTCTGAAACCCAACTCAAAATCTATCGTGCTTCAAATTTTGGCTAGGGACCAAAAGTAAAAGAGGGCATGTCCAGTACTATCTAGTGTTGACTAAAAGCCGAGATTGGACAGAATTTGGGCTCAACCAGCTCAGAATGTCCTTCACAACGTCAACCAGCCATGACTGGACCTTCTTTGCTGGATACCAGCCAAAAACTTTTTCTTTGTCTACCCTTGACATTTTCAACGTTCCTTTTCATTTTCAATCTCAAGTTCTCAACCACCCCCATCCCACAAGTGTGACCATACATTATTTGTTCGAATGATTCTTGAATTGTTTTCATTGAATTGTTTTCAATTCACTAGATTTGTATTTATTAAAATTACTCCGTAGAAGCAAAGAATGTGGCAAATCTTAGCATGTCCAGGGCAAGATTCATACATAGTAACAAAGTTTAGCATATGTCATGATCAAATAGATTTTAAACCATAATAGCTTCTCGTTATGTTGACAGGGCCGAAATGGGGAACATTTGTTTTAAAAAGATGTTGCCATGAGGAAGTTTGAGTATATACCTTACTCAAAAAGCAAGCCAATGCTCTTGTAGCATAGTGACTTGTTTCTTCAACAATGAAGTTGCTCATTGTTTCCCCATTATTGTTGTTTTTTCTTAGTGACAATGAGCACGTTGCCGTTCTCCTCACATTGAAAAATATTTGGAGGGAAGACACTTCATTGGCCAAAATCTGTTAGAGCTGGCAAAATTTTGCTAGGAAAAAATATGTTGCCCATTGTTGACAAAGTGCCTCTATGATGAACAAATTAATCCTAATCTTGGACCACCACCAGTAGAAAACTCCTTCCAAAACAACAGAAAACCAACAGTTTCTTGTTGATTTGGGCACTTGCCCACGCTAATTGACTAATTTAACAGAATTTTGTAAAAAACTAAATACGTTCTGTTGATTTGGACACCATTATCTACATCAACAAAAATTTTGGAATCTTTTGAAGATCTTTTGGGAATTTTTTGTGAATCTTTAAGAATCTTCAAGAATCTTTTGGGAATCATTGAGAATCTTTTCATGATTTTTAAGAATATTTAAGAATCTTTTCGAGATTTTAGAATCTTTGAGAATCTTTTAGGAATCTTCATGAATCATTGGAAATCTCTCAAAATTTTTTCAAATTTTTTTGGAATCTTAGAGAATGTTTGAGAACAATTGAGAATGTTTGAAAATGTTTGAGAATCTTTGAGAATCTTTCAGGAATCTTTGAGAATCTTTGGAAATCTTTTCAAGTTTTTTTGGAATCTTTGAGAATGTTTGAGAACAATTGAGAATCTTTGAGAATCTTCAAGAATCTTTGAGAATCTTCAAGAATCTTTGAGAATCTTTTGGAATCTTTGGAAATCTTTTCAAATTTTTTTGGAATCTTAGAGAATGTTTGAGAACAATTGAGAATGTTTGAGAATGTTTGAGAATGTTTGAGAATCTTTTAGGAATCTTTGGGAATCTTTTCAAGTATTTTGGAATCTTTGAGAATGTTTGAGAACAATTGAGAATCTTTGAGAATCTTTGGAAATCTTTTGAGAATCTTTTTTGAAATTCAAAAAATCTTTGAAAATCTCTAAGAATTTTCAAGAACCTTTTTGGAATCTTTGAGAATCTTTTTAAAATCTTTATGGAATTTGTTAAAGTACTTCAAAATACTTATAGAAATAGATCTCTTAGATTGAATTAGAGTCCTTTAGGAATCTTTTTGTAAATCATCAAAATACTTTCAAAAAAACTATCACAATAGTTTAGGTTTGTTTTTGAAATCTTTCTAAAACCTTTTTGGACCTCATTAAATTTTTTTGAAGTTTTAAAAAATAAAAGAAGTTTTCAAAAAAAATGAATCTTTTAGAAGTTTGAGTGTACATTGACTGGTTTTATTTTCTTTACTTTTCACAATTTGGTAAGATTTAAAATTAGCAGCCTTTAAAGTCAAGTAAACACATGACCATAATAACAAAAAACTCAACAGTTATTTGTTGATCTAGATACTTTTGGACACAACTTCACTAATTCAACAAAATTTTATATAAAAAGTACAACATTTTGTTGTTTTAAATACCAAAATTTCTTTACAAACAAATATAAAAGATGCTCCTCAATTCTTTGAAGAAATCATAAATGTCCTTTAAGGATTAAAAGTACCAAAAATATCTTTGTGTTACATGATAACCAAGTGTATAGTTTAATGCAAATTCTTACAAGAAACCAAAGGTGATATTTACATTTCAAATAACACAAGGATATATTTAACATTTCAAAATAGAAGAGTTTTTTATTAATTTTCCAAAATAATAAGAGTATAATTGATATTCCTACAAAAAATAAGGAATATTTTTTATGTTTCGCATATTTTCAGCGTAAACTTGATATTTTGAAAGACTTAAAGGGTATTTTTAGTAATTTTCCTTTTATTACTAACCAAATGAATTAAAAATATATATATATATATATAATATTTTTATAAGCTTTAAAAAATGGGAATTGATATGTGTACCACACTCTTCTAATTACTATACCACACCATGAAGTAAATTTTAAATTTCTACCATCAAAAAGTTGAATTTGAAAATTTTGAATTCAGATTTGGACTTAGAGACCATGGTATTGTCTAGAACCATAAAAAAAGTTGCAATTCAACAACACCCAATGAAAAAGTTTAGTTAGGGAGAAAATTTTTAATTTTACTTTTGTTTGTAAAAAAAGATAAGCTTTTTCATTGGGTGTTGTTGAATTGCAACTTTTTTTATGGTCCTAGACAATACCATGGTCTCTAAGTCCAAATTTGAATTCAAAATTCTCAAACTCAAATTTTTGATGGTAGAAATCTAAAATTTACTTCAAGGATGTGGTACAGTAGTTCAAAGGGTGTGGTTCACATATTAGTGCCCTTACAAAATATCCAAAACTATTCAAAAGTCAATAGAATTTTGATTTTATAATTGCAAGGATTTAATTTTGTAACTTTTCACGACATCATGTTATTTGAAGCTATCAAACTATGGAGGCTATTTTAACAAAATAAGATTCTTTTTACAAAAAAACTAGCACTAAATAATAATTATTAATGAATCCAACCTTTGCCTGCAACAATCCTTATGAGATTTGTGAATTCTAAAAAAAATTTATAAACAAAATAAAAAGGATGGAAATAAACAATTTATTTAAAATTTCTAAACACCTTCTTTGATTTTAGCTCATAACTTTTGATAAAAATATTGAAATCCAAAAGAAATTGATGGAGGTGAAAATAAAATACATTTACCAACTTTTTTTAATTCTAAGTTTTTTGAGAAAAAGTCCTTTAATGGGCAGAAATAGCCTCCAAAGTCTACTGGATTACTAAAGACATGAACATTTAATGTACAAATAGAATCAAGATAGTATCGTATGCATGTGCATTTGCACATTCTCTAGTGGTTTTGAGAATGTGCTAAGGTTGTGGAGTGTGAGAGGAGAGGTGGAGGGTTCAAACCCCGCTACCGGCAGCCGCCCGAGAGTTCGGGCAGCTGCCCAAAAGTTTGGCCAGCTGCACATCCCCCTAAAAAGTTCACATTTTCGTAAAATAATAACAATGAAAAAAAAATTTAAAAATGAAAAGAAATAGAATTGAATAACATAAAATACGTAATAGAAATCAACAACAAATTAACAGAAAACTATAAATAATCAACAGAAAATCAACAGAAAAGTACCCAAATCAACTTGACCAAATTCACAGAAAAAATCAATAATATTTTGTTGAAATTCTGTTGATTTTGTGCTAAATTTTCTACTAGTGCACAAAAATCAATTATCTAACAAAACACTGTATATGTAGTATTATTGTGGCCAAAATACAGCAAAGACAATGGAAACAGCAATAAAATGAAATGTGGAGGGACAAGCAAAAGAAGGTTCCCAATGAAAAAAAAAAGGAAACAAATATAACATGGTCATGAACTCATGGCTATGCATTGTGGGGATTTGTGCTCCAACAGGAATTGGATTCCTTGCCTTGGCATTCCACAACCCCACATGATTTCTTAACACTTACATGGTATACAAATATAGCAAGCCTCAGATGCAATTTGGAGGTGGGTTTTTATAGAGTAAATATAAGGCCTGATTTTTTTCTATATTGAATCCCTTCTTTTCATTCAAGTGGGCCTGATGGTGAAATTTTTAGAAATTTTTATTCATGAAAAAATGCTAGAATTTTGAAATTTACAACAATAGGGCAAATTTAGAAGTTTTGGATTCAAAAACTCTCAATCATTTAGCTAGGGCGAATTAACCCCTTATTACTCCCCGCCTAAATGAATGGGCAAGGGTTTGTCTACTGCACGTTCTTGTTTTTAAGCAAGGAACATCGTATTAAGTAATCTGGGAAAAAGGGTACTTTTTGGGACTTTTGAAAGTTCTATGTGATCACCTAGTTTCAAGCTTCAGCATTTTTTTGGTACACGTGTCCTCACTTGAGAGAAGGAATTCGTGAGGGAAAAAATCTTAGTGGCTCAAACTAAATCTGATACCTTCGAATTTGGTTTAAGGTGACTTTGTGGGTTTTAGGTGAAGTACAAAATGGGAACCCCATTTTTCCCAGATTACTTAATACAATGTTAAGGATGAAAAAGCTTCATCTTTTTTCACAAACAAGGTCAAAAGCCATAATTTTCCTCTATTTTGGAGTAAGTCAAATTAATTCCCTTATGGGGCTTGTAGACTGAATCAAGGTCTTTAAATCCAAACATGAATTCAAAATTTCATAATTAAACCTCTTATTGGTATAATTTCTAATTCTCAGAGCTTTTGAAATGTGAAAAAACGGAGCTTTTATACCTTTGACCTTACAAACTCATGAAGCAACTGATCAAGCTCTCAACCCCATCGGGCAAGGGGCAATGAGGAGATTAGTTCACCTTGGCCCAATCATTCTACAATGAGCAAATTGGATAAAAATGAACCACTACAAGATAAGGGCAGGTTGTTACTATATTTCTTGTTAATAAAAAAAATGAAGCATGTCCACTTTAATATCCACATAAAAAGAAAGAAGGAACATGAAACTTCCATTTTCTACAAAAACTCACCTCCAGATATTGTTTTTAGAACGCGGCTTCAAATATATAAGAGGAGTTGCCACCACCATTTCCAATGCAGCAGAATTTCCCCCACTCCAAGGCCCAAGGAGCTGGCTGGGGATTGGTTTTGGTCCTTGATTGTCTGATTGCCTACCTCTACAATGGTCTCATATATTTTAAATATATTAAAAAAAACATCCTCTGCACGACTGGACTTTGTTTTAATTATTTCCCATCTGCCGGCCTGGCTCCACCTGCATATCAGAAGCAGTGATCCCAAATGTGGGGTCCATAAATCTCCATGGTGGTACAAGAAGGTTTGAGATTGAACTATACATGCATTTTAAAAAAGAATTATGTGTTTTTAACAAGTTTGGATATTTTCAACAATTTTCAATGTATTCAACAAGTTTGGATGTTTGCAACGAGTTTGGATGTTTTCAGCAAGTTTGGATATTTTCAAGAAGTTTAGATGTTTTCAGCAAGTTTGGATGTTTGCAACGAGTTTGGATGTTTTCAGCAAGTTTGGATATTTTCAAGAAGTTTAGATGTTTTCAGCAAGTTTGGATGCAACAATTTTGGATGTTTGCAACATGTTTGAATGTTTTTAGCAAGTTTGAGTGTTTCAATGGAAGTTTGGGTGTTTCTAATTTAAATTGGGGTTCAACAAATGGTCCATCTAGGTGGTTAGAGAGGCCATTGGGTGTCTCTACATGGATTCAAACGATTGGTTTTATTTACAATGTATAGAGATATGCGCATTGTTGAGGGCTTTTGATTTGTATAAATTGTCAAAAAAAACTTTGTTTCTAGATGTCAGAGCTTCTTCTATTACCATAGAAGATTTACTCTTGGGCAATATTGCTACATGAGCTGAAAATTCAAATTAGACAATGTGGTACACAAATTTGCATTTTTTTGGTTAAACGAGCCAAAATTATCCGTTCCTCACTCACACCCAAGAGTCGGGGAGAAATTTCAACTTCACTGGCTAAAATCTGACATTTCCCAGTTTCAGCATGGACAAGTTATTTCCTACAAAATTTCTAAAAATATACTATAATATTCTATAATTAGATTTTTGAAAAAAAATGGCCAATTTTCTACCTGATAGTTTCAATTTCAACCGGTTTTTTTGCAATTTGAACCAGCTGACAATACACTAACAGCCGGTTCCCCCAATCATTGGGGCCATTAGACCATGCTTCATGCACACTTATTCATGCACACTTATTAGTCCTCCATTCTTCATCTCCTACGCATTCATGATATGGATTTCAACTACATCTTTGAAGATGGATGGATCTAGATAAGCCATGTTCATTCATTGAGATTGACAAAAAAAAAAAAAAAAAAACCACTTCGCAACAATACTGCAACTGAAGATGAGTTGTATTCCACGAAATTCTTCCGCTTAGTAGAGCATTAAAGGCAACGTTCGAGATCTCACAAAATAGCTTTCTTTCAAAGATTCTGCGCCAACGCTCAATTGAAACAAGTGGACACAACGTTATATGCAAATAATTGTGTTCCATTAAAAATTTAAACATCAATGCAATAACAATATGCTGAACAGCAGACGCATCGCCCCTTTGCAAAAAATAGTAAGTGGCACACCTTGTTTGGCAACTTCATTTTCCACTTCTCCAGTTAGTGGTTTCAAGGCCATCAAATACATAGCCAAAAAGTTAGGACCTTCGCTGCAAAGATATTCTTAAATGAAACTCTGAGCTGTTGTGTTCATTGCCATAACCATCTCTTTCTCGACTCAAATCCTGTCCTCCAACCTTCAAGCATATGTGTTTCAAGAGTTACATCCATCAATATGATACTAAATCTGAAACATTCGCTTTGTCCAACACGTCCTCTCCTGACAAACATATTGATGAGTATACGAATTGGGGAATTCAGTAATTATAATGGCGAATGAAGGATCTTACAAGTACAATTGAAAGTCCCACAGATTTCATCGGATATAGCATACACCGTCATTATACAAAAGAATTGTAGAATTATAGTATAGAATGGCACATCCCACATACAAAATGATATTGCCTTGTCAGAGATGAACTCTTCTTTGGTGGACATGCCAGTCCAGAGGAAAGGTAATATTTACGCTGAGGCAGCGAATTTTTGCCTATGACGGTCTTCGTCGATCATGGACTTGATAAAATACTCCCCAGCCTTGTACGACGAGCGCACCATTGGCCCTGACGCCACATACCGAAATCCCTGTGAAATAAACCAGATGTCAACGTAATGTACCATTAAGAAACTGCTAGTGTTCCAAATGGTTTTCCTTAGCTACGAAAATCGAAGAGCTTATGTTTTGGTACTTGTTGAGAAAGAAATAGTTCAGATGAAGAAGTGTCAGAACCGCACCAATTCAACGCCCAACTTGCGGTACTCTTCAAAAGCTTCGGGGGTGACAAACTCTGAAACAGACATGTGCCGCTTTGTAGGCCTCATGTACTGCCCTAGTGTCATCACATCCACACCTGCCTCTCGCACGTTCCTCATTGTGTTCACCACCTGCAACCACTCAACCAAATCTACTGTTAGAAACAGCTGAGAAGCATTTGTAGATATAGAACAATCCCTGGATTCTTCTGTAACCTACGAAAATCTATGACAAGTGGAAACTATCTCACTTCAACACTGTAAGATGGAGGTGAAGCCATTAAGAACCTGATCTCCTCTCACGTAATAATACTTGTTACCAACAGCACCTCATCTATATACACACTTGATTGAATGTATTAGCAAGTCATAAAATAATGAGTTAAACTAAATGCCCAGCAACTGATAAGTGAATGGAAATGGGGCTGTCCACTGGCGTACAGCATTCCACTTCAAAATTGCATAAGAAATTCATACACAGTGGTAAACATTTGCTCTCAACATGTTTGACTCTTGTACCCAAAGATCTTTCCACACCTCTATACATTTCCCAAGAATCAAACTCCTACATATGTTAAAGTGCATAAAAGTAACAAAATAGTACTCTCTGTTTTAATCTTCAAGAAGTGTTAACCGTAATGGAATGGTGTCAGCATGTTGTGAGGTGTAGTGAAACCGTAATCTCTCTGTTCTGGAAGGAAGCATTCAAACAGAAATCAACAAGGATAAGTATTACCTGAGCAGGAGTCTCGCCACAACCAAGCATTATCGATGTCTTAGTGAGGGTGCCTGGGGGTGCATATTTCTTCGCCATGCGCAATACGTCCAGTGATTGCTTGAAGTTGGCCCTTCGATCCCGTACAGAGCTTTGCAGCTCCTCAACAGTTTCAATATTGTGTGCAAAAACGTCAAGCCCAGACGTTGCAACCCTCTCCACACACTCCGGATCACCACGAAAATCTGGAACTGCATAGTAGAAACAGAAAAGTCTCAGTTGTACGCCAATTAGAGGAGCATCCTCAACTTCATTCACGTAAAACAGAAGGCAACTAAATAAAAAATTGGCCCTTAAAGGACCAACGAATCGTGGTTTAAAATCACCAACTTGATTGATCATGTTGTGAAATGTATAATTCAGGTGGAGCCAAGCTTTTATCACCAGATTCAGTGAACAGCGCTACATATGTTGATCAAATAATAGGCAAACAATAGTCCCTACTAAGCCTCCTCAGAACTGGAAAAAAAGATAAGAAAACATGCGATTCACTTCGAACAGCTTGGTCAATGTCAAAGAAAGAGTTGAGAACAAAAGAGCAACTGCATACCAAGAGCTTCCACCATCATGGAGGGCTTCCTCTCTTTAAGGTTCCTCACAGTCTCCGCAAAATGTGAACTGCCCTGATCAAGCATATCATCTCTGTCAACACTAGTCAGCACAACATAATCCAGCCCCCACGCTACTATAGCTTCTGCGACTCGCGTCGGTTCTTCAGGATCTGCCGGAGGAGGAGCTCGTGAAGTTTTCACGGCACAAAACCTGCACAAGAAATGCAGGTCATTATCATGCCAGAATTCATAATCACTACCAAAATGCACATTTCGAAACATCATACACAGCCGTAAATCTCCTTCCATAAAGTAAAGAATACTAAACCGTTAGTACCCTAATCCCTTCTCATATACTGATCCCTGAACTCATTAATACATACACTTGGTTGGACATATCTACAAGTTTTGTAAGCATCACTGGCCACTGATATTTGAATAGTATACTATCACATAATGTCCATTTTGAAATTGCATAAGAAATCCACACACGGTGATAATAACATGATCTCAACAGGCTTTTGTGCTGAAAGTGAGTAACATCCGAAAAAAACAAACTCTTATAGAGTTGCAATAGGATAACAGCGAACTAAAAGTCGCAACACATACCGGCAATGCACATTACGAAACATCATACACAGCTGTAAAGCTCCTTCCGTAAAATAAAGGATACTAAACCTTTAATAACCTAATCCCTTCTCCTACACTGATCCCTGAACTCATTTATACATACACTTGGTTGAACATATCTAGAAGTTTTGTAAGCATCACTTGCCTAAAAGGCTAGCTATGGCCACTGATATTTGAATAGTATACTATCACATGATGTCCATTTTGAGATTGCATAAGAAATCCACAGACGGTGATAATAACATGATCTCAACAGAATTTGGCTTTTGTACTGAAAGTGAGCAATATCCGAAACAATTAGAGGTGCATTAGGATAACAGAGGACCAAAATTCGCAACACATACCGGCAACCTCGTGTACACGTGTCTCCGAGTATCATAATGGTAGCGGTGGCAGTGCCGGTTTCGCCACCTGTCCAGCACTCTCCAATGTTAGGGCACCGAGCCTCCTCGCAGACCGTATTCAGCTTCAATTCCCGCAATTTCGACTTGATAGCAGCATACTTGTCGCCGCCTGGCACCACCATCTTCATCCAGTCGGGCTTAGGCAGCGGGTGCTTCTTGGTGCCGACTTCGACTGAGTATCCCTCGGGAGTAGTGCTGGAGTGCGTGATGAAGTCTACCAAACTCGGGCCTCCTTTCGCGAGCCGCTCCCGCAATACGCTGAGAGCAGGAGTTGCAGGAGCTGTAGAATCAACCGTCGTGGTGGCACAACCTCGAATCTGTTGCCCTAAAATGGACGCTCTCTGCCTGTAACGCAAAAGAGCAGGAAACCCTAACGCTCTTCCTCCTCTCTTCATCTTAACCTAATGGCTTTGCACCGCAAAAGAACTCACCGCATTCCCTTCCCGCACAACAAAACCGTCCACCGCAACCTGAATTGTTGAAGTTTTTGAAAAAATCTACTACTTCTCGAATTGCAGGTGTGTTAATTCGCAATCACGCCGGGCAAAACATTGAAGCTTGTAGAAATCTCGACTAACTTACCGATGTGGCTGTGATCAATCCTACTGCCACGGCAGAACTACGGAATTTCTCGCGCGACAAGGCTCAGAAAATAAGTGGAAAAGGTTTGAAAGCAAAGCTTGTGCTTGTGTTGCTCACTGAAGCTCTTGAAACTAGAAATTTGTGAGGTTGCTGGTGCATTGATTGGCATGTGATCAGCGGCAGATGCAGAAAACGGTGCTCTCGTGTGGTGTGATCGATTGAGCGAGCGGCAGGTGAGCCAGAAGTGCTGGGATGCACCATAGCCACAAGCAATACTCGGTCCTCCGTCTTTTCACCTCTTTACCGTCGCTTCTCATCCGTCCACGTCCGTCCCCGTCAACGTCCATCCACGTCCACGCCCGTCCACGTCCGCCCACGTCCGCCCACGTCCACGCCCGTCAACGCCCGTCCTGGTCCGTCCACGTCCACGTCCGTCCACATTCTCGAACTACATCCAGACCTCATTGATGGCACAGCTCTGGAATCCAAAACTTACGTGATAATATGGAGTTCGTACTTACAATGAATAATGTTGCACATTAGATATGACCACTAGTAGAAAATTCAGCACAAAATCAACAGAATTTCAACAAAAAACTGTTGATTTTTTCTGTGAATTTGGTTAAGTTGATTTGGGTACTTTTCTGTTGATTTTCTGTTGATTATTTATAGTTTTCTGTTGATTTTCTGTTGATTATTTATAGTTTTCTGTTAATTTGTTGTTGATTTCTATTACGTATTTTATGTTATTCAATTCTATTTCTTTTCATTTTTAAATTTTTTTTTCATTGTTATTATTTTACGAAAATGTGAACTTTTTAGGGGGATGTGCAGCTGGCCAAACTTTTGGGCAGCTGCCCGAACTCTCGGGCGGCTGCCGGTAGCGGGGTTTGAACCCTCCACCTCTCCTCTCACACTCCACAACCTTAGCACATTCTCAAAACCACTAGAGAATGTGCAAATGCACATGCATACGATACTATCTTGATTCTATTTGTACATTAAATGTTCATGTCTTTAGTAATCCAGTAGACTTTGGAGGCTATTTCTGCCCATTAAAGGACTTTTTCTCAAAAAACTTAGAATTAAAAAAAGTTGGTAAATGTATTTTATTTTCACCTCCATCAATTTCTTTTGGATTTCAATATTTTTATCAAAAGTTATGAGCTAAAATCAAAGAAGGTGTTTAGAAATTTTAAATAAATTGTTTATTTCCATCCTTTTTATTTTGTTTATAAATTTTTTTTAGAATTCACAAATCTCATAAGGATTGTTGCAGGCAAAGGTTGGATTCATTAATAATTATTATTTAGTGCTAGTTTTTTTGTAAAAAGAATCTTATTTTGTTAAAATAGCCTCCATAGTTTGATAGCTTCAAATAACATGATGTCGTGAAAAGTTACAAAATTAAATCCTTGCAATTATAAAATCAAAATTCTATTGACTTTTGAATAGTTTTGGATATTTTGTAAGGGCACTAATATGTGAACCACACCCTTTGAACTACTGTACCACATCCTTGAAGTAAATTTTAGATTTCTACCATCAAAAATTTGAGTTTGAGAATTTTGAATTCAAATTTGGACTTAGAGACCATGGTATTGTCTAGGACCATAAAAAAAGTTGCAATTCAACAACACCCAATGAAAAAGCTTATCTTTTTTTACAAACAAAAGTAAAATTAAAAATTTTCTCCCTAACTAAACTTTTTCATTGGGTGTTGTTGAATTGCAACTTTTTTTATGGTTCTAGACAATACCATGGTCTCTAAGTCCAAATCTGAATTCAAAATTTTCAAATTCAACTTTTTGATGGTAGAAATTTAAAATTTACTTCATGGTGTGGTATAGTAATTAGAAGAGTGTGGTACACATATCAATTCCCATTTTTTAAAGCTTATAAAAATATTATATATATATATATATATTTTTAATTCATTTGGTTAGTAATAAAAGGAAAATTACTAAAAATACCCTTTAAGTCTTTCAAAATATCAAGTTTACGCTGAAAATATGCGAAACATAAAAAATATTCCTTATTTTTTGTAGGAATATCAATTATACTCTTATTATTTTGGAAAATTAATAAAAAACTCTTCTATTTTGAAATGTTAAATATATCCTTGTGTTATTTGAAATGTAAATATCACCTTTGGTTTCTTGTAAGAATTTGCATTAAACTATACACTTGGTTATCATGTAACACAAAGATATTTTTGGTACTTTTAATCCTTAAAGGACATTTATGATTTCTTCAAAGAATTGAGGAGCATCTTTTATATTTGTTTGTAAAGAAATTTTGGTATTTAAAACAACAAAATGTTGTACTTTTTATATAAAATTTTGTTGAATTAGTGAAGTTGTGTCCAAAAGTATCTAGATCAACAAATAACTGTTGAGTTTTTTGTTATTATGGTCATGTGTTTACTTGACTTTAAAGGCTGCTAATTTTAAATCTTACCAAATTGTGAAAAGTAAAGAAAATAAAACCAGTCAATGTACACTCAAACTTCTAAAAGATTCATTTTTTTTGAAAACTTCTTTTATTTTTTAAAACTTCAAAAAAATTTAATGAGGTCCAAAAAGGTTTTAGAAAGATTTCAAAAACAAACCTAAACTATTGTGATAGTTTTTTTGAAAGTATTTTGATGATTTACAAAAAGATTCCTAAAGGACTCTAATTCAATCTAAGAGATCTATTTCTATAAGTATTTTGAAGTACTTTAACAAATTCCATAAAGATTTTAAAAAGATTCTCAAAGATTCCAAAAAGGTTCTTGAAAATTCTTAGAGATTTTCAAAGATTTTTTGAATTTCAAAAAAGATTCTCAAAAGATTTCCAAAGATTCTCAAAGATTCTCAATTGTTCTCAAACATTCTCAAAGATTCCAAAATACTTGAAAAGATTCCCAAAGATTCCTAAAAGATTCTCAAACATTCTCAAACATTCTCAAACATTCTCAATTGTTCTCAAACATTCTCTAAGATTCCAAAAAAATTTGAAAAGATTTCCAAAGATTCCAAAAGATTCTCAAAGATTCTTGAAGATTCTCAAAGATTCTTGAAGATTCTCAAAGATTCTCAATTGTTCTCAAACATTCTCAAAGATTCCAAAAAAACTTGAAAAGATTTCCAAAGATTCTCAAAGATTCCTGAAAGATTCTCAAAGATTCTCAAACATTTTCAAACATTCTCAATTGTTCTCAAACATTCTCTAAGATTCCAAAAAAATTTGAAAAAATTTTGAGAGATTTCCAATGATTCATGAAGATTCCTAAAAGATTCTCAAAGATTCTAAAATCTCGAAAAGATTCTTAAATATTCTTAAAAATCATGAAAAGATTCTCAATGATTCCCAAAAGATTCTTGAAGATTCTTAAAGATTCACAAAAAATTCCCAAAAGATCTTCAAAAGATTCCAAAATTTTTGTTGATGTAGGTAATGGTGTCCAAATCAACAGAACGTATTTAGTTTTTTACAAAATTCTGTTAAATTAGTCAATTAGCGTGGGCAAGTGCCCAAATCAACAAGAAACCGTTGGTTTTTTGTTGTTTTGGAAGGAGTTTTCTACTAGTGGACATTAGTGGCTGTCAGAATTGGAAAAGAAGATGGAAAACCGAGGTTTACAAAAGTAGGCTTGAAAATTAGGATGATTAAGGTAGGCGCACCCATAAGCGTGGAAATAAGGGTTTTGGAGTAGGTAAAACAATTGACTAACTTTGAAAAATATACTATCAGTTAGGAAATGGAAACCAAAAATATCGGCATCACCTTCAAGGTTCCAATTGTAAGTATTTGCTCACAAAGATATTTCAAAGTCCAAAATCACTAAAATTGTAGGAACCATGTGTAAGAGATGCTAAAAACAAGGTATGTTGGTTCTTAAATAGTGAGATGGGTACTCAAAACTATCATGCAAGTCATAAACTACCATCACTTTGTCACCCATAAATATCACTCAAGTACTCATAAGCACCTTGACTTTGTCAATGATGCCCATGGGAACGTCACGCCCATGGATATGGCTACCTTAATTACCTCATTGGTTGAAGATCCATTTTTCTAATTACTCTAAAGACCAGGAGAAAGGGCTGGATTTTCAGAATCTTTCTTGTATTTGGTACCCTTTTGTTGAACCTAGTCACTAGGGAAAAAATGAGCTCAAGAGAAGGCCCTCAAGGGAGGTGGCTAGCTAGAGGGGTAAAAACCATTTAAATGTAATGTCATTTTTCAAATCAAAAGAGACTTAATGACACTACAAGAAAAAAGGCCATTTTTTGCTAAGGAATTTGACTACAGAAAAGACTAAGACGACTACACTTTTGTGACTAGTATTTATGACCACATGTAGTCATAACTAATTAATTTATGATTGAATAATTTCATTTTTTTATAAATAATTTAATTATGATTACACGTAGTCATAAAGTAAATTATTTATGACTACATGTGGTCATAAATACTAGTCACAAAAGTGTAGTCGTCTTAGTGTTTTGGTAGTCAAAATCCTTATTAAAAAATGGCCCTTTTTCTTGTAGTGTGCCCTGTACCCGCTTGCAACTCATGATGTAGTACTTCATTAGCATATTTTTTTTTACAGTATTATACTCTCTTTGTTTGATGAGTGTCCTTGTTTGATTGGGAATTCTAATTGTAATTTATTCTTGTACCCCACTAGAGGTTCTTGCATTAGTGATTGTCATGTTATGATATTGCTTTGCATCATCAAATCCTATTATCATGTAGCATGGTAAATTTGAGTACTTCACACAAGGTAGACCCCCTTGTGTAGGTACCTTACCTATGCTTCTCCAACCTCAATAAATAGGGTAATGTGTCAAGGTTGGGAGGCCTTCTCTTGAGCTCATTTTTCCTCTAATATGTTTAGGTGAAATAGTCAAAATCTAGGATTTTTCAATTTCATCTAGTTTTTTATTTTTTATGAGCATGCATCAATTATTTTCAATGAAGTTTCTATATTTCTACTGTAATGTACTATACTGATTAGGTTTTTTTGAAAAAAACGGTTGATTTGATACAGGATAATTTAAAGTTTCAACCAATTTTTTGCAATATCAAATCAGCTAACAATGCACAAAATGCCTGTTCTCCCTATACATTGGTTGAGCCTCTCCCTTTGTCATTAAAAAAAATCAAAATTGTATGTAGTTGTGGTAGGGGCGTCAAAGTTATTTTTTGGTTTTCTTTTTAGACATGACACGTGTATCATCCAAAAGTTTTATCTTCTTGTAGAGGTTTTTTAAGCCCCTATTAACAATCAAATTGGACAAATACAAATAAAAAGGTCAAGAATCTAGAAACTAATTATGGTGATTTTCAAAATGTGTTCTATAGTATTGTAAGATATAACTTTTTCTTTATGTTAGTACATTTTGTTTGAGTATTTGAATGATTTTACTGTAAGCTATAGTGGTGCTTGGATAAGGTCAACACTTTGGGCTAGAAAAAGTTGTGATCTTTTCCAAGCATTAATCATAAACAAACACTCTATTTGCATTACTTTCTCTAGTTTTGGTGGTTGCAACGCTGGAGGTGCTTTCCCACGCATGCTTTTGGTACACTAACCAAACACCTTTCTAACAAATGAGTAAAAATGGGCATTGACAAAAAGCAAACGTTGACCATATGCAAGTACTTGACCTTAACCAAGTTCATAATACGTGCTTTAGGCAAAAGGGGAGTGGGGTTGTGATCTTATCCAATTATTTTTGTTACAAAAGTTGACATTAACCAAGCACCACTATATTATGACCTAGGAAGAGCGTTTTTCGTTCCCAAACTTTTTTGTTTATGTACAAACATTGTCTTCTTGTTTTACATGAAAAGAGCAACATGTACCCTATAATGCATGCAAAAGCATGGGAAAACTAATTAGAGGTGTCATGTGTGCAAGTCCATCCACAACATCACTTGACATTAGTATCTTTCATCCCAATTTTGGACAGATTTGAAGTATTTTGATGAAAACTTGGTAATTCCATTTTGAATGTCATCTAGTTCTCTTTTGGTTTTGGTGTTAGAGTAGCAAGTGTCAAATGAGGTCAATTTTAGCAAAAAAAAATTGACCAAATTTTTTCCTACATGTACACAATAAACTTTCCAACAACAAAAGGGGCTTGAAATAAATCTTGCCAAGTGTAATCACAAAATAAATCCTTTTTTAGATTGGACCAACCATTTATCAACTGTTGTTTAATGCATTCTACCTGCATTTAATGCAGTATTTAATAAGAAGCAAAAAATTTGAATTTCCTCCCAACTACTGGCATGATTGATGACTTTACTAATAGAATTCTTGTCTTAACAATATCTATATTATGCAATCCTGTTTTTCTTCAATTTTAAATTGTACAAACAAATTTGCAAGCCAAATTCCTTGAACTGCTCAAACCTTGATGATACAAAATTTTCCAACTTATCACATGTTTTAAGTTGGAATTTGCCATGTAGACATATACCATGAAACCAACTTACATTTCAATTTTCTAAACTGATGGGAAACTTTGATCTGCATTTTGTATATCTTCTTTTTTTGCCATGGTTTTCTTTGACAATTCTAGCTCATCAAAGTTTAATGAACATGAAATTAAGCACTTTCAACCGTCTCAAAAATGGAGAGACATAACTAATTGGGATCGTTTAAAACTGGAAAGGTGGTTCATAAATTTTTTCAGCATATCAAATTTATTATTATTATGATTGCACTTAGTACTATGTGGTATAAAAAAA
The DNA here is from genome assembly GCA_963920765.1 of Ulota crispa. Taxonomy (NCBI): domain Eukaryota; kingdom Viridiplantae; phylum Streptophyta; class Bryopsida; order Orthotrichales; family Orthotrichaceae; genus Ulota; species Ulota crispa. Next base: position 8,423,188 of record OY987245.1, read on the forward strand.
TCTGATTGTGACAATACGATGTGAGCATCGAATTAGGCTTAATTTCTCTGTATAATTTGTTGAGAGAACAAATAAAAACGTCATGCTACAATTAATATGCAACATACAAATTAGGGGGTTTCAAATATGGTATTCCACACCAATTTTGTTCACGTGAAAAAGATTTGTGAACAACCCTGCCAAGTTACTCTATGAACTAGCCACGACAACCTCATGGGGTTGTGACTGCATATTTACCCGTGAATGACCACCAGTTCACAACCACTCGTTCATTGCTTATTTGAGATATTTGAAACCCCCTAATGATTAAGTCCAATTATATTTGCTCCATGCCTCCATCTATAACAAGAGAATGATCATTTTCCAAAATGTTTTGCTTTGACAAAATCATTGGCACAATTTTGAATAAATACAAGGTTTGTTTTCTTTATATTCTATAAAATTCAATGTCTTTGTACAATTTCATGTTTTTGGATCATTCACAAAACTTCAAGTTTTTATATACTTTAAAATATAAAATTTAGACAGTAAATTCGTTGAAGTACATTTTTCTTTGATCCATGACATGTCTAATGCTCTCAACACAATAACAATGTAAAATTTGTCAAAGTTAGAGATGTGCAATATTTGTAAAATAATATGCAGTTAGAGATGGGGACAAAAGATCCTATATCTCTCTCAAATTCTTTTCATAGAGTCAAGTCCTCACTGAACCTAAAACTACTTCTATGCTCTAAAAGCATAGAAATAGGACAAAATGAACCTATATTTGATGTGAATCAAATTGGGAGAAGTGTTAATATCAAATATTTGAAAAACAACATCAAATCATGGTTAAATGATTTGAAAATCATTACAAGTTCACCACTAGTCTCACTAATAGGGGATTTCATATATCTCAAAAAAAAGGTGAATAAATGATTGTGAACGAGTTTTTGTTCTCTTGTGAATATGCTATGATGACCTCAAGGAGGTCGTCATGGCTTGTTCACGGAGTGACTTGCCCACATTTTTCACTAATCTTATTCATGTGAACAATTTGGTGTAGAATGCCATAATTGAAATCCCCTAATATGTTCTCAACAACTATTCTCATTCTACAAGAGACTCATTTGAGTTGTGATAATTTCAAGCTTTAACCCTTAAACAACCATAGAGCATAGTATATGTGTTGACGTATAATTGTCATTTGCTACCAATTAGAAATTTTAATCTGGATCTCAAGTAGCTCACTAGAATTGCGCATGGATCTATTCTCCAACTTCTTTGTTGATCTTAAATGTAGGAGAGGTGTGGATCCATTCCAAATACAAGAAAAGTATCTTGTATTGTATTGTACTAGTTACAAAGAGCCTTTTGGTCGTTTAAGGGTTAAAAGGTGGTTAAGAACCACAAAGGTGTTGGTGAACGTTGATGAGTAAGACATACTAATTTCTGCAAAAATGCTCTTGGAATGGATTAGAAACATGGATCAGGAATAATTCTCTTTTAAAATTTTATACATTTTGTCTCCTTTTTTAGGCTTTTAAAATATGTACTTAATCCTAGAATTGGGAAGGAACTAAATGCATGGGAATGATTTGAGTGAGGAATGGATGTTTTTGTTCCCGTCCCTACAAATAATCTTGTTCTAAAGTTGTAAATGGTCATATTCAAAGCATTTTTTTCTCACAAAATGGAGTCAAATTGACAACATTTTAACAAATTTGGACCAATGCAAGCTAGTCCCTCCATTTATTAGCCAATACAATGTGGACAGCAAAGATCTGACAAAACCAAAAAGATGCCTTGGTTATATCCTTACTTTAATGAGATTTAAAAATGCTTAAAACTCATGAGGCTTCTTTTTCATATTTATAACATATTCTTCCCCCCACGTGCATGTATATATATATATATATATATAGCAATTGGCAGTATAGTGATTAGAATTTCCAAAAATTGCGACTTTTAATAAAAATTTGGGGTGTTGTTTTGCATGCTTGACCATATGATCCCAAAGCTGATTTGATTTTGTACCAAGAGAATTTATTTTAGATCCTAATTGCTTGCCATTGACAATATCGTAGCATTTCAAGGTAAGATTTTAAATTTTTAGTTTTGTAAAAAGGGAGAAATCTAATTTCAAGGGTTTGCAACTTCAAATCATGTGTCCTTGTACCTAGTAACTCTTAAGGTTATATTGCACAAGTGTGTTGAGAGTACATGTGAAAAATATCACATTGGTTGGACATATCTATCATGGTAAAATGAATAATTTGCACTAGTCATTTGTGAAAGTGGTTTTGCACTTTCATCATCTATAAGGTAGATTTGGAAATGTACAAAAATATATTTATTTAATATTTTTGGAGTATCAAAACATTGAGCACATAGCTTAGATAGTAATATTTGCTAATCACAGAACAAATGAAAACAAAAAACAAAAAACAAAAACTCACACCTTTGGACTTAGAAGTTTTTAAAATTGGGCTATTCTATATTTTGAGTGTTGATCAAATGTTAAGAACTTGTTACAAAAAGCTCATAAATCCACTTCATGTACTTTTTATCATTTTAACCCTTTGGAATATGTTATAGGGATGTGTCGAGAGTAGGGGAATGCTAAATCATGAGCAAAGATCCATGAGCCGTGAGTCTTGAGCTTAGATTTTTTGTCAAAATATTCACATGTACATAGGGCCTTATAATTTTATAGTAGGTTACCATAAATTTTTGTCACTCTCCATTTTCACTACTTTGTTTCCTCCTAGCCAAGAATTGGAACTTTGATTTCAACAACAAGTTTTAGTGAGAGGTAAAAGATGTTGAACATGAAAAGGATCCAACAAGTTGGAATTGTGTAATGACAAGATTCATTTCCTAGATTTTTGTTAAGTTATCAGTAAAAGTAGGAAGTTACAAAAATATATGGTAACCTATTGTGCATTATAAACATTCATCTTTTAAAGAACTTGTTGTTTTTAAAAAAATTCCATTTTTTTGAGCTCAAAATTGGTACCCGCTCACAAAATCTAGACTCATTGCCTATGGACTCACACTTTTACACTCACAAAATAATATCATTTGCTAAGAGTAACTATGTGTCAAAATTTGCAACCCAATTGGGCCTTATATTGGTTACCCAAAGTACTCAACCTTGAAAAGGAAGTCACCTGTTTTATCAGAACTTCTTGTTGTTTCTATTTGATAGTTCTAAAATTAGAGCGCTGTAAAGGTATATCATAGGTAAAAAATAGCATCCTATATGACTGCTACAAATGACTAAAAAATGAGTCATTTATCCCTAAATGATTGTATCATGACTAGTCTCATTTGGTCGCGATTTACTCATTTTTAAAGTTGTTTAGCAATATTTGTCATTCAGTCATTTAGGACATTATAGTATCTCATCCTTTACATCATGTGGGCTTTATCTTTATCGGGGAGAAAGAATTGTTCTCACTTTCTAGAACCCAACTGCCCCTTCTTTCCTGAAAGCATTTAAATTTTCCCAATTCCTAATGGTACAATTATGTTTCCACTGACAGAATCAAACTATCATGTGCAGCGTGTCTTGATCTTAGTAATTGTTTTATAAAATCCACATTTGTTATCAAAACGTCAATTCACATTTAGTAACGGATAAGTGACAACACAGTTCTCATTTAGTCATATATTAGTAACGGATAAGTGGCCACATAATTCTCATTTAGTCATGTCTCAATAATGGATAAGTGAGCACATAGTTTTCATTACTCATGTATTAGTTGTTTGTTAGTTTTGAATCAAGGTGCCACAACTCCAACAAGCACGTACATTCATTTTGTAGTGCTTGGTTAGTTGTTTTCTAGTTGTATTACACTGTTTGGATTTAAGAAATAGTAAGTTACGCTAAACTAACATAGTCGTTTGCACATTCCACTTAGTCATATCTTAGTTGTCACTTAGTCATATTTTAGTTGTTCTTAAATTGATTACTATTTGGTTTTGGGCGTTTAGGGTTTGGAGTAACTGCTTGCTGTGTAGAAATAGTGCAGTTTAGTTGTAATGGTAGTAGATAGTTCTATATTAGTCACCACATAGTTGTCATTTTTAGTTCCAATGTTGGCGGTTTAATTATTATAAAGTAGTCTCAACCCAATCAATATAGAGTGGAGTTGAAGCAAACTTTAAGTGATGACATAATCGTCATACAGTCACATGAGGTTTGGAGTTCACAATGCAGTAACTCCTCAAACAAAAAACAATCACCAACCATTCATACAAGCATACAAAATTTAGTCACAAATTAGTCACAAACTAGTCACAAATACAGACATCATTTAGACATAACGACGTTACAATGTAATCTAATCACACAATCAAACAAATGTTACATTACGATCACAATACAATCATTATACATTCCCTATGAAGTCTCATTACAATCACAATACAATCACAATTTAGTTGCAATGCAGTTAAGGAGTAGTTGCCATGCAATCACAATCCAATTGATTCACGGTTGCTATTTAGTCACAATTTAGTGCACTCTATGTAAAATTTAGATATTTGAATCAAGGTTTTCAAAACCTCAAAGTGTATCCACTACTTATTTAGCACTCACAAACTATCCCACACACTGCTTCCTAAACCCAATCAACATCATTTGCACACGCCTGCAATTTCAGCAATTTCATATAAATAATGAAAGCACAACCTAAAAATGAGTTACAATATTGTAGTGCGCAAAGCCAACAAACCTTGACAAGTGCGCAAAGCCAACAAATTTTGACAAATGTGCAAAGTAAACAAACTTGAGAAAAGTGCGGAGCAAGCAAATCTAAGAAAAGTGAGGAGCAAACAAACCTGAGATTGAAGAGCGCGAAGCAAGCAAACGTAAGAAAAGTGAGGAGTAAACAAACTGAAGAAGAGCACAAAGCCAACAAACCTTGACAAGTGCACACAGTCAAAAAACTCTCTAAAGAACACAAAGCCAACAAATCAAGTCCACAGAGCTAAACCCTAAACTTAAAGGTGGCGACCGCATCTTCACCTTACAAACAATCAACCCTAATCTCAATGAAGGGTCCAAACTTACTCAAAAACTACAACTTGACTTTTGGAGTGATTGCTATTAAAATTTAGATATTATTAATTTTTTGGCAAATTTAACATCAACAATGTGTTTAAAACATAAATTTGCTTCAAAATGAAATATTTATATGCTAAATTTATTGTAAAGCATTAGAAACAATTTTTTTTGCAAATTTTAAAGTTTTAACTTCTAATATTTGAATGTATTATTATTATTATTATTATTATTAAAATGATTCTTTTTAAAATTTTGTTTTTCTATCTTTAAAAAATAAAATAATAAAATAAAAATCATGATAAAAAATTATATATATTTATGAAACATTAATTTTTAAGCTTTCATAGAGCTTTAATTATGGCTTTTTGAATTGTTAATTATTTTTATAATAATTATAATAATAATAACATTAAAAATAATAATGTATCGAATGTATGACTCAAATACAACTAATATACGACTAGCACATGCTTGGAGAAGATTATAGTGACCTAACTACAACTTTTGTAAAACTAAAATACGACTAAACTCCTAAACGTACAGTTTAATGAGTTAATCAAATTACACCCCTTTCAAATAGTTGGTTGGAATTGAAATAGGTCGAGCAAGACCTTTCTAGTTTTGAAAGCCATAATAAGTGGGCCCAAAAAGACAATTGCACCCTAAATCCCAAATTAATTTGCTCAAGTTATATTTTAATAATAATAGTAGAAGAAAAAAAAACCCATGAACTTCTAAGTGACAACAAATGCATGACTATAATTGGGTTCTTCCATAATTGTCTTATAGTCATTATGTAGTCAATATATAGTCATTTTGTAGTCATTATGTAGTCATTTTATAGTCATTATGTACTCATTATGTAGTCATGTAACTGATGTTGTGACATATTGTCTATGAACACTCTTTTTTAACTCCCATTAAACCCTAAATCCTAAATCTTAGAACATTTCCTCACGCATGACCCATGAAATAAGATCAAATCCTAATCAAGAAATTAATGCTATAGAAAGAACAATATTAACTCAGTATGAGAGGCAAAACCATGTAGAAGTCATTTATTAGTCTTCAATTAGTTGCTCATAAAAATCATATGAAAGTCATTTATTAGTCATGGATTAGTCACACATTAGTAAGTATAGAACTAGTACCTAGCAACCTCCAATCCTACGCCACTTATTCCCCTAACAACTTCATTAACCTACTTACTCAAAACCAATTTAATTACAAAAGTCATATCCTAGTAGTAGACTAGTAGTACCACAAAATGTGCTAAACAACTAAAAAACGACTACTGCAATAGTGTGTGTTCACATAGTATCAAGAAAACAAGAAAGAGCTAAAAATAATGCTACTAGGCAGTCCTAAAATTTTGAGAGAAAATCATGAAAGAGGTGTTTCTGCATGAAAATGATGTGGAATGAAAGTTGTAACTCTTTAGTAGTTCATTAGTAACACCTTAGTAGTACTATAGACTCATGTTTTGGACATACGACTAAACCGCAACCCTAGCTAAAAGATGTCAGACACAACAATAACCTCATCCGCTTATGGATGTGAATGTACTTACAAATTTAGGAGAATATGATTTTGTGGAGAGTTTCAGATGAACCGTTCTAAAGAATGACTAAAGAACAACTATCTCAATGTCAATCATCTTTTAGTCATATCATAGTTGTTTTACAGTCATTTAGGACATCCAATCATAAAACAAGCGGTCGTATAAGATGCTGTTTTTTACCTGTGTACCTTGTGTACAAGTCTTGTCAAAAATCCAAAAGAATCTATGTCAACCTCCATCTACATTTGGATGCCCAAAATTTCTATATTGCCAAAAGAAACTGTTTGGTCATTTAACCTCTAAAGGCCCATTGTCCCCTCAAGGGACAAATGGGATTTTCGGCAGGTACCTATGGCTAAACTACTTTGCATGATTTTTTGAAACTTTTATTGAAGATGGGGAATTATAAGATCTGCTTGGGAATCTAATTTTCCCTTCATTTTGACAATTATTGAAGAAATTATGCATGAATAACTGAAAAATAGGAGAGAATCAGGCAACAAAAAACAAAATTGCAACTTTTTAAAATAAAATATTGAAATTGGTTCTTTAAATTTTTATGTATTTGGGAAGCTTTGAATCATTCAATTCTGATAGATGAGATGAAAGTTATGAGAAGTTTTAGTTTGAGGGTATGTATGGGACTCCCAAACCTCCATTCCTTTTCCCCCTTGTAAAACTTGTTGCTTTACTTTTTTGAGCTCTTTGTGTATTTGTTTTTTGACTTTTTATTTGCAAGTTGTAGTAGACTAAGATTCCTTGGTTTCACCATTTGGATCAAAGTAATTTGGGTTTTTGAATTTTACATAAATCCTCCAACTTTGCCTAGTGTATATGCAAATTTCATGACCTTATGGCATTGCAAGATTTTACAAAGTATGATCAACACCTCCGTTTCATTTGAAAATTCTCCTACATTTACCTAACTTGGTCTTCTACATGTGAAAAATAAACCTCATTTTTGTGTAGAGCAATTTTTTTGATATAGGAGCCGTCAAAGGCTTCTGAAGTTTTTGGGCAGCACGGAAAAAAACTTTTGTTTTCACTTTAGATGTCAATATCTCACTCCTCTACCACTAGAATGAGCTGATTTTTTCCCACAAGTACCTCTCCATAGTTTAGGACAAGATCTTTTGGTTGGATTTCCAAAAAAATAAAAGTCGTTTCTCCTCACTCTCCCAAAAGTGGCAGTTTTGAGTGATTTTCACACAAAAAAGGGCTTTGGCTTCTAGAGGTTAACCCCTAAACGTCCGGGAGGACGTTTTTTGTCCCCGGGTATACACACAACCCCGTGTATCCACGGTCACCCCAGACGCTTAGGGGTTAAGGATCAAAGATTTTTGTAAGACAAAAAAAAACTTACACAATCATACCCTTAAGTGTTTTTTGGTATCAATTTCCAATTTCATGTTCAAGCTCACTAAATATATGAATACTCTAACGACTATAACCTTGTAAAGCAATGATGTTTTCTTCAATACCTAACAAATTGATCATTTATGCGCATGGGGTCATTAGCAAAAAGAAAATAGAAACTACCTAGTAGACTCAATAGTGTGGATATTATTTTCCAAGTTTATGAATTAGAAGTTGCATAGATATATGATAGGGTAGTCAAAATTTACTTTTGAGTAAATATAAATACTGCAGAATGTTTTCTATGTACTAAAATAGGAAAATAGACACTGTAAGGTGGATTTAAATACCATAAAAGATAAATACATAGAGTCCAATAAAATATCCTTCTCTCATGGGATACCTTAATTTTCAAGAGTGACCCAGTGACCCCTCCTCAAGTACATGCTACATTATGTTGTCAAATATTCCTCCGGACTTCTTTGGTATGTTAATCTTGCTAATTAAAAATGCTGTCCGATTAATAATGGAAGGTCTTGAAAAGGCGAAAGCTTATCTGTACAATACAATCAATATGTTCCAAACCTTGAAACTACCTTTGGAGAATTGATGGGTCTTTCATCCATTCCAACACTCCGTGTCTACATTCATACACATTAGAGATTTCAAAGTTTAGAGAGATATAAAAATAACCAGGGCAAGGTGTTTCCAATTGAAAAGTCAACAATTTTCTCATGAGAAAAATAAAAATAAAATCTCAAGCAATTTCAATTTCTTGTGATGGAAAGTTCGGATTTAAATTTGCACATCAGAATTGCACAAAATTTCAAACATCATCTATCTCATGTGAGTAAAGGTTAAGGAGCAATGAAAAAAGATCGCTGTTTTCCTTCAACTTCTAGTTTCACAACAAATTTTCCGTAAGTTCTTGGAAAGTTTGAAACCGATTTGAAAGAACACAAATAGTTTTTTTGTTGTTACGTACTTTCCAAAATCCATAACTAAGTCAATTACAAAAATCATTATGTTTTGAAGTGAAACACAACAAGGGGCTCAACCACCCAACAATAAAATAGGGACAAACTACAAAGTGATTTTTCTATTCACCCCAAGCTCCATCTTATAAATACGTTTATCATCTATATTACTAAGTGGGAGGCACTCACTCCACGCCCTTTTCTAGAACCTTTTAGAACTTTTAGACTATGAAAGATCAAGAATCTTTGGGAAACCTCACATCAAGGTTGTTGAGCTTCCCTTATTCAAGTTCTTGAGCTTCCTTCATACAAATCCTTGCGCTTCCTTCATACAAATCCTTGAGCTTCCTTCATACAAATCCTTAAGCTTCCTTCATACAAATCCTTGAGCTTTCTTCATAAAAACTGATTGATCTTTTTCTCAAGAGGAGAAGAAACACCAAAAACTATCTTTCTATCTATACCACTAAGTGGGAGGATTTCCTTGAGTGCGCCATTTTCTAAAACCTACTAGAAGTTTTCTTTGTAAGTTGAATCAACAAAGGACGCGCAAGATATAGAACACCAAGTGTCCTCCAATCATATCATTTTCCAAAATGTTCTAAAACTTTTTGGTGGAAGTTGAAACAATAAGCCAAGCTCCAAATATAAAACATCAAATGCTTTCCAACCATGTGCTAGAAATATAATAAAATGCCAAACGCCTCCTAGCAAAGTATTAAAGAGTAGCATTGTGATGAAGCCATGCCATTGGTATTTTTGGTTTCACCAAAATGATGGTGTATGAGGGTTAGATTCTAGACCAATTGTGTGATTGATTTTTGTACAATACATCTAGATTGAATTCTAGACTAGTTGAATTGAGATATCAATGTTTTGTAAAATTGAATGTTGCATTACCCATACGTACCCAACTCACGCAAAGCGTGTGCCTGTATACTAGTATTTAAATATAGAGAAGATTGTCACATCTATGTTAATGTTTTTTATGTAATAAATCATTGGAAATCTTAATCTATTTTTGAAGTTTTTAACTTCAACGCGCCTTATCTTTATCCTTCGAACCATTTAGCTCTAATGCGCTTGTCTTTATTGTTGTTTAATTTCCATTCACTTATCTTTGTTTTTATTGGTATAACTCCACTATTTGGCAAAAGAGAGCAAAGAAAACTGTTTTAGAGAAATTTATTTTTCGCAAAAAAAAACCCTTGAGCTTTGAAATTCCTTACTATAACCACCTTCAAAATTCTTCTTTCACCAACATTTCCAAAGTAAGCTGTTCCACTTATTCACTGATTTCTCTCCTATCATGTGCCCGTACTTCTATTTTTTCTATGTATATGTTGCATCACTTCCTTCCACATCCTAAATCTTTGTTGTCTAATTGATCGACAATTAACCCCTAAAGGACCATTGCCAGTTTGGCTGACATTTGTGATTTTGGGCATGTACCTATGGCTAAACTACTTTGTGTAATTTTCCAAAATTTTTATTGAACATGAGGAATTCATAGATCTATGCGGGAATGTAATTTTTTCTTCATTCTGACATTTATTGAAGAAGTTATGCATGAAAATCTACAAAATGCTGCTCCTTGAGCAGCCAAAAACTTTCTTTAAAAATTTCATTTTTTTTCAAATAAAAACCTGAAATAGGTTCTTTAGACTTATATAGAAGCGGGGAGCTTTGAATCATTCAATTTTCATAAATGAGGTGAAAGTTATGAGGAGTTTTTGTTTACAGGCAATTTTAGATTCTCTACTTTGAAATAAACTTTGAAGTCCTTTATTTTACTTAATTTTCATTATTTTGGGAAAAAAACTAAGCCAAAAGAAGTAGATTGTTTATTGCAACATTACAACCATTGAGATTTGCATTGTTCATTTCAATAATTAAATTCTTAACAATTTAGGATTTTGACTCATTCTCTGCTTCTTTTTACTTACTATTTTTTTCCCATATGTTGTATAGTTCCAATTGATTTGAAAATTCTCCCACATATTACCAACTTGATCTCCTACATGGGAAAAATAAACCTCAACTTTGCAGAGAGTTTTTTTTTATATAAGAGTGGTCAAAGACTTCTAAAATTTCTGGGCAGCAGCAAAAAAAACTTTTTTTTGCAATTTAGATGTAAATATCTCACTCATTTTTGTGTAGATTGAGCTGATTTTTTTACCACGTGTTCCTCTTGTAGTTTGCTATAAGATCTTATGGTTGAATTCTTGTAAATTTTTTTTTTCTTACTATTGTACTTGCTTCCCAAAAGTGATAGTTTTCTATGTTTTTCGCAGAAAAAATGGCTTGGTCCTTTAGGGGTAGGCCATTCCATATTTCATCTCCCTCTTCAAAGGGATATGAAAGTTTAGGTTCATTGATATTTGGATGAAAGTGTGGATTTACTACATAAGTTATTTCAATCAATGCAAATTTAAATAGTGCAAGTTAGAGCCTTTCACACTCATTTGGGTAAATTTTAACCTCTAAATGCCCTAGAGGGTTAGGGCAAAACACATATGCATTATAAAATGATACTTATGTAACTTTGATGAAGTTTGCTTCAAAAGAAGAAAAAAGAATCATGATGCTTAGTAATTATCCATACAGTCAAACATTCATAAACAGTTTTGGATTTTAATTTAATGAATTTATAATCATTTACCATTTCATATTCACCAAAATTACAAATTTTATTCATAGATTTTAAAATTGGGTATGATTGGTAAAAAAATATATTATATCATAAACTTCAAAAATGAAATATTTTCAAAGGAGAGAACATCATTAGTTTCCCAAAATAGTAATTTTGTAACACTAGCAAATATTGAAGTGTTTGTCTTTGAAAAATTCTCTTTGATGGCATTTAACTTGGATTAACATGATTCAAATTGGGTTGGAAAGTAGACTTGATTTTCTATCCAAATAATTTTTTAATTTTTCAAAAAAAACAATTCATGTCAAGCAACCTGCAAAAAATAGGCAACAACTAGAAAATGGTCGATTGAGCGCTAAAGGGGTTAAATTAAGGGACCGACTAGGTGGACACCCCCAATTGCTACGCAAACACCCCATAGCCAAATTTATTAAATTTGAGATTATTATTAAGCTAAAATATGAAATCAATCAAAGCAATACTTTAGCGTACATTTGCGTCTACAAGCGTTGCAAACACACAACAAATTTGCCTCATTTGTGACACAATTAGGAGTTAAACCAGTTATTTCCTTCATTTATTGGTTTGACTCTAAACCATGTCACAAATGAGACAAATTTATTGTATGTTTGGAGTGCTTGTAAACACAAATATATGCTAAACTATTGCTTTAATTTTATTCCATATTTCAACATAATAATCTTAAATTTAATAGATTTGACTATGGGGTGTCCGCGTAACAATTGAGGGGTGTCCACCTAGTCGGTCCCTATATTAAATTCACCTAATTAATTGTGAATAACTTTACTTTGTTACTGCTCCATGCAAATTCACTTATTTCCTCAATTGGTGCAAGATACCGTCCGTTAGTGCTGGGGGCGGTTGCACTGAATAAGTTATACTGTAGTAACTTTTGTAGTTCTTTAATGTTTTTCATGGTATCTTCTAAAACTCAATGAAATTTGAAAATTTCAAGCAATCCACTAGTCACTCTTCTTCTATCACCAATAATAGTGGCATTATACTAATTTTGCTTGTTATAAATTTAAAAAACTGTAAAAAATTGGTTGATGTTGTAACATACTTCATGACTTTTCATAGAATTGAAAGAACAGTTAGAGAAAAAATGAGCTCAAAATAAGGCTTCCCAACCTTGACAAACTATCTTATTTATTTAGGTAGGAGAAGCACAAGTAAGGTACCTACACAAGTGTCTCTATCTTGTGTGAACTACTCAAGTATACCATGGTACATAACAAAAGGATTGATGATGGAAAACAATATTATAAAAAATGAAAATGATAGATGCAAGGACCTTTAGTGGGACACAAGAATAAACTAGGATTATAAATCCCAATCAAACAAGGACACTCATCAAACAAAAAGCACACAACATTGTAAAAAGAAATTATTCTCATGAAGTACTTGTAAGCTGGTATAGGGAATCAGTCTCTTTTTATTTGAAAAAGGACTTTACATTTAAATGCTTTTGACCCCTCCAACCACTTCCCATAGGAGCCTTCTCTTAAGCTCACTTTTCCTCTAATCACGCCTCTAATGCAACGTGAATGTACAATGAAATATACTAAGCTTACCAACTGCCTTTTTCAGCCATTTAGTTTTTTTGGTGAAATGTGGAGTATGGTTGGTTTATTTTTGTCAAAACAAATATCATTGTGCATCCTTATGCAATCCCAAACAAGCATACCAAATTTTAGTTCCTAAAAGTCAAAACTCCATTTTTGGTGAATTAATTTGTAAGAAATTCAAGGTTTAACTTGATGATTGATTGAAAAACATTGGAGATGAATTTTGAGATTTGATTCCAAAGATATGTAGGAAACATCCATATGCACATCATCCATGCTAAAAAAAACCCTTAAGTAATAAAAATTTGAGCTACAAAAGATTCCGTAAAACTTTGGATAGGCCCAAATTCTTTATAATATATATTTGTCTTGATATTTCTATATTTTAACTAACTTTTCATCAAGTAAACAAGATATCATGTTTAGAGATACAAACCTAGTTACAATATGAGGGAAGCTGTTTCGCGAGCATAGAGCAATGAGCCGTGAGCAATGACCATATATTTGTGAGCAGTTTTTTTTTTTTGGCACAAAATGGAGAGGAAAATTAAGAAAGAACGCAAATGAATTGTAAAAATATTGACCTTTTTATGTTTGGCGGTTTTAGGATAATAGTTTTTTATGATTGTGGATGCAAAAAATCCTATAACCATGAAAATTAGAATAGTAATTGGGTTAAGGTGCATGAATGTTGCTACTAAGAAAAAAGTATGTAAGTAATAAAATTACATATAATATCACAACATTGTAATGTTAGAAGTGATTAGTTGATATGATCTAAAAAAACATAGAGAGGAAACACATTGATGAAACACAAGCAATTTCTAAACAAAATTACTATGTAAATATGCAACAAATTATGAAATACAAGCTCACTATTGCTTTTGCGTATTTCAACAAGATTTGTAAATCCTCTTAAATCTTCTTTAAGAGCTATTATTATATAACCACTTCATTTGACTAATGAAAACTTAAAAAAGAAAAGGGAATGAGACAAATAAAATTTGGTATAGTGAAGGGAGTGTCAACTACAACACATAATTTGATATATAATGATAAAATGCATTACATGATTTAGGATTTGCATTTGATTATGATACAATAATGAAAAGAGTAAGTGCAAAATTAACGTGTAAGAGGAATCAAATAAATTTAGCACAGAGGTTGGATTAGAAAAAATAGTAATCCTAAATAGGATGATAGCCTCAAATAACTAATTCAATAAACTGAGTTGAAGTATTGATGATATAGACTAATACAAATGCGTCTATACATGTATTTACAATGCAAGAACTAATAGTAGGTGCTTAATCTCTAAAAAACTGAAGGATATATAGGGCATGGATAAAAATTTCCATGCTCAGATCCAACCCACGCACTAATGTAAACACATAGTACATGTATTTATACAATTAGACCATTGCCTTTGATTTCCAAGAGCACCAGTCAACATCTCTTTCAAGTAAAGGCACAAACACTTAGGAAAGGAACTAATGGTCAACAAGTAATGTTCACCCTTGATCTTGCATTGTGAGAGGAAAGAGATGATGCACCCAAATCTTGGGTGAGAAATAGGGGTGACTTAGTCAATTTGGGCTTGCACCAAAGATACAAAAGCACAATTGTTTGATTACTTCGTTGTGGGTCTTCTAAAGCAGCAGCAAATAGGCTTTCCAAATCTGTTGTTATGGTATTTGTAAGGGTTTGGAGTGTATGGAATGTTGTGACATCAAATGCTATAGAAGGATCTCCAAAAAGACAACGTGGAGAATTTTCAATCTATTGAGGCAACTAAAATCTAGCATGCTGCAGCGCTAGAGGCTCCCTAGTGCTTGAATATGTTCCAAGCTTCACAAAATGTGCAACAAGCATCATTCAAAATTAAGTTTCAATGTAGAGCATAGGCAGTCCTACTGGCGTGCCAACTTTGCCGAAGTGCAACATTTGTAGGCTTTGTTTGCAGTCTCTCAAAAGAGTACACGGGACCACTAAGGGCATCATCAATCTAGCATTGAAACAACTTGGCAAAAACATTAATATTTTTTGACTGGTGTATAATTAGAATGTGAGGTTCCTATCATTGGAAGGGTATTCAAAAACTCTTCAAATAAATAAAACAACACATGGTATTGGAAATTGAACAATCAAAGTAACGCCTATAATTTGGGGTGCCACTACCTTGGATTTTTTTCATTAGGCATGGTTTGTCATATTGTTTGTCCTTTAGCTATTTTCAATGGGCTTTACTTTGATTTTCAATTTTTAATACCATGTGTCATTTTATTAGTTTGACAAGTTTTTGTATATACTTCTAATGATAGCAATCTCATATTCAGTTTATGCACCAAGCAAATGATAGCAATATTTTTGCCGGGTCGTTCCTAGTGCTCAGTTGATGATGCCCTAAGAGTAGCTCCATTGCTAACTCCAACATGCTCAAAGTGGATGAAATGTGTTGTGGGCCCTCTCAAATCCCTCTCTTGACACTGTGTCTTGCTGTGTCTAGCAAAGGCTTTCAAGCCACTATTCATTTACTATTCACCTTGAGTTTAGTGAGTTTAATCTTCTACTTTCCTTGATAAGTGGTCAATTGCTTATTTATGAGGCATGTTGGAGTGCAAGGCCACTTTTTTGAAGAGCATAGGTGGAGATGTAGGGGCTTGAGGGCTGGCCAAAATACAATACTACTTGACTTAGATGGACTTGTGTAAGAAAAATGCTTAGATAAGATCATTGTCTTTGCCATGAAAATAGCCTAACAAGTGCAGTATTAGGGAATTGCAAGGAATATTTGACTACAATGAATGCTCTCTTAAGATGAAATAAATATTTTGTCTAGATACCTTTATCTTAGCCATGTAATACTATAGATAGAAAATTTTGAAAGATCTCGGACTAGTGGCGATTTGCGCTTCTCTTGAAAAATCGCAATTTAATCCTTTAAAGACCACACCAGTTTTCACAAAATCTACTAAAAACAAGGGTTGTAAGTTTAGATGTGTAATTAACTCAAATATGAATCCATTTTCAATAATCCAACCATATAAATGGAAAGTACACCTTGTTCACTTTAAAGCACCAAAATTTTAGCTAGATCTACCGTTGGAGGTGAAACATTATAATGATTGAGTGAACCGTTGTCGGGTTGAAAGGAGCGCGCCTTGGGAACACGCAGGGTGTCTCGTTGCGATTGTGCGTTGCTGACTAAAATTGTTTTTGGTCTTGATCTTTACTCTTCAAATCTTCAGTCTTCATGTCTTCAAGTCTTCATGTTTTAATAAAAACAATGAGGAAAATCACAAATAACAAGTCTTAGAAAGGCTGCAATATTTTTTCTAATGCCACAGATGGCTCAAAGATTCAAATGCTAAATATAATAGCAATATGAAAAGCTCTTCTAATCTTCTAACATAACTTTAAATTTCAACCCAATCTAAGCTACTGTCCAAAAGTTATGCGAGTTCAAAATAGAGGCTCTTCTTCTTTCTTGCAAACTAAACACAACCTCTATAAACCTCTATAACTTTTGTTCTACAAATCACTCTTAGAAATGTAATATCAATTTGAAAAGATAATACCACTGGCTACAACTTCTAAAATTTTCACTTCAAAATAAAATTCTGTCCAAAAGTTCTAGTTAATCAAAGTGTGAGTCTCAAATTTTTAAAGAGCACTCAAACTCTCAATTCCTACACATTATAACTTCTTCAATATGACTTCAAATGGAATGATTGAAGACAATACAAAAAGCTATAATAACAAACTATCACTTCTAAAATTTTGAAAAAAAAATTTCATACTGTTCAAAAGTTGTAGCTCTTCAAAGTTTCGGCTCTCTTGTAACAAAAAGGCAGTCACCTTCAATCCTTTACACCTCCATAATTTTTTCTTCTAAGCTCTAAATCTTGAGTTTAAAGACTTTCTAGAAAGCTAAGACTAAGGTAAACACTCTTTCCAAATTTTGTTATAAAATGATATATAGAACATAAGTTATGGCTTGTCAAAGTTTCAGCTTTTCTTCATGGTTTGGCTTTTTGACTCCAAAACTCAAACACTCATAACTTTTGCATCAAAATTCCAAATTAAACTTGCAAATTTATTTTGAAAAGATGATCATTCAAAAAATAACTCTTTCAAATTTCAATTCAAAATCATATATACAAAAAAAGTTATTTTACATCAAAGTTTTGGGATTTCTCTCTTCTTCTCACCAACACTCAAACACTAGCTTCCAATAACTAAGGAATCTCTCCTCTATAATTTCGACCCTATCTAGGGTAGGGAGGTGGAGCATATCAGTCCATGCTTCTCTCTATCTTAACTCCACCATAGATGTCAAACCTCTTTTCTTTTTACACCTTTTCCATTCACTTCTAAAACCTTAGTATTTTTTTATTCAAACAAAGGCAAAGTATATAGGCCTTTCAAAACATCTAGATAAACATATAAAAATGATTAAAATACAAAATAAACACCACCATAAAGTAGCCACATGCCCTTGCGAGCATATAATAGCGTCAAACGATTGTTTACAATCGTCAAGTCGTGCATTTGGTTGGCTGAAGAAGCGGTCGTCTCTGGCCATCCGCCGGTTTGAGTTCGAATCTCATCAAACTTGTCAAGCGGTGATAGCGGTTCATGGCTTGGCAGCTAGTGAGGCAGAAAATTGGCCCAGCCAACCCGCTACCTACCTCCCTAAGCTATGCATGTGACAAGACGGCGCAGTGCACTAGAATCTATGGTCGCTGCGCTATCACCAAACCATGGTCCTCACTACGATCACCCATTTTGCCACAACTATTGATTTATTGAAATCAATAAAAACATAAATAAATAATAAGTATCTACATGATGGAGAGATTTCCATCAAGACATCGTATGCAAAAAATCTCTAGTGTTTCATGCTTGTGTGGTTTTGAATGTTAACGCTTCATGCAGACTTTGATTGAAAAGAGCCTTACATTTCTAGAAAACATGGTTTCCCACCTTTCTAACAAGAGTAGTTTCACACAAAATAGATAAAAATAGCAATCACAAGGTGTAGCTAAATGGACAAAAAAGGTAAAAAATCCCACTTTCTTTGCTCTTCTAAAATGGTTCTATAAGAGATTTGATAATTATTCTGGAAAATCTAATAGGTGAAAACAATCAAGAATTGGCCTTAAATGTAGGATGACATATTTTTGAGCCAAAATGACAACTTTATTTTAATAGATCTTCAAATATTATAATTATACTACTACCGTATAGAAAAACAATACAAGCATATTTCTTAAGCAATTTAAAATGATTTAGAATTGTGCAATTGAAATTTGACAGTCTTCTTGGATGTTTGATGTATTGTGTTGTTGCTTTGATCCATCTTTGACAAAAAATAGATATGTATTTTAAAGACATGTCGTATAAACATCATTATTTGTCAACTCACATACCTGATTGCATTGTTATTTTTTTAAATGGATGCAGAATTCTTGTAATCACATATGTACTTCAAGACAAAATTCCAAATTATTGAGCGATGTCAACCTACCGGCCAAAAACCACTCCCAATGACCAAAATATGGTCGCGTGGTTCTTAAAGGATTAAAGGCTGGTAGTGAATGGAATGCTTTGGAGTTACAAGGCAAACTTATACTGTGGTTAATGACTTGCAGGCTTGTAACATGTGCAGCCCAGGTCCAGTAGCAAAGATTGAAATCAAGACTTGAGAAAGAGAGAGAGATCCCAAAAACTAAACTTAAGTTAGCTGAAGTTAATCAAAAGTTATCCAAATCTCAGCAGAGCTGAAAGTGCCGAAGATGGGAACTTGACATGGTGACACCATTGCCGCTTTGCAGATTGCACGCTAGCCGCTCAATAGACTTAGGATTCGTTATTGAAGTCTTTCCCTGCACACCTGCAATACTACTTCGGAGGCACAGCAGGAGTTCTAGTGCGTAGGAAGAGGAGCTGAGATATTGAGAGGCGGTTCAGACTATTTCACGTCCCTTCTTACGAAGTCCCACGTGATTGCAAAATCCCATCTTTGTGGGTCAGAAAAGACAGAAAAAGATGGGACTTGGGCTAAAGATGGGTTTAGCATTTTGGTTGACCCAAACCTTGAGTGAAGTTCCACTTTTTCTGGCGCCAAAGTGCTGTCATGTGAGCGCCATGTAAGCACGTGGGCTGTGGAACTTGAAGCATAGTCTAAAACGCAAAGTCCCATCTTTTGCCTCTCCTCCAATCAGATTCTCTGATTGAAGTGGGATTTGAAATATGGGACATAATCTGAACCGCCCCTGAGTTTCAAAATTACTTGTATCCTATTGAGGAACCAGTTCATTATGTTTTTCTCCTTGCCTGAGGAAGAATTGCCTTTCGAGGAGCAGGAAAGGATATTACGCTTAGGAAGAGATGCTATATTTTTGTAATTCTTCCCCAGCGCGTGACCACAACCTCTTTAGAAGCGCATCAACAGTCTAATTTCAACGGGAGAGGAGCTGATTTGTGTTTTCAATGAATTCCGCGTCTTTAGCTAGGAAGATCCACTTAGGTGGCACTCCTTGCGCTTGACAGTGCCTCTTTCAGAAACACAGCAGGGGTCTAAATAAGTGATGAGAGAATGAATTTGTAGTTTGGCGTAATCACATTTGTGGCAGCAAAGAGCAAGGTTAGCTTTTGCATTACCCTTGCACGCAGTGCTCCCTCTTTTGGAGGCACAGCAAGCATCGGCCGGTGCAAAGAGAGCCCAAAATCCAAATTTTGGTGTGATTACAATTGCAGCAAAGGAGAGTTGTTTTGGTTTTGCTTCATCCCTTAGGCGCAACGCTCCCTCTTTTGGAGGCGTAGTGAGCATCAACCAGCACAAGGAGAGCCTTAGATATGAGTTTTGGTGTGATTGCATTCGCGGTAGAGGGGAGCAATTTTAGTTCCGCTTCACCTCCTGCATGCATCACTCCTTCTTTTGGAGGCACATGGTGCGTCTGCCGGTGCGGAGCAAGGCTTGATCACTCTTGCAGTGCACTAGACTTTGTGGCAAGGGGAGCAAGTTTAGCTTCGGGCCTTCGATTGCCTCCTTTAGAGAGGCTTTGACTCATTCATAGATTTTGCAACATTGCCATTTCTAATGGGGAGAACTTGATTGTTAAGTTCCTAAGAATGCTATGAGAATTTTAATCTTTTGTTCTCTTGAGTTGTTGCGCTATCTTTTGGTTGCCTGACCTTTGGTCATGTTTGTGCAAGTTGATTCATCTGAATTCAACAATTTCTCAGCAACGACATTCCTTGGCATTAGTAATTAAGCACTAGTAAGCACTTTGATTCCTTTGATTTGTTTTCACTCACATAATTTAAATGTTGCTTATCATAATACAATTCCCAAAAGAAAGAGTATTTAACTTCTGGTTAAAAGCCCAAAGACCTATTTTTATAATCACATTTAGAGGACAATCCATCATGATTTTGAAAAAAAAATTGAACAATAATAGCTTAGAATTTATAGGAGAACAACTTTTGTTCATAGCCAAATAGCTTATTGTGCATTTGACGTGAGTGATTGATCAACAAAGTGGAAAATTGTGCGTTCAAAGGTATTTTTTCAAATCACAATTACTACATCAGCTACTAAGATTTTGAAATTACTTTCTAAAAGGAAACAACTCAAAACCTACACAAGAATATCTTTTGTTTTAGGCTCCAAAGCTTATCATGCATGCATGGTTCACACATGAAGCCCAAACAATGAACCAAACAAGAAATATGATTTTTTTTTTATGGCCGTTCAACTTTCACTCCTTTGTAAGCTCAATTGATGAAGCTAGACCAACTCAATTAGGCACTAGTGAAGGTCAATAAGATTCAGCTGAGGAGACTAGGTCAAAATATTCACCTGCTAGTGGGTAGACAAGATTGTTTTTGGAACATTTACCTTTGAAGAGTGAGAGTTACACGGCCACAAAAAGAAAAATTCATACTTCTTGCTTAGTCCACTCATTTGGGCTTCATTTGTGAACCACACATGCATGATAAGCTCTTGAGCCTAAAATAAAAGTCATTTTTGTATAGGTTTTGAGTTGTTTCCTTTTAGAAAGTAATTTCAAAATCTTAGTAATTGATGTAGTAATTGTGATTTGAAAAAATTACCTCTGAACATAGAATTTTCCACTTTGTTGATCAATCACTCACTACAAATGCACAATAAGCTATTTGGCCAATAACAAAAGTTGTTCTCCTATAAATTTTGAGCTGTTTTTGTTCAATTATTTTTTTCCAAATCATGATGGATCATCCTCTATATATGATTTCAAAATTAAGCCTCTTGGCACTAAACCAAATTTATGTACTCTTTCTTTTGAGTACTATATAGTACATTGTGCTAACTTTGAATTGGATACTATTGCATAGATGTCTATTACTATTGCAATCTCAGCTATTATTCTTTCTCTGCAATTTTCCTCACTTCCCTTACTAACGACTGATGAAATGGATGACAAAACTCTTGTGCATGTTAGGCCAATTGCGCAGCCAGCATCCACTAGTGTATTGCCATTTGTTGTAGAAACTAATGCAACAACAATTGCCATTGAGGAGGACAAGCTGTAATTGCAATAGAAGTCAAACATACCCCTTTCTATTCTAGCTTTATCTAACTTCTCTTTGAATCTTGGTTTGTAGTCCAGCTTTGAAGGCTAGGCCTTTAACAACCACATGCAAATGTTACCATTGTTACCGTTGCCTTTGATGCCCTAAATTCAAATTTGTGTTACTTTCTTATGTTGAATGTGAAGAAACCAAAGAGGAGACACGTTAGGGTGCAATTAAGGTATCTTGTTACTTCAAAAGGAGATCCTTGTGTACATATGTTTTTGGATGTTTTTGCCAAAGAATCTTCTTCTACTAGTGCTAATGATTTAGAGACCTTATTGTCACCTTCTGCCTCATTAGCATATTTTATTTTGGACTTAGAGAGTAGTGCTACTACTCAAAATGGGTTATTTGAAGTTTGATTTTTGAAAGGAGTTCCTTATTAGTACTTGTTGCGCTTTTATGTCCTAAACCTTTATATATATATATATATATATATATGTATATTTTGATTTCTTATGTTATTCCTTATAAGTTGATGTCTCTACATTTTGGATGATTCATTTGTCCTTGCATTCATACACCCATAAATTCATTAAAATTCATATTGTCAGTTCTTAATCTCTCTTTTTTAGTAACTATAATTAGTTTATTTCCTTTTGCTATACCCTTTGTGTTATTTGCCATATTCTTCTAAACCCTAAACTTGTGAGTGCCCTTTAATCTTACTTTGAGTTATACCATTTTCAATTATTTGTGATTATGAAAATTCTACTCTACAGTGGTGCCTCCATAGAATTAACCTATGTAACAAAAATGCTTGCCTAACATGATTGTCCCTGTCCCAATTAGGCCAGGAACATGTGTTCTTTGCCTGGGTAAGAAAAAATGTTTCCATAAGAAAAGAACACCTCTTGCATTAATGTCTAGGGGCTGCTTTATGAACAAAAAGTGTTTACGTAAGAGAAATTTGCCTTTGTGGCACCCCACATGCAGGGAGGAAGTTTAGAAGCATGGCTTTCCTTTTCTGCATGGTGAGTTCTGCTACGATGAATGCTTCCGTAAGATAAAAAGAAATTCTGTCCGGATGCCTTCATGTTAACCATGCACTACTATATCATGTCTATTTTTTATCTTGGTCATTTTTTTTACGTAATCTATGTTGCAGTACTTTTGATTGCAAAATTTCAACCACGGTCATAGGGTCATGTTTCCATGGGCCATGGTCATAGGCCATTTTCAATTTTTTTAATGAAAAATCACGGCTCACGGCTCACAACTCATGGCTCTAGGCTCATGAAATAGCATTCCCCATTACAATATTTGAGTCAATCAACAAAATTTGATTTTCATAAAACAATATATACTTTTCTTCTAACAAACATCTCTAGTAAGCTTCAAAATTCCTTTCCTAGAGATTTCAATGTTGAGGTGACCATGTCCAAATTTTGTAAAAGAGATACTTCTTATGAAAACTGAAATTTTGCTATTTGACTCAAACGCTATAGTTAAGTTTGTGTATTTGAGCTTGATGACACGTTTACTTTGCCAAAACTAGTAAGAAGATAGAAACATTTATTACAAAGCTCATTGAATTCTTCATAAATCAAAATTTTGTTGCTTAATGGGCTTTGTTGTAACACAAAAGATGAGCATATTGATATTTCCAACACACCCATGCAATCAAATCTCAAAAATTAATCATTAGTCTTTTTCTAATTAGTTATCATGTAAAACCATGAATATTATGTAAACTAATTCACCAAAAATGGAATTTTGATTTTTAGGAACAAAAATTTGGTATGCTTGACTTAGGGGGTGCACTTCCCATTTTTTGGGTACACATGCAACCAAAATCTTTGACCCCTATCTAATGTTTTAAAAAATGAATTAAATAGTTAGTGTGTTTTTCTATATTGAAAGTTTACATTGTGAATTGTTGGAAATTTTCTTTGTTCTGAATAATTACTTACAATTTTTGAAAGAAAGAAAATACACCGTATAGCTAGAATTTATTTTTGACCCACTATATTATATGGTAAAAAATATTTAAAAACATATTTTTATATTTCCAATAAATGAAGGCTTGGTTATTGTTTTTGTATACCAAAGTTGGATGCAATTGTCATTCAAATGCAATCTTGATAAGTATTTGAAGTGAAAATTCAACCATTTTAGTGCAATCTTCAATTGCAAGTTTGGATATTTTATGTAATTCATTTGAATCAAAAAAAAATTCACATTAAAGATATAATGATTTTGTGGGAACATCCAAAAATTTGGAGTTAAATCAAATTTTATTAAAAAGTAAATAAGGGGTGCAAAATTTACTTGGCCACACGTGATATCCAAAGAATACATTGAGTGGCCTCCACAAAATGCGTGATTGAGATTGCATAAGAATTAAACACTAATGATGCAAAACAATAAAATGACAATTACACTCTTCATTGTGCAAAATGATTTGAATGGCATAGTAAGGTCAAGGGGTGAACCAATCTTTTTGGTAGGCCGTTGTACTGTACAATACCAATTAGTATTGATAGGTAGAACGTGTTTTGGCATTCCAAAGAAGTTTGTATGACAAAACATGTAAAGGTCATTTTAATCTCATATTTTTGGTATATGATTCTCATGCAATTCCAATTGACCACACCAAATCTTAGTTACTAAAAATAAAAACCCTATTTTTGGTAAGTTGATTTGTGGGAAAATCACGGTTTTACAAGAAAATTGATTAAAACACATTGGTGATGAATTTTTGAGATTTGATTGCATAGATAGGTAGGAGATATCCGTACACACATCTTTCCTTTCAACAAACACCTTCAAAAAGTTTAAAATTTTATCAACAGAGGTTCAAATGTTGGAGTGATCATGACCAAATTTAGTAAGATAAATATCTCCATTTTTTAATTAGATATTGGCAAAATAAACATATTATCATATTCAAAGGTATAGATTTAATCATAATGTAAGAGTCGAATAGCACAATTTAATTACTATAAAGAATTATCTATTTTACTAAATTTGGTCATGATCACTCCAACATTTGAACCTCTATTGATAGAATTTTAAACTTTTTGAAGATGTTTGTTGAAAGGAAAGATGTGTGTATGGATGTCTCCTACCTATCTATGCAATCAAATCTCAAAAATTCATCACCAATGTGTTTTAATCAACTTTCTTGTAAAACCATGATTTTGACACAAATCAACTTACCAAAAATAGGATTTTGGTTTTTAGTAACCAAGACTTGGTGTGGTCAATTGGGATTGCATGAGAATCACATACCAAAAATATGAAATTAAAATGACCTATACATTTTTTGTTATACAAA
The DNA here is from genome assembly GCA_963920765.1 of Ulota crispa. Classification (NCBI taxonomy): domain Eukaryota; kingdom Viridiplantae; phylum Streptophyta; class Bryopsida; order Orthotrichales; family Orthotrichaceae; genus Ulota; species Ulota crispa. Next base: position 8,448,282 of record OY987245.1, read on the forward strand.
CTTTTTTGGAATGAAAAAGCAAGTTCTACCTATCAATACTAATTTGTATAGTATCCTAAAGAAAGAGTACATAAGTCCCTCTTATGGGATTCAAAGAAGTTTGTACTATAGATAAATTATTCTTTGACAAAATAAACATATTGTCATGTTTAAAGGTACATACTTAATCACAATGTATGAGTCAAATTAAAGAAATTAATTTCCATAAAGAAATATATATTTTACTAAGTTTGGTCATGATCACCCTAACATTAAAATCTCTATAGAGGGAATTTTGAATTTTTTTTGAAAATGTTTGTTTGAAAGGAAGATGTGCATATGATGTCTCCTACATATCCATGCAATCAAATCTCAAAAATTCATCACCAATGTTTTTCAATCAACTTTCTTGTAAAACCATGATTTTGACACAAAACAATTTACCAAAAATAGGACTTTAGTTTTTAGTGACTGAAATTTGGAATGCTTGATTGTGATTGCATAAGGATCACATACAAAAAATCTGGAGGAATTTACAAATAGGGGCATGAAATTGTAGAATATTACAGATGGGGGCGCAATTTCAAAATAATTATAATAGGGGCACAATTTCAAAAAAAATTGTAATTTTTTGTAATTCTTTGTGGTTAGAACATTGGTTGATTTAGATACATCACATTCAATGTTAGCTAACTTCTAGAAAACTTAAAAATCTCTCCAAATCAAGCCTAAATAAAGAAATTTTAGTAAATGGGATGACAAATTTTGGAGATTTTTAAGTATTTTGGAAGTTAGCTAACATTTAAAATGATGTATCTAAATCAATCAATGTCCAAACCAAAAAAATTACAAAAAATTACAATTTTTTTTGAAATTGTGCCCCTATTTGTAATTATTTTGAAGCTGCGCCCCTATCTGTAATATTTTATGTTTTCATGCCCATATTTGTAATTTCCTCAAAAATCTGAGAACAAAACTCCAATTAAGTTCTTTGTTATACCAACTTTTTTGAATGCTATGAGAGGGACTTATGTACTCTTTCTTTTGGGTACTGTACACCGAGCCATGATGGGAGGCCCGATGTTTACTAAAAGAAACTCACTTCTGCATGGCATTTACTGCGCCTTCTGTAGAATGGTGTACAATCAAAACCTTTTAACTATTTGCTGTTCCTTCATTTAATTATGTACGCCACAAAGAAACTTTAAACTACATTTTTTTTTTGACACAATGGAACCGAAATTCCATTACAAGAAAGAAATACAGTGACCCCAGCTGAAAACAGCCTCGGACAAGAAACGTGAGAACAAGAGAAAAAAATAAAGTGAAGGCGAAAAACAAGCTGGGGGAAGTCAGAAGCCCATGTTTCAGCAGCAAGTTAAGGTAAGAGGTTCTAATTGTGATCAGGCTCTAATTGCAATCAGCTTTAGGAATATCTGACATTTTACAAGAAATATCTATGACTGTCATTAACGAGTTAGGTGGGCTTAGCAATATGCTAAGCCCACCTAACTCATCAATGACAATCATAGATATTTCTTGTAAAATGTCAGATATTCCTAAAGCTGATTGCAATTAGAGCCTGATCACAATTAGAACCTCTTACCTTAATTCCTAAATGCCCAGGGCACCCAATATGGGTGTCCAAAAAACTTCAAGAAACTTTGAAACCTTGTTGAAGGCACAAATTTAATTTTTTGAGGTTTTTTTTGGAAAAATTGTGCACTGAAGTTAGCTTCACCATTCAAATTCAACTTCTTCCATATCTTATTCCATTTGTTTTTGGTGGAAGGTTAACTACAAGCATACATTTTCTATCATGAATAGTGTTGTGAATAGTGTCATGCATAGTGTCGTGAATAGTGTCACAAATAGTGTTGTGAATAGTGTCACAGAGCCTATGAGAAGTTGCCACATTGAAAAAACAGGCATCAAGTTGAGCAAAAGGTGAAGATTTCCTTTGGGCACTCCCTTGGGCAATAAGGGCCTTTTTGCTGAAATTTTGACATTTAACAAAATCTAAAAGTGCTTTTGGACTAATTTCACTTGGAATGTCTTTGTTATTAAAATTGGAATCTATTCATTGTTGAAAATCTTTCATTTGTTTTGATTTTTGGTCAATAATTGAGGTTGAAATTTTATTTGTATTAGACGATTGCATTTTGACAGTTGCGTTGCAGGCTCATTTGTGAAATTGTGGTCATGGATTTGGAAGAGGGGCCATTGGTTTTGAAGTAACAACACTAAACACTAAAGCATCCTAAGTGGTTGTTTCCCAATTTTGTATCCAAAAGTTGCCAATTTGCATTACAAGTTTCGGGCAACTCCAAAAAAAGCAAAAAAATCCATACTCATCATCATTCAATCACAAATATCTTAAAATCCGCGAGGCCATTTTGGATTCTTTTGGGTAGTGCCATCTAGAAACCTTGAAATTCAAGATTCGATAGTTACAATTTTGTTTTGATGTTTAATAATGATCTCATAAGGACAATTCAAAAACGTCAAAATTACCTTCCAAAAACAAGAAAACACCCTTGGGCATTTAGAGGTTAAAACACATTTTTTGTACCGGGTCCAGTCTCTGCCAACAAGTGGCCAAAAACAACTAGGCAACCCCTAAAGGATATTGTTGTATTGTATACACTCTCTTGTGTTGTATACATATGGAGTATTTGGGTAGCATATGAATTCCATTGGGGCTATAAATTTTAAGCCAAGTCATGAATATACTACTAGTCAACTAAGACTTTTTGGGGAATTTTTGACATTTATCATAAAGTCATTTTTTGAAGTACTAAATGATCCTTGTATCAGCGTATGAAATTATGAATATGACCAACACTTTTGGTAAGCAACATCTTTTACGGATCAAGGATTAACCCCTAAAGGATGTTGTTGTTTTGTATACGGACTTTGAAGTTGTATACGGATGGGGTTTTTGAATAGCACATGAACCCAATTGGAGTTGTAAGTTTCAAACCAAGTCACAGACATACTACTTGTTAATTAGGATTTTTTGGAGAATTTTTAACATTTGTCATATAGTCATTTCTTTAAATACTAAATGGTTCTTGTACAAATACAAACAACACTTTTGGTACGCAACATCCTTGAGGGGTTAAGGTCGTTTTGAGCCGCTTACCGTTTCCAGTTTCATTCCCAAAATACATCATTATCTAGTACAATACAGTACAGCAAAATGAAGGAATTTACAATACAGCCAAGGGGACGGCTCAACAATGGCTGTCCCCTTGACTGAATTTTGATTTGAAGAAGCCTTTAAAAAAGCTTGGAAGTTAGCTAACACATGATGAGAAGTATCTAAAGGCAACAAATGTCCAAACCCAAACTTTATCACTGACATATTCACAATAAAAATATTGAACACCTTTCAAATCATGATATATTTTTATATTATACTTCACTGTCTATCAAAAAGTTAGACTTCGTATTCTGGGCCAAATACTTTACTCTAAAAGCATCCAAAAACTTTGCTTGAATGGGACCCAATTTGCGAATCATTTAAGTTGCCACATAAGTGTTTCGAAAGATCTGCCAAACATATGGTAGACAAGTGGCGTTTTCATTAGTAATAAGTGTAATACTTTGTGCTTTCATGCAGCGTGCGGTTTATGAAACAGCAAAAAGGGAGACAGGCCTCAATAACTTACCTATTCGTTTGTTCTGCAGAATCTCTGGCAACAATTTAAACAGCTCTGGTGGAACCGGGGTATTCAAACTTGGACTTGGACTGTTGGATGAAGACGTGTAAACCTGACTCAGTTTACTGCACATAAGCTTACATCAACGTAGGGTCAGGGTGGCCTGAAAGCACCGTTTTTTCACCCGCCAGAAAATGTGAGAGTTTAGATATTTACCTGCTTTGCGACCCCGGTGGAGGATACAATTGAACAACAAAAAACAACAACAAAAAACAACGACAAAAACAACAAAAAAATATAATAAAAAAACAACAACAAAAACAACAGACATAAACAACAACAGAAACAACAATAAAACAACAAAAATAGGGCAAGTTATTACTGTTGCTTTTGTTTGGAAAAAACCCTGATCTTTTCCGCCCTGGCCCCATATCGACAAATGTGCAGTAAACTGAGCCTGTAAACATTTAAAGCGAATTACGGTGAATGACAACTTTCTCACATGAAGCATCTGGCTACACCTACGCGAAATACCTTTTTCCCTAATAAAAAAATGGTCCTCTAACTTAAAAAGCCGTTTCTAGCCATTGTCCCGTGGCCATCATGAGAAGGTACACCGAAGCCAGAATGGGTAAGGTCTCCAATATTCCTCCAATACCCGTTGATACCCGTAGATACCCGGCGGTACCCAAAGATACCCGGCAGCCATGGCTATTTGGAGCAAAAGCCTGGCGACCCACCACTCTCCAGCTTGCCACTTTGTCCCGCTTTTTAGGCTCCTCATATCACGGGGGGCGGCCTCATGATTGAGTCCGAAGTGTTCGGTTTTGCACCACTCCTGTTCTAGTGCATGCAAGTTCGGTAATCTGTCTTCCCTTTTTCCTTGATCAGGTGCAACTTTGAGACTTGTGTGAGCAAACAGTTTACTTTAAGTTCTCCTAATGGAACGTACATTACGGTACTTTACCGTATTTCGGGTAGTTTAGCGCCTGAGACTGCTGGCTTTTGCAGAATTCCGCAGGGGTTTGGGCCGTTTGGGAGTTGAAAATAATATAGTATTTTCAGGAGTATATTTGGTATTAGTAACAGTGTATATATTCGATCACGTCACGAGTCGTGAAAAGCATGGTGACGTGGAAGTCGGTGCAAGGGGTACGTCGACGCACTGGTGGGTGAGCAGTGGCCCAGTAGTAGTTGTAGAACACCAGAGAAACATCAGCTATTGCTGATGTTGGTTCAGGTGCTGCAAGTTTTGTCTGAATTTCGTACGGTGCAGGGATTGCAGGAGATTCAGACACTGAGGCTCTCAGTCTGTCTGTGCATACTACTTGGTAAATTTTTTGGAGTGATTTGGAAGCGAGTTTTGGAGGTCAGAAGGTTAGAACTAGAGAGACGTGTACTAGTTAGTACCCATTGCTTGAGAATGTGAAAGTTCTGTTTTTACTGGAGGGAGAGGCTAGGGTGCTGGAAAAAAATCAAACTCGATGGGGTTTGTGACCAACAACGGCGTTCCTGGTGCAAACGCACCCTTCAGACGAGAAGATTACGAGTTTGTCAAACATGACAAGCTGTTCTCTAAATGGAAGGTAACTTGCTACAGCAGTAAACCTTTAACTTGTAGAGTTTCTTACTTCGTGTAGAGCAGTAGAGAGATTGCCACTGTTCGAAGAGATGATAACCTCATATACAGTCACCCTAGTCGTCGATACATCAGTTGCTAATGAGGTTTAACTTAGAGTATATGAATATAGAAGTTACTGTTGTTTATATACGAGATGGGACAAAATAGTACCAGGTTCTTGACAGTTTTAGTATCGCTAGATCCTAACCCTGCTAACAAAAATGTCATGCCAAGGAAGTGTCTGATAGTTAAGAAATCTAGATGGATGTGCATAGTCATTACATGTTTGGACTCGAATGTGCTCAGGGTGTAGATATGTTGGGAACCATGACCATGTTTGGTTACAGTAGTTTGCAATGTTCACTCACCTCATGAGATCAACTGAGAAGGTAATGTTTATGTAATGTGGACTGAGTGAAACTGTTTTGCAATGCAGATTCTGGTGGGTCCGCAAGATGGCAGAGAAGAACAAGGCGCAGGAAGGAATCATGGAATAAGCAGATACCTCGTGCATAATGTTCCGATCATGGAGTTTGGGCCAGGAGTGTTCGAGTTGGGAGTGACGACTCCGTCATGGTCACCAGCTCCACATGATCGCAACCAGCGTGCATTCCCTCTAAAAAGGGAGGATGTCATCCCTGCCTACGTTGGCCAAGCTGCCAGCATTCGCCAGCGCCTCCAGCGGTTTGGGCAATCCGGTGCACATCTGGAGCCTAGTTTAAGGTATTAACGACTCTATCTCCATTGTTTCAATCTTCTGCTCTTTGTAAACTTTTTGTGTTAAACAGCTCTGAGAGTTTACTTGAGTGACACGTATTACAAGTCATAACTAAACAGTTAGAGGTGTGAGAGAGACGGAAGTTTTTGCATACATGAGTGCAAACAAAGCCTTGAGACTTGAGGAGTCGGATTGACTTCCAGTTTTGTAGCTCATACTCTTGTGCTAGAGTGGCATGACCTGTGCAGAAACCTGGCAATGAATGAGACTTGGACAAATGAAACTGATTTTTCTGTTGTTGTTGTTGCAGGTCTGTGAAACTGTACCAAGGAGATGACGACTTGGAAATCTATTGTGGGAGCAGTATTTCTACTAGTCTCCGGGAACTATATATTGGAGGTCTAGATATGAAGCATTTGGACGGAAATGGGCCACGACTCTTCTCCGAGGTTTTTGCTCTCGGCAGTTCAATCGCCTTCCGTTGGGCACATGTACATGTTCTAAACCAGTCGATTCATGAGTGGTTTATGATGTCACTTGCTAATCAATCGCCCATGGGGTTAATCTTGAAAACTTTCAAACCAACTTCTTAACATTTATTCTAAATGTTGCTCCTCTGGAATCCAAACGTTGATGCTAATAATGGTTAAAATAGAGTTGGAAAGGTCCTTACAACTTACAAGGTTTCTAATTAGCTATTACCAGTTTAGTAATTTTTTTACACATACATGAAATCGTCTTATTTCGACTTCAAGCTATTCCGGTCTAGAGAACGCTAAGTTATAGACTAGTAGATAACTGCTGAAAAATATTGGGAAGCTCAAGGAAGTTAATATACTGCTAAGTTGCATATACGACTCAAGGATGTATAAACAGTGTACATTGTGGTTCACATCGCATTCAACGTTGGGAATTATAAGTTCTTCCCATCTCAATCAGAGGCCCATTTGAAAGAATCACTCAATTAGTGAACCCAGCATTATGCTGTGTTTTTTGTTTTAAAATATTTTAGCTACGTAAAGTAGGAGGCTCTAATGTTCTAAATGCGTACTGTCATTCATGAGCTAGGTAGGTAGGCTTAAATGGTCGGTTTATGGACCTCCTGTTGTTACAACAGATACTATCCGAATGCTATTAAAGATACTGGCAGTTAGGCTATCAGAGTATCGTACCTTTGGAGGCTAATAATATTAGTAATGGCTAGTTGGGTAGCCGCAACTACAATTGGTTATTACTAATGACTCAGTCAGCTCTTGGAGCATTACGCTGTCCCTTGTACAAGCTGATTTCGTCTGTGGTTATTTTTTCATCTCTTTTTTTTTCTAAAACAAAGCGGGAACCAAGTTTCTTACACCTCCTACCTTAGTAAAGTTCGATTCCCAACTGATCCTAAGTTTGTGAACTGATTTGTTTGCACAGACGGACAGCAAGGTGGTAGCTGAAAAGGTGCAAGCAGAGCTGTCGGTGGCCTTTGATTACGCCTGGAACAAAGGCATCAACGGCACCCGCCGCTCTCGTGACATCCTCACCAAGCTCTCCACAGCCAGGCCAGTGAAGGAGTATACCAACTCTTCAAATACTTCCTGGAACTCCATCTCTTCAACCACGAGATCACACCTCCGAAGTAGAAACAATGCGGTAGGCATCAAAGTAGCCTTGCGAAAACCACAAGGTATTAGTAGTAGCTCTCCTTCCAGAAGTCCCAAACGTGTCAAGAGTCCCCGAGCCAAACTGGGACTCAAACTCTGCTCTCTCGTGACGGTGCAACCCCAAGTCCCTGCTGAAACTAGTGCCAAGCCTTCCAGAAGCCATTCTCCAATGCAAAGCCGACAAAAGTACCTTCAGCATGAACGAGTGATCGAGTCTCCAGGTAGAGAGTTTACAAAACACGCCATTTCTTCTGCAACCAGGCTGGATCATTTCAGTTTAACGTCATGTGCGGAGAACTCTGGATGGCGCTTGGGCTTTCAGTCTTGCTTTCCCACCAGGACCAGGAGATTGCATTGCAAGGAGGGTGAGAATAATGGTGTGAAGCAAGAGCGGCCAAGTTCGATTGTGGAGAGAAGGCGGCCTGGTAGCTTGTCGTTCAACACGTGGGTGAAGATTGAATCGGATGATCTGCATAAGATTCGTAACCATGGAGGTGGTGTCAAAGCTGGATTCCCGGTGATGCAACACTTGAATCCAGAGTCTAAGGTGCCGCCCATGTATAGTGGAATCGATCCTCAGAGGAGTCGAAAGATGAGTTTCATGTACGCTCCCATGCCTCTCGAAGAGAGCAGGAGGGGCTAGTAGTTGGAACTCCTGGTTTCAGTCGCTTCTTTTGCAAAATCTGTGTATATTTGAAGAATCTTCCTTTAAGTTATGCCCGGTTTGAGGTTTCGAACTCCAACTTCACTACCACCAATAAGACATAAAAGGCTTTATTTTGGTTTCATTTAAGCATACAATTGTAGCATTAAGAAGAGCCAAAAAAAACATTTTGCAACTTTGTTGTTTTTTGTGTGACTGTGTTTTGAGATCTCAAGACAACGAACTTACGGGTTTGAACTTGTTTGCATTGAGATTGTTTGCATTGCGATTATGTCATGTGATGGCAAAGCTCATTCGGTCCAAAACTACATATGCTGCAAAACATTAAAAATAGGGGATTTTAAGAAACAAAGGCCTTTAAAGTGCCTTGTAGCTTGACTATTTGGGTATAAAATCAAATACTCCCTCTGTCCCAATGTAAAGCTCCAAATTAGGCATAGTTCTTGTCCCATTAAAAAGCTCTCTTTTCCTAATTTCAATTGCTGAGCAACTGTTTGTCATGTTCAATGATCTCATGGGGGCAAGTTAAGCAATTCAAGAGCATTCCTCTCCTAACAATCTTGGCCTTGTCTATATGAGGTACTATTGTTGCTATTAATCTTTAAATCATCAATAATGAGGAGCTAGCAACATGTTCAAATATGGCACTTTTTGCACAGAATTTGGGTGCCCAAATGACAACATTGAAGTTGACAATTTTGCAAGCATTTGATAGATGGTATATTGATTCTAAAATGCATGTGTTATTAGTACAAAGACTAAAATAATGAAGAGCTAGCAACATTCACAAACTATGCTTAGAAATGTTACTTTTTGCATGAAAATTGGGTGTTTGAATGGTAGCATAAAAATTGGAGCTTTGGCAAACATTTGATAGGTGGTATATTGATTCTAGAATACATTTGTCACTAACATAATGACTAAAAATACAATAAATCCGTCATGGAGAAGTTTTTTGGAGCTTTATAATGGGACAAAGGGAGTAAATGTTTAGAACCTAAGATTTTGGTATTCTAAATTTCTAACACAATATTTGAAAAGAAAGCACCACTAGTTTGACCCAATGTAAAAGTTGTTGACTATTTGTTTTCTGCGCATGAAACGCGTTATTTGTTAATTTGGGAAAATGCTTACAAAGTGGGACTTTTGGTTTTTTTGGAATTGAACACCATGTTTGGGAATTTGTTGACTATTTTCTAATGAAATGAGATATATATCTTCCAAAAAGATGCTCTTTTTGGACAGAAAATTCATTAACATTTGAAAATTTGGACAAAAAGATCATTAAGTAGGTTTCAAGAGGCCTCCTGAATTTAACAAATATGGTTCCACATAAATTAAGGTGACAGTCTTAGATTTAGGTGAGTACAAATTGGGACAGCTTATTTTCCTTAATTAACAAATAACGCGTTATGAACCTTTGTGATGTTTATTTTGAACATCATAATTTTCATACCATATGTGATATTGTCATTAAGAAAAATTTGAGCCCTAGTAGCCCCCTCCAAAGTTTCAAAAAGGATTCCAACATATGTACTTAACTACTTATTACAACAAACAAATCAACAATCCCCTATTTTTGCCCACCCTTTTGAGTTCAATGCAATTATGAGAATGATGAAAGTTATATATATTGTTATGCCATTCCAATTGGACAAAGCTATGAGTACAAATGTAAAATGGAACCATAAATTCTATATTACTCTATTTGAATAAATGAGTGAAGTACTTGGATAACAACTAGTGAGTACATTTACACATTTTATGAGTGCCATACCTTTTGTATTGTTTTGGATTGTGCATGTGACTAAGGTCCATCATACAAGATAATGATAGATATGAGTACTTTTTCTTGTACTCACACTAACATGCCTAACCTCCAAAATAATAGCTTGCTTTGTCACATATTGAGGGCTCCCAAAGAGCTCAAATTTTTCTTGGTGTTTATTTCCTTTTCCTTCATGATTTCTTTTAAATGTCTAGTTCAACTTCAATATATATGCAATAGCCCTTGTACAAAAATAGTGTGAATAAGAAATCTACTTATAGAGAACCTTGATACTGTAGTTTGATTTGCTAATTATTTATACTAAGATAATTTACTCAGTATAGGTCGCAGTTAATAAACATTTTGAATTTGATATAAGTTACTTTCACTACTCCCTACAGTTTCCATTCATGGTATGTGAGTGGCTTTACATTAAAGATCAAATGTTATGACCATGACAATTAGCAATCAAAAGTGCAAGCACTTTGCTAATGCCAACAAACATCAACGTATCAAGGAATTCAATATAAGGGTGATTGCAAGAATGACCTATACTACATTCTGTCCCCCTCACCTTGTGCAGCTTATTTTTTGCTTGTAACTTTTGCAAAAGAAGTCATATTGGGCTTGTCCTTTAAGGGTAACGTGAACATGCAAGTTATTGACATTCAGTGATTTTTTGGTTTTTTTAAAAATTATTTTGCTACTTTTAAGCAGCCCCCAAATAGGTGTCTACCTTTGTCATTTTGGGGGTTTTTAGTACTATTTTGGGTCCAAAAAGCTTTTCTAGGGTTATAAATCAGAGATGTTGTTCCTAGAGCATGCTTACATGCACTTATAAAAGGGTTTTGCAAAGTTGTAAATTCCATGGCATCTACATTGTTTCAAAGTGGGCATCCTATCTCCCTTCATTAGCAAAATACTAAAAAATTCCTTAGCAAAACAATTTTACCATGTGAATATGTTTAATGGGTTCTCAAATGGCCATTTTTTATTTTATTTTTTTGAATTAATTTACTATTTTCTAAGAAGCAAGAAAGAAATTGGCTTTTTGTTGGTGATTTTGTTTTGTGCATAACTTTTAGAATAAAAAATTTCTAGGTTTGAGTTTTCACAAGTATGCTATATTAAGTGCTTTACAAATTGTTCATATTTTATTTTGTGTTTTTAAAAAATGTTTCAAAAGAACATAATACTACATAGTACTACCAATTTTAAGAGTGTTTGAGACAAAATTGGCAGGTCATTCTTACAACTACCCATAAGCAAAGAAAATCTGGGAAAAAAACAACGAAACTCATCCAAGATAGCTCTCAAAACTATTGCTATGTTTTGAGAAACTTGACATTAAATCAATCCACATTGTTTGAATCTACAACAACAGCATTTCGTATCCATAGGTGAGATATTTTTAGGATTTTTATCTTGAAACCAACACCACAATCCACGTATCCAACCACAAGATGCATGAGATTTGTACAACTTGCATCTACCTAGTTCTTAGTAATAAAATTTTAAACTCTACTATAGGATAGATGCTCTACACAGTCCTCCCTCTGTCCCATTATAAAGCTCCACTGAAAACTCCTCCATGACGGATTTATTGTATTTTTAGTCATTATGTTAGTGACAAATGTATTCTAGAATCAATATACCACCTATCAAAAGTTTGTCAAAGTTCCAATTTTTATGCTACCATTTAAACACCCAATTTTCATGCAAAAAGTAACATTTTTAAGCATAGTTTGTGAATGTTGTTAGCTTTTCATTATTTTAGTCTTTGTACTAATAACACATGCATTTTAGAATCAATATACCATTTACCAAATGTGTGCAAAATTGTCAACTTCAATGTTGTCATTTGGGCACCCAAATTTCGTGCAAAAAGTGCCATATTTGAACATGTTGCTAGCTCCTCATTATTGATGATTTAAAGATTAGTAGCAACAATGATATCTCATATGGGCAAGGCCAAGATTGTTAAGTGAGGAATGCTCTTGAATTGCTTAACTTGCCCCCATGAGATCATTGGACATGACAAATGGTTTCTTGGCAATTGAAATTAGGAAAAGAGAGAATGTCATATTAGTTAATTTGGGAAAAACAAAGGTACCATTTTGTACTCCACCTCAATCCAAAATAGTCACCTCAAACCAGATTCAAAAGTATCAAGTTCAGTTTGAGCCACTAAGATTTTTTCCCTCACAAATTCATCCTCTCAAGTGAGAACACGTGTACCAAAGGGGCTTGGTTTGGGGTGGTCACCCCAATTTTCTCAAAATGACCGCTGTGACTCAAATTAACAAATATGGTATTAAAACTTTTTAATGGGACAAGAACTATGCCTAATTTGAAGCTTTATATTGGGACAGAGGGAGTCTTATTATTATTGACATGCATTGTTTTCATTTCTACTTGTAATTTATGTATTTTGGCACTTAACTAAGGTCGCGTAATCATTTGTATGATGTTTAACCTATATCCTTAATTTAAATCAATATAATACACCATTCATCAATTAACAACGAGACACTACATAGATATTAATTAGCGGGTACACACTTTCATGATAATGAAGTTTGGGACATAAAATCTTTTGATTCATTAGTTTTATGTCAAATCTAAAACAAAGGCCATGCAAGAACCCCAATAACAAGGAAAACAACACGTAGAAATACTAATAATTTACTCCATCTCATCACTACAAGGAAATCATGGTGGAAGTTACAAAAAGTTGATAGAGATTGTGACCTACTGTAAATTAGGTCACAATCTTTGTCAACTTTTTGTAGCTTTCACCATGATTTTCTTGTAGGATTTAAATCCACTTTACAAATTATGATTTGGAATTGGGAATTTCTCCAAAAAAACAAACACTCTTGAAGTTTATCTCAAAGGTACAAGGAAATAAAGTATCAAATAATTGACAAGTTTGAACTAAAACTTGATTGAAAAAACAAAAACTTTTTCCCATAGTCTAAATCAAGGCTAACTCAAACGTGACCACAAATTCAATCCAAAATACTTTAAAAATATCAATGTCAACTTGAAATGGTTCAAATGACATTAAATTTTTTGTCCATACAGAAACTCAATTGAAAAAATCCCAAAAACTTTGTTTTCCAAACATTTGCTTTCAAAACTAAATACTGGTTGAGCATTTATTCAACCCTTACCCATTAAGCGCCCCAACGCCTTAAATATAGCCTCTCACAATTCAAAAAGTTGTAAATTTGATTGTTATAATCTTTTCATGGGTATGGTCAAATCATCTGTCATTATCCTTGTATTTTGGGGCTTGTCTCCCCTTCCAATTGGTACAACTAGATTTTGTGGATTTTGTATATGATAACAATTTGGTTGGATTGAGTTTGATTGGGCTTAAATTTAGGAGGACATGAGCTGAATGCTTAGGGGTTTAAGGACTGTTATCCCCTTGGGGGACAAATGAGGTTTTGGGCCTGTACTTACAACTAAACTATTTTGTGTGATTTTCTGAAATTTTTATGACTAAATATTGGTTGTACATTTATGTAACCCAAAAGATGCTTAAAAAAAAGTGATAAACAAACTTATGTTGTAACTCCAAAATATGATCAACACGGGAATGAGAAACTTCAAGTCCTATGTACTATTAAGCATGCAGAGAAAGGCTTGATTTGCCATGCAAGCAGTTGCAAGTCAAGCCCAAATCGTTTAAAATGGAAGGAATATATTTTGCCACACCATAATCAATCTTTTTGCAAAAATGGTCTCTCCTTACAAAATTGACCCTTGTTTGCAAAACAGGTCCCTTTTTGCAAAATTGGTCCCTGTAGCAGATTCTCAAGTTTATAAACATCTCAAAAAACGGCAGAACAAGCCCCTTCTGCTTTTTATCGATTTGGTAAGCAATTGCATGTAAAGTTCGATTCAATGGAAAAATGCTCAGGTTTCAACCCCAAGGAAGAGCTTGGTCGTTTACTTTGGCAACTACTCGAGTTAGAAGCACCTGTCCACGTCATCATTCAGGGTACCCTCCTCTCCAGTGTTCCCAAAACTGACTTAAAAAAAGCACAAATGCTAAAGAAAAAAAGAAAAAAAGAAAACTGTATTAAACGTACATTGTAGAAATCTTTAAGAAAACAAAGATTTGAGTGAGTTTGAATACTTGTGATTTGAAGGCTTGCAATTTGCAATCTTGGGTACCGTCAAAAATTGCATCAGTCAGCTCCCCTCCCGCCTTGCTAGTTGCCCTCAAGCTCCACAATGCGGGCACGTGTTGCTGCGGTGGCGAACTCCTTGCCGTCTGATTCGCCGCCCCTTCTCTTGCAAAAGTGCACAGATCGCAAGGAGTCAGACTGTGCGCTGGCTATTTTTGCATTGATAGAGCGCTGCCAAAGTTTAGGGTTTAGCAACGTTGGCGACATTCAGTTTTCTAATTTAGCTTCCCTGATTGAGCTGTCTCCCGCTCCACCCGCTCCCGCGCTTGGCTGCTTGTGAACTTGCGTGGACAGTGTGGTTGCACCGTTGCATGCAATCAATGAATGCTAGGTGGTGGGAGAAGAAATGCATACCTCAATAAGTAGAGTTCAAATGCTCTCTTTCAATGCTCTGTCAAAATTGTTGCCGTTGTTTTAGTCTTTGGCGTAGCACCCTTCCTTGCGTTACATTGTAGATTGTAGGGTTGTTGGCTTGTTGCCGTCGTTCTTGATTTTTGGAACTGCTGCACTTCCTAGCTGCGGTGAAGATTGAAGGCGCCAATTTTGCCTTTGGCATTCATTGCTGCTTCAAAATGTTGCAGCTTGGAAACTGAATGATGTCAAAGCTTTGGAGATTGTGCCGCGTTTGAAGAATCATTGGAATCCCGTGGGTTTAAAGCTTCCACTTCAGCTAGTGTGCATCACCCTTCTTTTGCTTTATCAACTTGCATTATCTCTTGAGCTTTTGTGTGCACAATTCTTGTACTTTGCAATTTACTTGCTGCGGTTTTTGCTTTTGGGGTGCCAGATTGAGAAGTTGACAAGTATCTTAGTGGGAGTGGTAGGTTGCTTCCCAAGTGATGTAAACTGAGGTTCTGGAGGTTAGACGTTCAAAGAGTTTGCGAGATCTAGTTTATGGTTAACACAACGCGTTTGTTCTATCCGGGGTTTAGGGGTATCTTTGCAGAAAGCGTTGTTTACATTGGATGTGGTGTTTCCGGTAGTTTGTAGGGTACATGTCCACGACACATGTTGTTTGGAGTGGCTTGTACTCTTGCGGTGTAGAGCTTGTGTCCTGCAATATCCAAGGGTTTGTCTTTGTTGGTTTTATTGTGTTTGTACTTGGTCTAACGCGAGCAGAAGAGAATTTGAGATGGCACCTCGCCTGAAGTTACCAGAAAACTTTTGCGTTTGAAATTTTGCTTCAAGCCAAAACAACAACGGCCTTGGGGAATACATGATGCCAGCCGCAATATCAGCCATGTCTCTGAGACTCAGCTTTCAGATCTGCCTTCTGTACCTGCTCATCGTTTTGGATTTGATGACACCGTTGTCCCACCGGAGGGTCGTGAGCAAGACGTTCCTAATTTTGAAATGCTAGACATCAGCGATGCTAATGATGATCTGCCAAAGAAGAAGAAGATGCAGATACCTTTGGGTCCTGTACGGAAACGAAGGAAGGTGTTGCATAGTACAATAACTAGGTGCTGGCAAGAGGTTTGGGTCTGCAGATTTGCATGGGCTGAAGGTGAATTCAACGCTACTGGGGATCTAACGGGGGTGGTTTGCCAAAGCTGTACCGCAGTAAGCGGTTTGCGAAAAATCATGGTCCCCAAAGCTGATAATTTAGAGAAGCATAAGGGGAAGAGGATTTGCCGGGAGGATGGCGTCCCACTTCCTCACCTCAAGAAAGATGAGTCTTTTGTAAGCCCTGATAGCAAGCACAGTAAGTTTTGCAAGATCTTGGCAGGGAGGAAACAACTTGGCAGTGTGGTTGATCAAATCACAGCAGATTTGGAGGGCAATCTAAAATAAAAGGGAGTACAATTTTTTGCCCTTTTCCAAGTTCTTTGCCATGGCTGTCTGATGTGTGATTATGAGTGTGAATAATACCTTCTAAGGCATTTGAAGGTTAAACATCTACCTAGGAAGCATTGGTGTGAGTCCACAAGGTGGGAGATCAGTGAACATTTGCATGCTTCTATGTTGAGTGTTTTGAAATCTGTTGTTCAAATGCTAAATATGTGTCTATTAGTGCTGATGAGGTTACAACCATTGATAACACTTCCTGGATTGGTGTACATGTATATGCTATGGAGAGTTGGTAGAGAGTCCTTCATCTTTTGCACCTCTCATGTGTTTTTGAGAGTGGGACAGCTGACCTTTTGACCAGTGTCATAATGCATTCTTTGATGGGAGGAGGCCTAACTCGCATGGAAATTCCAAACAAACTAGTTTGTTTTGGAGCAGATGGTGTGAGTACACTCCAAGGCCCTAAATTGGAGTGACAACTCAAATTTGGAAGAAGTGGGCCCCTTACACAATGGGCGCAAATTGTACCTCTCACAGGGTGAACTTGGTTGCTGAGGCCTTGTCTAAGTACCCACTAATCTCTTGTTTAGAGGACCTATTCCAATTAGTATACAGTTACTTTTGCTGACGTAATAAACGTCATGCCAAGCTGCAGAAGCTTGTTGACCTCATGGAGACTAAGGGAAACAAGATGCTCCAAAATGTGGAGACTCAATGGATCTCAATGCGTAGTCTAGCACAGAGAGTAATGGCAAAGTTCAAGCCACTGCTTGTAAAAATGTGTGTTGACATGTCAAGTTCTATAGGGCACAAACCCATTGCTGGTGCTGCAGCCAAGGTTGACCTACTTTCAAACATTGAGGTTTTGTTGTCTTTGGCAAGTTTTATCCCTTTGTTGAATTTGGTGCATTGCTTGATCAAGTTATCTCAGTCACGTGATGTGTTCATCTATGATTTTTTGCAAGCCATTAAATAATGTCAAAATGAACTTGCAAGGCTTTTTGTGGACACATCCACCTCTTACTGCTATGTTGAGTTCAAGGCTTACAATGCTTTGGTGGATTTGAAGTGTGAGGATATTCACTTGGACTGGGAGGAAATGCCTGGAGAAGCCAGTGTTTCTTACTTGTTCTTTCAGTTAAGATTCTAAAATTTTGAATGTGGGATTTCTGATGTTATTTGTATAGTTTTTGTTACCTCACTTTTGTGTATCGTGGATGTTTTCTGTTTATGTGCACTTTGTACTTCCTTGTTTTTGCTGCAAAATTGTGAGATTCATGTGTTGACTATCTTCTGGTTGCCTCTTTTGCAGATTAGTGGATGGTTTTTACACGTACTTGTTCATTCTGGTTTTCTTTACTTGCCACTAAGAGAAGTCAATATTTCTGGTATGGGGATTTGGTTTGCATTATGTGAATGTTATGTTAAGGTACGGTTCTAGGTTGGGTTGTGGTTGCATTCTATTTGTGATGTTTTGAAATTTGATGTTTAGGCATTGTTTCTGCCTTTAATGTTTTCACGATGCAGCTTTCCTTTCTAGGATACTATGTAGGTTTTATAGAAATATGCCGTGAAAGGGATGTTACTAGTTGCAATTTTTGTACATGCTTTGCTTGCTTTTCTGGATGTTAATGTTTAGAGTTTGGCGAGGAGTGTGGGTTGTATGTGCTTACTTTATTTTTGAATATTGGAGTGATCATTTTCTAGCAAGTTTGTTTTTTCCTAAGTCTAATGCTTTTGTTGGGTTGGTTCGTGGCAAGTTAGTTGCTGGTTTGTTTCTTCAACTTTTGTGTTGATCTCTACTGTTGAGGGTTGGTTCTTATGAGAGGGGGGTGGAAAGGCAATTCTTGACACCCACTGTAAGGCTCACATACAATATGCACATGAAGGGAGGTTCTGATCAGAAGAGTATATTCAAATTTTAGTGTTTACAATATGCTCTTCACTATTGGGATGTAATGGATACAACCAAAGTATGCTTATACTGTCATATGCTTATGGTGTATAAGGGTGGGAGGTTTTTGTTACAAATGGCTAAGCTAGTTTGGTTTAGGGTGATGTTTTAAACTGATCGGGTTTTTTTAAGGTAAAGGTAGATCTATGTTGTGGTTCTTTTCATGCTCTTCAAGGCCATATTATGATTTCATGTGGATGTCATGATCTTCTTGTTCATGTTTTTGGTGTATCTAGATATTGCCCAAAACCTCTCAGATGAATTGGATCAGAGGTTTCCACACCATGAACTGCTTGATGCTTTTGGGATTATTTACCTCCAGTATTGGAGGCAACAAGGAGCAGAGCAGAGTTTTGCAGGTCACTTGGAGGTTTTGAAGAGTTTCTACTCTCATGCCACCATTGTAAAAGATGGTGGTCAGAAAGGGCAGAGTTACACAACGCCAGAGATGCTTTCAGCAGCAAGTTTAGACAATCAACAAGGATTGTTTAAAATGACCATGAAGTCTAATTGTGAAGCAGCTTGTGGCTTGCCCTTTAACCAGAACCTAGTGGTCAAGTTGTGGACAAATCTCTCACAATCACGTCATCTTAGTAAGCTTATTTCAGAGGACTTTAAGCTTGCTGAAATTGGTTGTTGTATGGTTCTTGGCTCAGTGGAGGATGAGAGATGTTTCTCCACTCTCAAGTTCTTGAAATCTTGCCAAAGAAACCGGCTTGGCAAACATTTGCCCCTAGTGGTGCACATGTTTGGCCAGAAGTACTATACTCTAGAGAACTTCCCCTACAAGGAAGCTATTGAGTCTTAGAGAAATGCTGTGAAAGTAGGTTGGCATGGAGACGTGTGAACATTCAACACTTTAGTATCCTCACCATTTGAGTTCTTCTTCCTTAGTTTTTTATGAGGTCATGCACGCTTTGCACCTCTGACCTCTTACAGTGGACCCTAACTTTGAAGATTACAACCTCCACGAGCTAGACAATGCTTGGACCAGTGGAGTGGAGGAGTGGATCTCTGCAAGCGCAACTAGGAGCGGCTTTTAACCTAACTTTTTATTCTAATGTGTCTTGTTTGACTAGTGTTGTGTGTAGAACACTAACATTGCAAAGGGCAGTCTTGCTAAGAGCAAGTTGGGTTCAACTCCCAAGTTAGTGACAAACTTTCAGGGGAATGAAATTTGATACTTCTTACAAAATTGGAAGCTCCATTTTTGAATGCATGCCTAATTGTCCACAATGCTACTTCAATATTCAGTAATTGACATTGTCCTTGCCCTTACAACAAATACATGAAATTTGGAAGTTGGATTAGCAAGATTCTAGACCCTAACTTGCTTATTTTTGCAAGTATACTACATCATACAGTAGAAATAGCAATGCATAAGCTCTTAAGTTGTCTCCCAAATTACAACTTTTTCTACTCTTGGAAAAAAATTAACACAAAATCACCTCCTCAATTTCCTTCTAAATTGCATCTAGTTCCTCCTACAAAAAAAAAATTATCAAAAATTCTACTACAAATCTTCCCAGTTTATCTCCCTTGCTTCTACCTTTGTACCCGGTTTATCTCCCTTGCTTCTACCTTTGTACCTCACTATCGCGGTATTAACTTTTTTTTTTGAAAGACGGTCATAAGAGCAATGCAAAATTCCATAAATGTATTCTGGGATCACTGCTCCTCTCCTTTCCTCTCCCGGGTTCAACCTCTGACTGGCTCCCTCGCCACTCTGATTCCCATTCGCCCTCCTCCTTCCTCAGCACCGACGATCGGTCTGGTTTAGTCCGATTTAGGGTTGCAGCGTGCGTCGTTCCTATTTGCGCCATTGCTGCTGTTTTCGCCTTCGCCCTTGGCTCTCCCTTTCGCCATTCTCGTTCTTCGTCGCGGGCGACCTCCAGCAGCCGCGGAGTTGGGAGTTCTGTTTCGCCCAAGGGAGCCCGAGGAGGACGGAAAGACGAAGCCAGGGGATCGACATGAGTGTCCCTCCGGTGTCCTCGAATACGCACGGGCAGCTGGATGCACAGATTGCTCAGCTCATCCAATGCAAACCCTTGCCCGAGCACGAGGTTCGTTACCTGGCCGTCAATTTGAATCGTTTCCGTTCTCGGAGTGATGCGTTCGGTCTCGTCTGGCTGCGTCGGGCATGGATCGACGACCGATCGACCCTGACTGGCATTCCGATGCTTCGTAGATTTCGTTCTTCAGCTGGTTTGTGTGCCCCGGTGTGATGACTTTTTGAACGAACAGAGAGGTGTGGCGTTGGACGTCACCTACTGGTACCCCGGCGTTGCCGAGAGCATTGTGTCTGGTAAACTGAACCCTAAATCCGTGACAGTATGCTCTCTGGTATCTCGTCCGTAGAACGTTTCTGTGTACGTGCGCTGTGACATCCGCGGGGAAAGTAGAGGAGTTAAACGATTCCGAAGTTGCCGTCAGAAATCGAGCGTGATGGTCTGTGCTTGCGCGACAGAGTCGAATATGCAGATGCGGTATCATGGTGGCGTAGAAAGTCGTTGTTGGAAGTAGAGATGTATTTGAAATCCAGTGACTGATTCGATCTTCTGAAACTATGTGCATTTCTTAGCTGGCAGTGGACTGTCGATCGTTTGTCTGTTCACCGAATCCTCATCCTGTAGACCTGGTCGGTATGAGCGCGCTAGGTTCATTATCCAGAAGTTGCTTGTGCAGCTTTTCAACTGCAACAGCATATCGAAATCACTGAAAGGGACGGTTTTGCATGTTACTGAGAGGTGTTGCCGACTGCCGAGTCGTGTTGTTGGTTTTCGCGAATTATGGGATATTCATTTTGAACTTAGTATGAAATGGGCGGAAGAGTACGACAAGAACACAGTTTTTAGTTTACAGGTGCTTCTTAGGTCGTCATTGACTGCTAACGTTTTGGACTGTTTAGACCTTTTAAGACCTTTTTGCGCTCTAAAGCCGTCGACGCTAGTCCATGGACGTTCTGTGTCTAGTTCTTCATCCCAGCTGGTCCTCCGCATATTTGGGAGGCTTTGGAAACACTTCTACATCTGATGAGAGTTGGTTCGCGCTTGATTCAGGTCAGAGGATTGTGCGAAAAGGCGAAAGAGATTCTGATGCAGGAGAAAAACGTTCAGGTTAGCACTTCTGAACTCCGTAATTTGAACGATCTATCTGGGAAAGATTAAGTCATGCCAATCCTACTCGTCGCCTTGAACCAGTGCACACGCACGGAGTTCTTGTGGCCGATGGAAAGATGGCTCTGAGTAGTTGCAAATTTTGTGTGGAGATCCATGGTTGGTCATGGTAAAACTATGTTCTGGTACTGCATTCTGTTTGTGTTCGGCACTTGTTTTCGTTTGGGCTTTGTGGGAGTTGTTCAGACCTTTAAAACACGCTGACGGTTTTCCGATGTGGTTTGGCCCGGCGGAAACAGCCTGTGAAGTGTCCCGTGACTGTGTGTGGAGACATTCATGGCCAATTCCATGATCTGGCCGAACTCTTTCGGATTGGAGGAATGGTCCGTTACCACTCTCTGCTTGTTGTTTGTCCTGATCCTTGCGTTTTGATATCTTTGCATGCAGTCTGATGCCTTTTCTAGTCCACTCACGTGCTCTTCAGCTGAATGTTTCGTGCTGAGCGTGAGTTGATTTTCTGTGACAGTGCCCGGACACCAATTACCTGTTCATGGGCGATTACGTTGATCGTGGCTACTACTCCGTGGAAACGGCTACTGTAAGTGTCATGCCTCTTTTATCAGTAGCCTGGCTCTGCGTCATGGAGGCTTGGCATTTTGAATGTTAGGGCGCTGCGTTGGAACGGTTTGCGAGATACCTGGTCGTGGCTTATGTGTGCTTAGGTCGAGGGTTTTAAGTTTTTGATTTATACTGCCCTATAGCTCGAACCAGAAAGTCGTGGTGCTTCAGAGGAGGTGCGACCTGCGTGTGCAGAAGCTAATACTGCTCGTGACTACGTTGGACAATGGCAGCTTTTGGTGGCGTTGAAAGTTCGATATCACGACCGCATAACCATTTTGCGTGGCAACCACGAGAGTCGACAGGTACGATTATAAGGACTCAAAGTTACATGCTTATCGGCTGACTTTTTATGCGAATCCCGGAATCGTTCGGTTCGTCCATACCCGAACGTAATTTGTTTGATGTTCTCATCTCTTTTCGTGTGGCTTGGAGCAGATCACGCAAGTGTATGGATTCTACGACGAGTGTCTTCGAAAGTGAGTACATGGCGAATGTGATTTATCTTAGTTTTTCCTGTTAATTTGAAATAACCTCCTCGACCTAATTGCATGAATGCAATAGTTTGTTTCTTCTTACGTAGCTAGGAGTCTTGCATTTATGTTCAATTTCAACTTACTGAAGGCTATGATAGGTCAGTGGAACCGTCTCTTAGTGCTTGTATGACGTGTACGGAGATTGAGTTCCAACCATCAACGTGGGCTTTCAGGTACGGAAACGCCAACGTTTGGAAGATCTTTACCGACCTTTTTGATTATTTTCCTCTGACGGCACTGGTAAGAATGTGGATGGTTTTTCCGTCATGATGTGGAAGAATGCAACGGGATAGGATGCAACGCGGACGTGCATGTTTCTTGCTTTCTATATGTACCTGTTCTTTTGCAGTTTCGAGATATGTTTGTACGGATTTTGTTGAGACTGGGCGTCTGTTGGAGTGAGTTGATGAATCTGAGCCCTGAGAAAATTGGTTGTTTCAGAACCGATGGTTTTGTGTGTGTCTTTGTTGGTGCTCGTTATTCTTGAATTCTATGTTAGCTGTGGTTCGATCCCCGAACCAGGAGATCATTGAATGTTATGGAGGGCTCCCAGTTTGTTTTGGTCAAGCAAATGAATGTTTTCTGTTCGATTGTGACTCTAAGAAGCGGAGATGGTTTGCAGTCTATTGCGTCCACCTTCATCTTTCATGACCTGGAGCTGTTTGGTTGTTATTTAGTGGGCTCGTCGTTGGAATTTTGGTGATAGGTTGAGTCGGAGATATTTTGTTTGCACGGTGGATTATCGCCGAGCATAGATTCGTTGGATCATATTCGCGACCTGGACCGAGTGCAAGAGGTCCCTCACGAAGGCCCCATGTGTGATCTACTGTGGTCGGACCCAGACGACCGTTGCGGATGGGGAATTTCACCTAGGGGTGCTGGCTACACTTTTGGCCAGGTACGTCTGTCTCCTCGTGTTCAGGTCGTGGACTTTCAGCGACCACATTTTGGTTTTCATTCTTGGTCTTGTTTGTGTGGTAGCTCGAGGTTTCAGTTCGTCGTGTGTCCAGGCGTTGGGTCGAAGATAGTGCAGTCAATAGCGGCTAGGGAGCTGCTTCATAACGACGTTGGATGTTGGTGCGTACAGGACATTTCGGAGCAGTTCAATCACAACAACAATCTAAAGCTGGTTGCAAGAGCTCATCAACTAGTTATGGAGGGTTACAATTGGGGCCATGTACGTGTTCCATATGAACTGTAGTCTCCTGGTCCAACTCAATGCTGGTGTGGTTTTCGGCTTTTTATTCATGATGCACTAGAGCAGCATTGGCTCTTTGTAAGGGCGGGCGCTGATGTGAAAGTGGTGGCTACAGGAACAGAAGGTGGTCACTATATTTAGCGCTCCTAACTACTGCTACCGTTGTGGTAAGGCTCATCCTCTTTAAATTGCGCTTTACATTGCGCTTCACTTTCTTTATGATTTTGTAGTCAGTCTGTGGCTTCTGGTGCAGATGGAGGTTGTACTAGCCTCGTGTATCGCAGAGGCACCGTGAGGGTCCTCTGACAGCAGCGTTTATTTTTTTAGCTTTCAGTAGTTTGCATTCGTTTTCGTAATTGATTTATCTTGGTAGAGATGTGAAGTGTTGACAGTTCTTATACATTTCCGTCTATTGGGGAAGTTTCTTTGTCGGAAACCTTCATTTTCTGTGATACCGTGGAGGTTTTGTCCAGACGTGTTCTTCTGTGATCCTCGTCTGATTTGTATGTCGAACTGCATGCAAATCTGCACGAGTGCTGTTTCTATTGACCACGAACGCAGAGCAGTAGGTTTAGGGTCACGGACTAATTTTGGCGTTGACAAATGGCAGGAAATATGGCTGCTATTTTGGAAGTGGATGACAGCATGGGCCATACGTTTATCCAGGTCAGCTCTTTGTTTTTTGAACACTGCTAGATTTATTTTTCAAGGGTATGGTGCATTGATGAAGGTTGTTCTTTTATGGATTGTTCTGGTAGTGTTCAAATACTTTTGGTTTCTCAGTGTATAGAGCTTCAGCCTGGGATGATTGGGGTATCGAATGATCCCTGCATTCTCTACGTCTACACTTTTAAGCTTGCGAAGACTGATCTGATTGCGTGTGGGTTTGAATGTGTAACAGTTTGAACCAGCTCCAAGACGGGGTGAACCAGATGTCACCCGGCGTACACCTGACTACTTTTTATAGTAGGTTATGTGAGACCTTTTTTTTAGAGCATGCGTGGGACCATCTTTTTTCGTCTTTGAGGTACACTGCATGGTGACGCAAGGATGATGAAAGCTCCTTTGTGATGGTCGGCAAGGCGCTGTGAAGTGTGGACAGCCCCGCAGGAATGCCGAGAGAGCACATGCCATCCTGCAGTGATGTAATTTATTGATTGTGTAACTCTGATGTTGAGATAGAGCTGAACGTCGATTATATAGAGCCACCTTCCTCTTCATTGAAGGCCCATTGTCACCGATCCCCTTGGCCAGTTTACACTGAATACATGTGAGAAGGTGCTGTAGAGCTAGTTCTTATATATTAATTTGCTGATGTTGGATAAACCCGGCTCACACTGTCTCAATGAGTAATGTTGTTATCTACGAACTGTTTTGAGCTCTCTTCATTGAGATGAGATGAAACACTCAGTTGGCCAGACAGATATTTGGTACTATTTTTTTACAATTTATAATTTGAAATCACTTGTGTAGGAAAGTATCCTAGTGTAACAGACGTCCGTGAAGCCATTAAGGTAACCGCACCCATACCTGAGCGTTTAGGGGTTTAGGGTACTTCAGCGTCTCGGAAAATTCAGGAATTTTTTTTGTAGGGTTAGTCTTTCAACGGAATGTAATTTTTGTGAAAAAAAATATTGTAGATAATTTTATATTAAAGAGCAAAGTTGCAGCTCATAGGTCCCTATTAGCAGTTCTAGACTACCCTTGAAACTACTTGATGTGTTCTTATACATGTGTTTGACAGTCCCAATCTCAACTCACAGCAACTTAGCAATTGATATGTAGCAAGATTTTCTTGTGCAAGTGACATTCACTACTCCACTTTGGGTTCACATTGAGTGGTGAACACTTAAAAAGTAGGGCTCCACTTTGGTGATTGCCCATGTATGGGTGCTATTACCTTAGGTTTGCATTGCATAACAAATTATGACTCTTAAAATTTATATACAATTGTAATATTTGCATTCATTGAGGAATGCTTGCCTTGTGTAACATTCATGTTACTCTAATTTTGGGATTGTGCTATGAATTTACACATAATGAATGATCTATACCACAATTCATACCATGAGTGGGTAAGGTAGTAGCACCCATAAATGTCAAACTAAGGGTTTTGAACATTATGGCTATTAATAAACAACCTCAAAATTATAAGATCCTATTAGGAATAGAAAAAAAATGAGTTTGCACTTCAAATGTATTATTTGGATACTGTGAGAATAAGTTGTGAATTTTTTAAGAGCAAACTGCCATTGCACCCATAACCACTTTTAAGATTTCATGTTCACATGTTGTACATCCTTGCCATTACATCTATTCACTTCCACAAATTTTCTAAGATTTCAGAGGTGACGGTTATGGGACCACTGACGCTTATAGGTGTTCCTACCTTAATTTTTTTGTGGTGTTTTGACCTATTACATAGTCTATTGGCTTTGGACCGCAGGGGAGAAGACTAGACTTTGCGTTGAGAGAAGCTACCTTGGAGAAGTTTAGAGTATGTATCTTACTTCAAAAGCAAGTTCGAGCTATAAGGAGAGAGGAGAGAGCTTCTTGTAGGGATAAGACTCTTGTAGCATAGCTACTTGTTACTCCCTCGGTACCTCAAATGCAAAATTCACCCTTTATATATTCACATGCATTTAGACAACAATAAACGTAGAAAACAACATTATATTGAAAGTGATTATCCA
Source organism: Ulota crispa (assembly GCA_963920765.1). NCBI lineage: Eukaryota > Viridiplantae > Streptophyta > Bryopsida > Orthotrichales > Orthotrichaceae > Ulota > Ulota crispa. The sequence goes on from OY987245.1 coordinate 8,474,454, forward strand.
CATACAGTGGGACTTTTAGGGTATAAGTTCATCCAAAGTCCCTTATTTTGTCCAAGAATGTTTGTAAAATCTCTTGCTATAAAACTAAACATCCCAAAAGCTTCCCTGCAAAGGATTGACTATGTTTTTAGTCTTTGTGTTAGTGACACATGCATTTTACACCAAATAGTGCATTTAGGTTGTCTCACACTAATTTCACGATATTCTGCACTATTTAAATATTTATCAACACTATAGGAACTTTTGTCAATAATTACTGTGCTAAACAATGGAGGAAGCAAGCAAAGGTTGGGCGCAACAACAAGCGCCAAAGTCAAGGAGTAAGGAAGCTAGACTTTATACTAAAATAGGAATTATTGTAGCTTAAAGAGTGTTGCATGCCCCTCTAAGTGGCCAAGGGTGAGTCAGGAGGTAACTTTGCCAAGGTAAGGCAGCTTAATTGTTAAGGCAACCTAAATGCACTATTTGGTGTACATCAAATAGTGCATTTAGGTTGCCCCATACTAATTGCTTGACATTTCACACTATATAACTATTTACCAAAATTACAATAAGTTTTGTCAATAATTATTGTGATAAACAATGGAAGAAGCAAGTAGAGGTTGGGCGCAACAACAAGCGCCAAAGTCAAGGAGCAAGGAAGTTGAAACTTTACACAAAACCAAGAATTATTGTAGTGTAAAGAGAGTTGCATGCCCTTTCAAGTGGCCAAGGGTGAGTCACAAGGTAACTTTGTCAAGGTAAGGCAACCTAATTGTCAAGGCAAACTAAATGCACTATTTGGTGTACATCAATATACCATCTACCAAATGTATGCCAAATCTCCAATTTTGATTTTGTTGTTTGGGCACCTAAATTCCATGCAAAAAGTACCATATTTGTGTTGACTGCTAGCTCATTTTTGATGATTTAAAGATTAGTTACAACTATGGTACCTTATATGGGCAAGCTCAAGCTTGCTAGGAGAGGAATGCTCTCTAATTGCTTGTCCCTAAATTGACCATAGGACATAGTTTATACGCTGCCGTATAATTGGCATTTGCTACCAACAAGAAGTTTTAATTTGGGATCTCAAATAGCTCACTAGAACCATATTGATTTATATTTCAACTTCTTTGTTAATCTCAAATGTAGTAAAGGTGTGAAACCATTCCAAGTGCAAGAAAAAAACCTAGTATTGTATTGGTCGCATTGGCACGCTCAAATGTTCAAGAGTTAACTTACACCCATGAGATCATTGAACATGACTAATGCTTTCTCTACATGTGAAATCAGCAAAAATGGAGCTTTTTAGTGGTACAAAAAATGTGTCAGGTTTGAACGTTTTTAGAGGTACAAAGGGAGTAGATTTTGAGTAAAGAATATCTTAATGTGTTAAGTCAATAAAGTCCAAGAGAATAAGGGGTGATTTACATGATACCCCTAGCTCCGTTGTATTCTTGAAACTTGTTAGTTGGGAGGTTGGAAATTGGGAATTACAAAATCACACTACATCACAGCTCTTGAGTGTTCATAATCCTTGAGTCTCAGTTCACCTAAGAATGTTTCCATGACATTTTGGACATTTTAGCCTTACGAAAGAAACTCAGGTTTTACCCAAGGAACAATTTATTAGCCAAGTTCCAATTGCATCTATATAGAACTCTAATAGTCAATAAAGTCAATCCTTAACGTTATACATCAATAAACAGATCAGCGATATAAATATGAAAATCATGTAATTCCATTTTAGGCTTTGTGATTTTTTAACTTCTTGAAAACAACTACAAGTCATGATTCAATGGAGTGAGTCCTAACCCATTAAATCAAGGGAAAATATTAAAAATGCCCCTCAATTTTTTCAAAATATCATATATATCCCTATATTATTTGAAATGTAAAAAACACCCCTAGTTTTGTGTAGGAATATCAATTATATTCCTAGTTATTTTTGAAAACATAAGATACCCTTAGTTTTCTTGTGCATCTTTATTGAAAATTTTGTAAGTCACATTTGCAACTATGACATTGGCAAAGAAAAGCATGTTATTAAGTCAATGCAATGGCTTTGGCACTAGAAGAAAAATAGGGATAAACAATTGCCACAAATTGCCATAACGAGGTCACAATAATTGCCTTACAACTCCATAAACAACTGCACAACATTTGCACAATTACAATCTAGTTGTGGAGTTGTTGTGCAGTTATTTGTGGAGTTGTAAGGCAGTTACTGTGACCTAGTCGTGGCAATTTGTGGCAATTGTTCATGACATGTTTTTCTTCTAATGTGGCCACAATAAATTTAAATGAAAAAATTGTATATAAAGCTTGAAGAGCTTGCCTCCAAGATTTGATTTACATTCAACTTACATCTAGTTTTTGTAATTTTCATTGTTATCACAATATTTTCAAAAATATGCACTAAAAGGTAAAAGAAAAAGTAAGGATATTGGATGTTTTCAAAACAACTAAGGGTATAATTGATATTCTTACACAAAACCAAGGTGTTTTTGATATTTCAAATAATATAGGGTTATATTTGATATTTTGAAAGAATTGAGAGACATTTTAAATTTATTCCCTTAAATCAATTGCATTCCTAGTTTCCTACGCACTCAAAATTTCCATCAAACAAAAATTGAATTTGTGAAACAAAGTATATAAGGCTAGGGACATATAATTTGTACAATAATTCAATCTTGTTTTCAAATAGCATTATTAACTTCAAGTAAATATGTATAAAATAGCACCATTTAATTGTGATATATGGCAATCCTTGAAATAAATACTATTTATTTAGCTCTGATAGTTCAATAGTGTCACTTTTAGCACCGGTTTATCTTGTACCAATAAAATATAAAAGTGCTTGCAACAACTTATTTAAACTACACATATAATGCCATTGCTCTTTAGGAGAAATAGAGGACATTTTTGAGATCTTCACTAAATTTGTGTGACTTCAGTTATCTACTATAGATCTAGATCCTGAACACCCTCTGTGGTCATATTTGGCCGTATCTATATTTGGGACGAGTACCCGACTATTGGGCGGGTTGTGTGGGTTTGACGGGGCACTGCTGAGGGTAGGGGTTTAGGCATGGGATAGGGGTTTGTTGGGCGAGAGAGAAGGAGCTTGCGCGAGAGAGGGGTTTGTTGCGAGAGAGAGGCAATGCAGAACTGTATTGCTCTCGTGGTTTCACATGCGCCAGAGTACCCCAACGCCCAGCAAATGAACCTTCCACACCTGGCTGTATCCACGAAGTGCCCAACGTACCTGAGGGTGGCTCAACGCAGCCAGCAGGCAAATTTTCAATGGGAATTGGAGAGGCATTGCTACAAATTTGGTTCAAAAAGTTGTGATGCTGTGTGAACCCATTCTTATCACTCTCACCAAAGCGATTGCACCCAAACCTTGATTGTCAATTTTTCTAACCTAAAATCCTTTGGAGCTAGAAGCTACGGTCATAGTTACGGTGCCGTAGCTCAGGACTCCCCGAGGGCCGTTCAAGGGTTAAAATACAATTTTGTGAATTTAAAACAGTAGGTAGAATGGTTGATTCTTTCATCATTTTAAATTGTCATGAGTTCACATGTAGGTGTTGACAAGGTATGTATTACCATATTCATGGTTGTCACATTAGGCAAGATTTGGCTGTCGAACAAGACAAGTGGACGTACAAAGTAAACAACAAGGATGGACATGTCCATCTACTCTTGCATATTGGGAATTTTTTAGGGTTTTAGACCTAAAAAAAGAAGAGTCAAATCATTATTTTTCATTTTTATTATGTGATATGATTTTAAATCCATGCTTTGACATTATGTTGGCAACAATGAGTGTCACCAACACGTACAAAGTAAGATTTTTTTATCATTTTTTGAAATCAACTACGAGTTGACTACATTGGGCATACATGAGCTCAATCGGGCACTTTGGGTGGACAAGCGAGCATACGGACATATGGATGGTTCAATGTGACAACAATGATCATAGTACACCCAATTATAGTGGGTCAAATGACCTCCTTGTCATACCTAAGAACTTTCTTGTGGAATGAACTTGTGAGCAGTTTACATCAGTGACATCAAGGGTGAAATTTGCCACCTAGGTTCATGTGTAGAACTTTTGTAGCAAGTTTGCAATAGTTTTTGTATGAGGACATTCACACTCAAAGTTTGAGGAAAACAAAAGTCCATTAAAAGAACATTCCAAAAAAAAAGTTGGTGCATTGCAAGCCTTGATGTTTGCAATTATAACAAATCCAACTTTGTCTCTCTCAAGCACTTCAATCTCTTATTTCAATGTCATTGACTCGAGAATCATGCTCTAAGCCAAAATAACCTTGATACAAGATCATCTAGGTAGTTGCTAGCACATTGTTACCATAACCAAGTATGCTCCAGATTGAAACTTCTGCCCAATCTTCCCCTTTGCTCTTGTTCTAAACAATTCAAGGAATTGCTAACTAAAGGTAGTATGCTCAATTTGCAACCCTTGTCGCATAAAACGTCCCGTAGGTTGTAATGAATGGTAATGCACTGGTCCTTGAATGGGTCTCTCTAAGTAGTAAAAAAAAAGTATTCTCTTGCAAGAGTCAATCATAGTCCTTGATTTTACCTCATCTCTTCATAAGTTATAGGGGAAGGGTTTATGGGAGACCTAGAGTCACAAATAGGTGTTTACAACATAAAATTTTGAAAATTCATTAACAATTCAATAATGCTTCAAAAAATATGAAAAAAATTGAGTTACATTTGACATCCATTTATCTTTATTTGAACATTACACAAAAAATCTTCTTGTCTTGAAAAGCCCATGAAAAATCAGACCCGCTCTTACGAGGACGGTTTTAGAGCATACTACCTTCCATGGAAGCTTTTGTATGGGTTAAACGTACTTGCAGTTGCCTCTTCAGTCTTCTCAGGACAAACGTATCAGATAGGCAATTTCATCCTTGTTGGCGGCACCGTGCATTTTTCGGTTGCAGACTTGCAGAGGTCGCTGTGACAGAAGTTGGCCTGTATCGATCCAGCTCGTTTACAATCAAGCACAAGCTGGACGGCGAGGTGGTTTGGTTTCTTGTTGGTTTAGTTTTTCTTGTGCTCCGTGTCTTGCTGACAAGCTAATTCAATGCCGGATATATAGACTTGTTCTTGTAAGAGCAATACGCCAATACCTTACCTCAGTCGGAGTTGCTTTTTCTCGTCTTGTCAACTTTGTCAGTGACTTAGTGCTTCGCTTGTCTCTCGTTTAAGTGCGAAAGTGGCCCTGTAACTGGTGCAGATGCAGTATTCTAATAATTACAAAAAATGCCTTATTTACAACGCCCCTGCCAACTAAGATGACCATCAAGTGATCAAGTACTGATTGGGTAACACTTGTAGTGCCACTTGCTGTTAATGGCACATGGTACATCAATTCACTGATTGGATTGAGAACCGAAGAAAATTTTCTAATAAGGTAGAAACACCCGTAAGCGTGATTCTAAGGACTTTGTAGTAGGAAAATCAATTGATGAACTTTGAAAAAAATAGTGTTGAGTAAGCCAGAGGAAATCAAATATATTGGCATCCATTTAAAAGTTTCAATTGCAAACATTTGTTCAAACAAATTTTTCATATTCCAAATCACTAAAAATGGATAGTTGTGTGTAGGGGATTCTAAAAAGATAATTATTGAAATCTATATTGTGCTCATACGCTCGTAATACTAACTTGAGAAGTTAGTTAAATAATTAGATGGGGTACCCAAAACCATCATGAAATGAAAGGTGATAAAATATCATGCTGAGGGTACTTGAATGGTGTCTTCACCTCTTTTGTTTATTTACTCATGGTGTTGCAAAACTATTTAATGCCATTCATTGAACTTATTTCCATACCCATCGGCACTCAAATGGAATGCACTTTGTCACCCACAATGATTATTTTTTTGTATGAGTTAGTTATATGACCAAAAACCACAGATATGGGTGCAAATATAGGTCACGCCCATGGAGACCTCATGTTTATGGGTGCTGCTACCTTATAGAGATTTGAGAAGTCAAGGAGTTGCAGGGAAGACGCGTTTTGGATTCTGGTATAGTAGACAAAAATGTGACGATGAGACACGGTATAGTAAAGGGTGGGGGGTGTGCAGACAGCTTCAAGCCTTTAATGTTTCAAGTTCCTGTCTTCCTGTCCTTCCACCAACCCTGCAGAGCTACTAGCTCTTCTTGTATAAGCTTGTTGACTTCCTTGTCCAGCGGTCCCAATTCCCAAATATGCATTTCATTATTAGCTCAAGTGGCTTAAAAATTCTGGTGAACGTACCAAACAATCACACTCAACATTGGAAAATATTCACAATTTTTGTAGCACTATAGATTTTTATATCAGTAGAAGTTTTGCCAGATTTAGTCACTGCCTAATTGCCTATGCCTATAATACACTGTCAAAAAATTGCCATCAAAATTTCCTCCCGAACCTACAATGCCTCCCACAATGCCACTGTAATGAAGCCTAATATTCTGTATAATCTAAACGCTGGAGAAGGATTCTACAGTGAACTTTCACAGCTGTAGGACAACTCTGGAGGAACACACTAGGAATTTGCAAGTGCAGTTGTGGTGAGGTGCGGCAATTATTTTGGACAGGGTCAATTAGATGTAGATACGTACCACAAGCATTATTTCCAGCACTCAATCTGATAAAAACTAATTACTAGTAATTAAACCAACTCCTCTCTTTTTCATTTGGAGGCATTGATACCCCAACCTGAGCAGAGTCAGACATACCTCAGCCGAGTTTTGATCGTACTCCACCTTGTGCAGAGTAGTTCTCACATATAATCTTGGTAAATAAAACACCAAATACCAAAGGTACTGCAATTAAACTGACGTTCAAATTGCAAGATCATGGTATATTGGTATTGTCCAGTTAAGTTTACTGCCAGTTCAGTTTGCAAATGGACAATTTCCTTCTGCCAGACTGCTACCTTAGTTGCACCCTCTTAGCTAGGCATCGAGAATGCTAGGCGGTATTAGTACTTCTCATAACCGACAAGCATTTAACACCAGTACTGTAGTTCACAAACTGTCATACGAATCCTCCATGAGTAAATTTGATGGACCATGTGCGAGGTGAGTTTGAAACTCAAACAACTCGTGGCTGTAATGACGCCAGTACTGCGGGTGAACTTACTGTATATAAGGCTTCCGGAGATCGCCATTTTTGCCAGTCACCAATGTAGGGATTCAGTTCGGGATATGTTCAGTTGCATGCTGAGCTTGGGGTGGAGTAGCTGATCCAGGAGCTTCAGCTTAGCGCTCGGCCGCATTGTTTGAACCTTCATCTTTCTGTTGTATCCCGAGGTGCATTCCGAGCTCAAGCCATGGCAGCGGTGCAGTTGCTCCTGCTGGCGTCTGCTCTGATGGGATGTTTGTTGCCGTCGGAGGCAGGGAGGGCGATGCTCACGCTGGGGTCGCAGAAGAACTATGGCGCTCCTTATACGCCCACTCCGACGGTGCCTTACACACCCACTCCCACGGTGCCTTATACGCCCACTCCCACTGTGCCTTACACACCCACTCCGACGGTGCCTTACACACCCACTCCGACAGTTCCTTATACGCCCACTCCAACGGTGCCTTACACGCCGACGTACTCGCCTCCCACGTACACGCCCGAGTCTCCGCCTTATGTCACTCCGTCTCCGGTGTATTCGTCTCCTCCTGTGTACTCGCCGCCCTACACTCCCGATGTTCCTGCTTACTCACCTCCTTACACTCCCGACGTGCCCGCGTACTCACCTCCTTACACTCCGGATGTGCCCGCTTACTCGCCTCCTTACACTCCCGACGTGCCTGCTTATTCACCGCCCGTGTACTCGCCTCCATACACTCCCGATGTGCCCGCTTACTCTCCTCCCGTGTACACTCCGCCCACTCCGGTCTACTCGCCGCCGGCGCCAGTGTACACGCCTCCCGTGGTGCCCAGCCCTCCTGCAGGCGGATACTAAGCTTACGAGTCAAAACCATCCACCGGCCACGTCATGTGAAATAAAGCTAGTAAGTCGAATGACTCGAATCTCGTACATACAGCAAACTTTTGTGAACTTCCCTCTGTTAGTTTAAGGAATTCTTCACATTTTCCCTCTCTGTGAGTATTCACGAAATTTTTGTGGGTTTCCTTACGTGCTACTGTTCACGTTGAATGAATAGTTAAACATATTCGTGTATTTCTTCTATGATTTTTCCCTCTTGTCACATTTCCCTGCGTTTCTGTCACATGACATTTCCCTGCGTTTTGTATAATACAGAGGGAGTTCATATGTAAGTCCCTACAGGGAAATTGAAAAGAGTTTGCTGTGTATCTCAAATTAGAGCGACATTGCAGAATGGGTTTGTCCCGGATTAGTCTCGATGGGGTGGACGCGCATGTGAATGCTGTCCGTCGAGATTGCATTATTCTTGCGTTGTTAGTGGCCTGGTCTGATTGAAGGGGTTGGGAAGAGTTGCAGATTTGCACCAGCATTGGAGAGGCATACAGCGAGCAGTTCTTTGAAGCTTTCACAAGGAACTTTGAAGGGAAAGGCTAGGCAGGAGCTTGGAATTGGAGCATACTTAGTAGCACTTCTATTGAGTTTTGTCATGTTCTGTTTAGAGAGTAAGTTCGTTATTTACTGAGAGTATTTGTATTGAATCTTCTGGTGTGTAGAAAGATGCCGGTAGTTCAATGTTACGCATTCGTCAAAACTATGGAAAGTGGATGATGTGGACTGACTACAGTATGATACTTGCTGGTTGGCAATAAAACGAAGCATTTTGAGCTTCAACTGCATTCATGCACATGTACTTTGAAAATCTTCTATGAGTCTAGCAAATTATGTTTCGAGCTTGTGCAATCTAGTATGCCGGGATAGCTGGTACGAGAGCACAAAACAAAGTTAAGTGAAAGAGGCATTCCTAATTTCCTATCCGGCAATGGTCGTTTCCACACAAGTCTGCACCGTTTATTAATAAGTATTGCTTGTTGGGGAAATTTTGATGGATATCCCTAAAGTTTGTGATATTTGAAAAAATTGTCTGAATGTTCAGAAATTGCACAAATACTCTTGAACCATTATGTCAGGCTTCTGTTCTATTGTGCACGTCACTTCCTTCCACCTTTGTGTGCATGTTGGTTCTTTTATGTTTTATTGCACTTCTTGTTTCAATGTTGGTCATGACATATGATGTTTTACCAAAAATTTGAAAAGTTCCTCATAGCACAAGCCTTACTAAAAAGGAGGAGGCATGCACCTTCAATAATTGAAAAAGGGTATTTCCGCAATAAATTATGAAAATATGTCAAGGGTGTTTGTGCAATTTCTGAAAAATTAGGGAAATTTTTACAAATATTGCAAATTTTGGGGGTACTCATTAAATTTTCCATACTTTATATGGTTAGTAGCTTTTCACTTGTTACACATTATTTTAATATAAATATCTCAAACTAAAAAAAGATGTTGCAAACATTTTTGGGGTTAGATTGCTAAGATGACTAAAGTAGACATACCCATTCTCAAGCGGCACTCAATTTTTCACCCTAGATTTGAGGTGTTCACTGTCCACTCTTGAACCCAAAGTGGAGTAGTGAATGTTGCTTGCTCAAGAAAATTCTGCCACATGTCAAATGTTAAGCTAATTTGAAAGGGTTGGGATTGGGACCGTCCAGTGCCATTATAGGAGCATATCCAAGCAGTTTTAAGGGTACTACCCTATACTCATTAAAATGAGAGAATTGCAAGAAAATGAGAAATCATACTACCTCTTTTAATGTTTCTAAGAGATTTACGACCTAAAATTGAAAGGTTTTAGTGACAAAAGGTTGTAGGTCAATTCAATTTGATTTGAGCTAGTCTACCTAAAAATTAACCTAAAAAACTTTCAAATTTAGGTCGTGAAAGGTTTTAGGTCAATTTGGAAAGGTTCTTGACCTAAAATTGAGAGGTTTTAGGCCAATTTATCTTGATTTGAGCTAAATAATTAAATTCATACTTTAATTTTAACAAAAAGTCTCATTTAATGAAAATTGGTGCTTTTAGTTATCTTAACCTAAACCAATATGGTTATTTTGAGAGGTCCTCATTCTCTCATTTTTATGAATATGAGGTTGTACACAATCTAGAGTTGCTATCGAGGACCTTATGAGTTGCAACTTTGCCTTTTAATATAGAATATCCTACAATACTTTCTTCCACAAAACTGGCGTTCCATGATAGCTTGTTGAAAGGCCAACCCTATGGATTTTTTTCTTGAATTTTCCAAGACCTTGAGGTACCCCAAACCCTTAAACGATCAAGTGTGGGCTTGAGGGTGTGGGTCTATCTACCTTACATTGTATTTATGAAAATTCCACATGTAAATACAACATTCTAGTAAGGCTAGTCAAGTTTAGCCACTACTATAGAAAATGGCTTTGATTATTCATATCTAAATTTTTTCATTCTTTACATCAATTATAAATACTTTATTGTTGACATGCTTTAGATTAACTTTGCATGTGTCACAAACTATGACTTGATTTATATGAACTTGCAAAACTGGATGTCACATGTGACATTGTTGTGTGCCATTTATTTGACATTTTCATAAACACAATGTTAAAGAAACAACTAGGATGAATTCCTAATGTAGTTACTTTGTTTCAAGATCTGTCTTTCTAGTTGATAATGAAATGTTTTGTTTTCATGGTTCATTTGTGTATCAAGGCCACAAAATTGTGTGAGGGGGTTGAAGGTTGCTCATCCCATTTCCTAACTTTCTTTGCTTTATTAAGACTTTCAAACATTAAATATTGAAAATGGTGTTATGTACTAATGTAGAGTTGGAGGCATACTATACCTTTGTTAAAATAAGCAACCTTTCATTACTTAGCTACACCTTGTGTATAGTTTGCTTTTGCTTTATTGCAGACAATGAGCAGTGCTCCCAAATATGGCTAAATTTTACAAAACTTAAACCAAATTACTTTCACAAAGACAAAGATGCAGAGATCATGATGTTACATTAGAAAATGCAAAACATCTAGTGATCTCTCTAACCACTTGGTTTTGAAAATCACATTTGGGACCACTAAAATGACTAGCATACACAAAGGAGGTTTAATTTAGCAAACCTTCTACCAAACTTTTGTGTATAGTTACAAAGAAATGTAAACATTGTGTTGTTAGAATTGAACTGAGTTTTAGGACATTGGTACTTAGTAGTATTATTGGCCGCTTGAGCTAATGATGTGAATTAAAACTAAGGTAGCAGCATCCATAAGCGTAGTGTCCCCTTGGCCGTCACTTGACAATGGCAAGGGCTAATTAATAAAAAAACAAATGGTTGTGGGTGACTGAGTGATGGTTATGGGTGATGAAGTGATGGTTGTGGGTGAGCATGAGGTTTTGAGTATCCATCTCACTATTTAAGAACCAACAAGTCTTGTTTTTAACATCTCTTATACATGATTCTTACAATTTCAGTGATTTTAGATTTTGAAAAATCTTTGTGAACAAATGCTTGCAATTGAAACCTTGAAATGGATACCAATATTTTTGGTTTCCACTTTTCAAAGTTAGTCAATTATTTTACCTACTCCAACACCCTTATTTCCACGCTTATGGGTGCGCCTACCTTATAACCAGAGGCATCCTTGGAGGATTTTCCAAGATACCAGAGCACCTAAGCAGAGTCACATAACCTAAAGGAAATGATTAAACCCAGTCGATGAAAAAATCATCAGTTACTGCATCACGAGATTGTCTTGGACTTTTTCAATATTTTTGCAGATCGTTGAGAGTGACGGCATGAAGCACAGCCATTTTGAGAGAACTACCGTTGAAATCATACAATGCAATCATAAGATGATACTAATACAAAACCCGCCCCTTCGAAAGGTACTCTAAATGCAACGTCACAATTGGCACGAGACAAGGTTTTATAGAAAGAGAGTTTTCTGTTAGTAAATTCTATTCTATGACTTAATAACCAGTGTTGTTCATTGCACCAATTTACACATATAGCAAAAAAACCAACATAGGAACAAGTGAAAACCTAAAGACGAAATCACAAAACACAGGGGTATATCTCCCCTAGGGTTCTGTAAAGGCACTAGCTGAAATGGAAAATCCTTCATTTGCACCAAAACTAAACAACTGTTCTTTTAAGGGAAAATTTCATTGATGCCCCTGAAGTTTGCAATATTTGCATAGATACCCCTGCTTTTTCAGAAATTACACAAGTACCCTCGAACCAAAATTTTGAGGCGTTTGTTTCTTGTGTTAGAGGTCCAGGGTATTTGTGAAATTTCTGAAAGAGCAGGAGTATCTGTGAAATATTGCAAACTTTAGGGGTATCCATAAAATTTTCCATTCTTTTAAATGTAAAATATCACAAAGCCAGGCACGAGAGTAAACTTGCCATGGTCAATGCTCCGTAATGCGAAGCAGCCACGACAATACTTCCAGTGCCGACAAACGGATCATAAACAAGCTTTCCCGACTTCACCAACGCTTGATGTAACATCAAAAGAGAGATTTCTGCATTCATAGCTGTGGGCCCGAGATATTTTCGCCTTCGCAACTCATACTTTGTAACAAGCGAGCGATCAAAGCATCCAATTTCACTACCAAAGTACATTCGCTTCGTCACCAGTGGAGGCAGATCATTTTGAGCAGCTTGGCCACCAATGTCTATAAGCCAGAACTTATGTTGTGGCCTTTTTAACTGCACTCGACCCTGTCATTTGCAATAAGAGCAATGTCATGTAAGAAAAATCTTTAGATTATTTCTCCCTCTGTCCCTCTAAAAAGCTCCAAATCACACACATTTTAGGTACTACTAAAAAGCTCTCTTTCGCTGATTTCAAACGCTGAGAAAGCGTATACCATGTTCAATGATCTCATGGGGGCAAGTTGAGCAATTAGAGAGCATTCCTCTCCTAGCAAGCTTGGCCTTGCCCATATGAGATACCATAGTTGTTACTAATCTTTAAATCATCAATAATGAGGAGCTGGCAACATGTATAAATATGATACTTTTTGCATGGAATTTGGGTGCTCAAACGGCCATATAAAAACTGGACTTTGTGCATACATTTGGTAGATGGTCTATTGATTCTAGAATGCATGTGTCACTAACAAAATGACTAATAAGATAGTTGATTCTGTGCAAGGACGCTTTTTGGACGTTTTTAGAGGGACAGAGGGAGTAAGTTCTAATGCATTCGTGTATCAATTTAAACCCTAAATGCCCAGCAGCCCTTTGAAGCTTCTCACGTCTCCAAACTGAAATATAATGCAACTAATTTAGTTCCACATAGTAACAATTTCAGTCAGTTCTAACACAGCAGAACCCTATCAAATTCTCGTTAATTATCTGCTAAAACAAATTCCATTCAAAGTTCATTCGGCTCTAACCTCCATATTTATACTACATACGTGTCAGGGTTAGGTCACCACTCATACATTATTGAGGGGCAAAAAGCTCCTAGAGAGGCAGTAGGGCAGCAGGGAAAAGCCGGGGAAAACATTGCCACAAGAAAAAGAAAAACCTTAAGAAAAAACCTACTGGTCAGACTTCACAAAAGCAGGAGGATCAGTGGACATCATAGAATATAAATTCTCTCCGCCGGAAGACATTGACTAAGGTAGGAGGCTCATAAATGGAGCATGTAAGGGCTGAAACTGAATTTTGGGTTTGGGTAGGTGAAACGTCTTGAAATGATTTCTAGTAAACTTTTCTTGAAAGATAAGAAGAATTGGCATTTAACCAAAATTGTTTCATATTTTTTGAAACTTTGTGGAATTAGTTATGAATATTTGAAGTGAAAAGACCATAGGGCTCTAAAATGGAGCACCTTCTCAAATGTTCACAATTTGTACATTGTTGAAGAACTATCAAAAAAACATGTACAACTTGAGTACATTTGAAGTGGTGCTCCATTTTAGAGCCTGCTCCGAATTAGAGCCTCCTACCTTAACGCTCTATTGAGAAAGGAAAAAAAAAGAGTAGGGCTCTGAACATAACCCTTGAAGGACCCTTGGGCTATAGGGATACGGTACCACATACAATCGCAACCAATATTCAAAAGTTTGAATCAGTTAGAAATTAAGTGTTACAATCATACATACTAAAGGATTGTATGATGGTGGTGCATATATTTCTTTGAAAAGCTTTTAGAGCAACTCAAATATATCTGTATATACGACCGTACATACGGCCACAAAGGGCTTTTGGGCCATTCAAGGGATAATCAAAGGGCCTCTTCAAAACACCCTTAGCCACGGCAGTAAAAGACTTTTGGCCTTGATGCTGACTATGCAACTCGCGGCTCTCGAAAGAAATCTCCTCTTTAAGAACTAGGAACTTAGGGCGGTTCGAGTGGAGCCTTTGAGAATAGGCTACAAAAACTCTTGACCCTATCACGCATCGAAATTATGCACCGCTTCAGACCAGCTTTTCTCACGGATCCTTTTTAATCTCAAAAACAAATTCCATGCCATCTTGAAGAAGCATTGCTGAGTTCCTCTTTCTCGAACTTCGGGTTTCATCTTGTTCAAGAACAGTGCTTCCGTGGTTAGCTATCTCTTATTCTATGCCCTCTAATGTATGTATTAATGAAAAACAATATGTTTTCAGATGATCAACTAGTTAAGAAGGGTGGGATATAATCAGCTAAATAACCAATGCACTTACTTATAAGAGGTCACAAGGAAAATATTTAACATGAAACCTAGAGATGGAATTGATGGATATCTCTAATATAGGCATGACTCTTGAAGGTTAACATCAATCTCAAAGTAGTTGTTGGTAAGAGTGGAACTTCTACTTTTCTGGCACCACCTACTAATCAATAACCCTCCCCTAATCCTCAAGATAGAATAGCAGCTTTACACCACCAAGGAGTTTCAGTTTTTAAGAATCATGCTTGATCCAAGAATCCAAAATAAAGCTCTAGTTTTGAAAATAGCAACACAAAGTAAGAAAAACCCATTTTTCCAAGCAAGAAATAAAAAATGGAAGAGTGATGCTTAACTTACTTCATTATAATAGATTCAAGAACGTTCATTTGAGTAAGATGCAGATCCCAAATCCGTCCCCAACACGTCGTGCATCTTGTCACTTTTAGGCTTATATATTACATTTATCCTTTTAATTGAGTCATGTCTCTTTCCACCACCAATTGTTGTGAGTGTGATATTGAACAAGACTGCTTTTCTAGTTCTCAATATCAGATTGGCTTCCATTAATAGGTTTTGGCACACCCAAAAGTTGCCACACCTCTAACCGTGCATAAGAAGCAAATCTACCCCGTTTGTTAATGGTAGCCATTTTTGCGTTTGTTTTTATACCCTCTTCCCAAACCCTCTCAAATGCAAAACGTTTCTGAATGTCTCCCTCTCCAACATTAAAGACAGCCAAAATTTCTTGTTTTATGTGCTCTTCATGAGGAAACATTCTACTTCTTGTAACATTAATTCCCAACATCAATTTTTTTGAAATTGTTTTCATGTGAGGTTTTACCATCTCCCATTTAGCAACATCTGGTGTGGGACTTTCATTTAACTGACTATTCAATAAACCTTGTAATAAGTGAGAGTTGATCTCAAATCATTAACTTGCCTTTCTTGATTTTTTATAATCCATTTAAGCGTGTTTATGTGACTCTAACTCTCAATTGCTTGGAGGTGTAGTCATTGTCTACTAGTATTTGGGCAAGAAGAAGTAGGCATGGAAGGGTTTTGCAAATTTGGAATTGAAAGATTTGGAGTTGAAGGGTTTTGAGTAGAAAAGCTGGGAACAGAACTTAGTTATTGAAAGGGAGCTACTCAAGGTGACGTTGGCAACTTCAGTACACTAATAGGTACGTAATCACCATGGCGGCGTATGCTAGGCTCTTCATCTCCCCTCTCAAAATTGGCCATCTTCCGTTTGCTGCATCCACTCCGTTGTCTACTCCTCCTTTGCTTTGCCAAGGTTTGTACTGTACCCCTTGTGTTGTCTTGTTTGCAGTTGGCCAACAAAATTCATATTATCTACACAAAGACTAGAACTTGAATTGAAAGAGTAAAATTTCTCAAAACTCAAATGCAAATTAAACAAACAAATTCACCTGCAAGAGAGAGAGCTTTTGGGTTTTGGGTCTATAGTATTACCGGTATGTGAAAAATAAATTCAACCTCCGAGGAGTAAGAATGCTGAGGGCAGGCAACAAAACAGGAAAGCGCAAGAGAGAGGGGCACACACAAGAAACCAGAAGATATAAAGGACGGAGAGAGACAAAGAGGGGCATAGCAACTTAAGAGTGGCGATGGAGCATACTGGTTGAGCGTAAATTGAGCCCACCCACACAACCTATTTTGCCCCATTCACGCGCTTGGCCACATGGCTGGCCCTCATTGGTGCTGCCAAAACGTATGAAATGGCGAGAAGATGTAATTGTCATATGGGTCTCTTAATATTTCTTTCAAACTATTATACTTTTTCTATTTGAATTTATGCAAATTTTTTAATTGGAGCTTGTATATGCTGTGAACTTAACCCCTAAAGAACTTGATCCATTTTGAAATGGTCAAACTTCATGTCTAAGCTCAATTTTGCCTTTTAAAGTGTGTTCAAAGAATAATTTTGTATATTTATTGCTTGGAACTATGAATGATATATCATTGCAAGAAATTTCAATTTGTTTTATGAAAAATTGTAATTGTTGTCATTCTCTTTTCAGAAAATGAACATAAATAAATTAAAATAGCAAAAAAAATCCAACTTACTTGAATTTTTTTCAAGAGGTACAAAGCATTAAAGATAAGTGTGAAAATTTTTCAATTGGTTATTTTATTTTTTACACCCAAATAGCCACAACAAAGAATCTATAGTCAAATTTGCCTATCAAACCAAGTTTATTCTTATATTTACTCAAGTTATAAAATTTTGATATTTTTTGCTGAAAGACACATTCATTTTCTATTTATGGTATATTTTTGATAAGCTCGACAGAAATTTTGAATTATTGTGTTTTTTTTAAAGCTAAATGTGAAAATAAAATTACATCAATTAGAATATATATGAAAAAACCTATAATTTCTATTTTAAATGAATGGTAGAATGAGAAACATAATTTTTCAATTTAATTATATAACGCATTTAAAGAGTAGAAAATATGAATGAAAAATGCACCATATTGTGTTATTTGGATTCTAACACTTGGAGCTTTCAATGGCAACTACTCTTTTGATTTTTGACATTTTTCAAAAAAAATTAATGGAACAGAAAGGAAACTTGTCAAGCTTCATTTTCTTAAATTGAACCACATACCAAAAATTGATATTTTGAAAGTTATAATCAGGGTTGACCAAGGCGCATCCACTTTCTGGATGCACAGACTTTTAAGGGTTAAGCTTTGTCACCTGGAAGATTTTAACATGTCAAGGTTTTTGAGCAAGACTAACTGTGTAGACCAAACCTCCCTAATTTCACTCCTCTATTAGCACTATTCTTTGCAATATCAAAATCCTGGGAATGTATTTGTTGAGTTTCAATTGTCTGTAGAATTGTCACTACCGCACTCTATAAGGTAAGAGGCTCATAAAATGACCATCTAAGGGCTGAAATTGAATTTTGGGGAGGTGGGTTTTCTTGAAATAGTTTTCAGTGAGTTTTACTTGAAAAGCAAGAGGAATTGGCATCTAACCCAAGTTGTTTCATTTATTTTGGAGCTCTATGGAATTAGCTATGAAATTTTGAAGTGGAAAGGCCATAGGATTCTAGAACCACCCACCTCCTCAAATGTATGCCCATTGTACATTACTAAAAGGCTATGAATAAGAACATGTACTGACAGAGTTCATTTGAGGAGGTGAGCGGATTTAATGCCCTAACAGAGTTCAAGCCTCCTACCTTAACCCTCAAGCGCTTGAGAGACATTATAGTATCTCTCAAAAAGTTGGGTCAACTCAATTTTGATCAATATAATCTCATTGCACGTTTGGTGAAACCACTTCTAATCAAGTCCAACTTGATGGAAATGCTCTCCACTAACAATTTATATGGTCCGATCTTGTGGATCCACAAGTCAAGCTTTTTTCGTTTCAACTCTGGGCGCTCAGGGGTTAATATCATAAGAGATCACAATGCAAATGTGTAGAGGGAATTTAGTGTGATCAGGGATGAGATAAAGAGGTCATGACTTTAGAGGCAAGGGTTTCATACTTCATCTTTGTAATGTCGTATGAAGTAAACAAAGGCACACATGAACACCAAGAACCGCCACGCTGAGCCTGAGTGTAAACTTAGAAGTTAATCTTCTTGCCACCAAAATAGAAAACAAAATTTCTCTTTTTATTCCCAACAAGAGGTTTGTTTCTCATACCCATGAAATTTTGAATTTTTAAAACCTTGTTAGGAGATATGTGTGGAAGGCTAAATTGAGTACTATGGAGTATGGAGTTGTTAACAAGAGCAGTAGTGTATAATACATGTATTTATAAAAAGTCAAGGTTGCATGTTTGTTTTCCTTTCACTTTTTTGCTTCACTACACTGAATATTGCGTTCAGGTTGCCCTACACTAAATTCTTGACAGTCCACACTACATAAACATGTATTGTTACTATAGTCATTTTCATGCAACAAATAACTAGGAAAATTCTTGAGGATAACAATGAAGCTGCAAAAAAACAAACTAGTGATATCCAAGTTGCAAAATAAATGAAATTCAAAAATTTAGAGAATTGCTAACTTGTCCAAGTGACCAAGTGATGAGTCATGAAGTAACTTACTTAGGTAAGGCAACCCAAATTTCAAGGCAACCTAAATTCAATATTTACTATACAAAATGAAGTATGAATTGATTTATTTATTTACTCTATATTTGTTTAAGAAACTTCAGCTGTTGTCACTCATTGACTACAAAAATAGATGATGATGATTGATCAACAATAGATGATGATGATTGAATATTTAACCCTTAAATGCCCAAGGCCCCAACTTGTGGTGTCTACAATACTTTCAAGTTCAATAAATATAACTAAGTTGTTATTTTTAGTAATTTTACTTTTGATTTTTTTTTTTTAATTTTTTTTTTGCACCAGAAATATGATTTTGAAAATGATTGATTATGACTTTTCTATTCAAGAACTTCTATAGGGGTCTTGACTTTTTGTAGAATTGTGAGTTTTTAGAAATGAGCCTCCAGGCCTTCAAATACATTAGAGCTTAGAGAAAAATCCACATTAGAAATACTTAAAAAAAATGGGAGTAGATTTTGGAAGCCGTACATTTATTAAATTTGGACATGTAATGACCTTAAACCTCATAATTTTTTGATGACCAACTTGATAGATTTGACATTTAAAATGAGGATTGGAAGCTAGACTTCAAGTCACATTTGCAGTTTTAACACTATCATGCTCAAACATTATAAAATTTCAAATTATAAATGATATTGTTGTGTTTTCATTTTCCATGTAATTTCTAATTTTTTTAGTTGAAATTTGTACAACTACAATTACAAAAAACTTGATGAAATTCATGAAAAGGTTCATTGATGGTTCAATTTCATGGAAATTTCAAGAAACTCAAAAAGGCCTTGGGCATTCAAGGGTTAAACACTAGGAGCTCTCAAACTATTTTGCATAGTTTGTAACTACATGAATAGTTCTTAATTGGTTGAACATGATATGCAATTTATGATCCAATCAAATAAAAATTTGGTGTGTTTTAAAGTTATTAACAATGATTGTACATTTCAATTAATTAAACAACAAGATGAATAAACAAGAATAATAGTCTTTCTATCATAATATGATCAAGAATTGCCCAAATCCTAACCTCAAAATCCAAAATTTTAAAATAAAATTTAAACCAATAAAAGAAGATTTATGATATTTTGATATTTCAGTTGTTCTAATATTTTTATTTTAAGATATAGTCTTTTCATTTGAATCTTTGACAAAGTCATGCAAAATAATTTGAAAATTTTGAAAAATTCAATTGTTTCATGCATACAATAAAGTAAAGTGCCCTTTTTATTTAGTAGAAAAATTTAAAAATTTGGGTATAAATTTGTCAATTGCACATCACAAAAGCCCATATGCGTAATTTAGAATAAATCCAAGTTTTTGTGTATGAAGACATGGGTACACATGGCACAAAACTTGCTTGCACAACTCCACATAGAGAGCCCTCTTTGTAGAATCTGTTATTTTGTGTGCACATAAGATATGGAAGATGTGGAGGCCATTAAGTAAAACAACCTTAATTTAGTGTCACAATTTTCATGACAAAAGCTAGAGAAGAGGTCCTAGGTGCTAGACATCCTTATAACATTTATTGTGGAGCAAAGAAGATTCTTTCAACTTTAGCTTGAACTATTTTTGTTATACAAATTAGAATTCATTTGCAGTTGAATTTCCTTTCATTTGTATTGATTTTAAGTCAATAAATGAAGTTAAAAAAACTCATTGTATTAAGTAGTACCTCTTTCACATTGCATGCTCATTTATGAAAGTGTGGTCATGGATCTAGAAAGGGGGTCATTAGTTTTGAAGTAACAATAAGAAACACTAAATCATCATAAGCGGTTATTTCCCATTTTTATACACAAAAGTTACCAATTTTGCATTAGAAATTTTGAGCAACTATAAAAACAAAAATATTTCATACTCATCCGCATCCAATGACAAATATCTTAAAATTTGTGTGGCTTTTTTGGAGTTTTTTTTGGGTAGCACCACTATGGCTTCCACATTTACGTGAACTTATGAGATCTTGGTTTTTGGTACAACCTTGGTAATTAACTACAAGACTAGTGATACATTTCCAAGTAGTTTTTTGAATCAGTCTGGCATTAAACCATTCCACAGTCAATGACCATAATTAGCATACTACAAAGTCCTCACTTACCTAAAGGACCATTGTCCCTTCGGGAGATTAATAGGATTTTTGGCATTACCTACAACCTCAATTTTTGTCATGATTTTTTAAAACTTATTTTCAAGATAGGAAAACACAATAATTTTGGAGGAATATAATTTTTATTCCAATCTATGTCCGAAAGTAAAAGTTATGCCCAAATTAGCTCAAATTTGGGGTAGACTAGGCAAAATATTTTTTTACAAAAACTTGAATTTTTTTTGGATTTTTTTTCTCTTTGGTTATAGTTTTATCTTCATGTGGAACTTTGATTCATTCCATTTGGACTAAGTATGAGAAAGTTAAGGACAATCTTGTATTTTGGGCAATTTGAGCATCTTCTTGAGAAAATAAATTATAAACTTCAATCTTTAATGCAAGATTAACATTTTTTTTATAAATGGTTGGAAAGGGTCAAGTTAGATTTCTAAAACAATCTCACCATTGGGATTATTGTGTTTCAATTCCACTGCAAGGTTATTAAGATTTCAGTTTACTTTCAATCTCATACCTTCTTCTACCTAATTTTCTTTTTAAGAATGAATTATTATTATTATTATTTTTTAAATTCCAATAAATCTCAACTTAATTTTCCAACATAAAAAATTTTACTTCCAAACTCTTTGGTGCAAAAATTTTGAGTTAAAAAAGTTCAAAGTCAAATAATCTAATCATGCATAGTGCAAAAAATTTGTTTTTTTACATTTTCAACACAAATATCTTGCAATCTGAGTGGTCAAAGTTTTTGAATTTTTTTCTAATTTTTTTTTAATAGTCTAGTACAAGACCCTATGATTAGATATGCAAATCAACCAATTCTTAAACTTTTTTTCTCTTCGCCATAGAAATGGCAATTTTGAGTATTTTTTGACAAAATGAAGGCTGCAATTCTGTACGGGTTAAAGTGTGTTTAAATATTCTTGTTTTGAATATAAAAAATAGCTAATTTTGAATTTAATTTCTGTTGATTTAAATAAATACTAGGGTCCAATGGTGTAAGTTGTCTGCTCAATAAGCAAAACTTTCAGGACTCAATTGCCTTTACATGGGCTTTTTCAAGCAAGAAGATTTTTTGTCTAATTTTCAGACAAAAGAAATAGATGTCAAATGTAACACAGTTTTTTATATATTTTTCAAAGAATAATTAAATTATTGATTTAAATTTATAACTTTCTATAATAGGCACGTATTTGTGATTCATAGGTTTCCTAAAATTCTTTCACTTGCAACTTGTAAAGAGGTGAGGTGAAATCAAGCAGTTTCCAAGATTTTTTCTCAAAGATCACCCTTGGTCCTTTAGGAACTGGTTTTATAACTTCTACTTTCAAAACGTATTAGTGCTTTTGTGTGGAATGTAATTTACATTTAAAACTTAAATGTGTTTACAAAGAAGTGGTCATCTTTTGAAAGTGTGGAACAACATGAATAGCTTTCAAAATTGATGCTATTTCTATCACTTTATATATGCTACACTATCTTCTATCCATTTCAATTTTAGACATCTCAAACTTGTATGTAGTTCACACTCCTCATACATACACACTAGACACAATTCTTTTGCTATGTTTGTATTTTCTTCCCTTAATTTCATATAACATTTGAAGAGCAAATGAATTTGTCCATACAATGTCTTCTCTTCCTCCCCTTCATCTTCCATCTTTATTGAAACACTTCCAAACCATTCTTTCCCATGAAAGCATGAAGTAGCAAGTGTAAACATTGGAGTTATCTCCATATCTTGAACTCTCTCCAGGGCATAGAGCCACGGACTTATAAGATTGTATAACCTATAAATATAATACATACAAGATTTTAGGATTTTGTGACAAATTAAAAAAAAAAATCCAAATTAACTTCACAATAATACGCTAAACAACAAATTTGTACAAATATGTACCTCCGTCAAATAATTCTCATTCATGTATGTTTCCAAAGATAATTTCAATTTAGTGAAAACATCTAGCTGTAGAACTCTAGCCATAGTGCGCTCTTTCTTTGATTCACCATTCCCCAAACATACTTGTCTTGTAGTAGCAATATCAAGATCAAAGAGCTTCACTTTCAAACTAACTAGAAAGCTAGCCAAAACATGATGTCCCTCCTCTAAAATCTGGCATCATCAAATTAGAATCACACAAGACAGATTAGGAGTTTGAAAAAAAAAAATGCAATGAAATAAAGAAACTTCAATATTATATGATCATGATATTGCTTAGATGAAAAGACAAAAATTAATGGTGATTCAAGATAAAGATTCAAGGACATACCATCTCTAGTGCAATATTTTTTCCAATCGGGGGAGAATATCCATCTCTCTCCAATGGACTTATTCTTAGTGCTTCCAATAACACGATATTTATTAATTTGGGAATTCCAGCACATTTTGGGACTTTTGGCCACATTTTCATTTCATGCCACGTCCATTTTATTTCCACTTCTTCATGACTAATTCGGATCTAGACATCTGTCATCTGTAAAGTATTTGTAAACTATTTGTAAAGTATCAGTTGTTTTCTCACATGTGTGCCAAACAAGATTAAGATGAGAGTTTCAAATTAAGGAGACATACAAATTGGGAATTGCCGTTTCCCAAATTAATGAATATCGTGTTCAATCTTCTATTGTGTTTCACAATAAAATCAAGGAATTGTTTTTTGTTGCTACCCCTATATGTTGTTTTCACCATTGCTATGTGCAAATTCTCATACATGTTTGAATGGTGTTCAACTGGAGCACCTGAACAACAAATTGCAGACAAGTAATATTTCATGGCATGAATTTTGACCAAATTAAAATTTGATTTTTGCCATGTTCCTAAATGTGTTCTGAATATCATTACAGCCCTGAAGCAAACATCACTTTCATTAGAACTAGAATATAATCCTAACCTATGAAATCTCCAACATGTCTAAATTTAAGTACTCATATATTTTCGTATTTGTAAATTAATATTTTTATAAATTTTGATGTTTCTACATTTAATAATTAAATATTATTGTACAAACTTATGAGTGACTTCTATTTTAAAGACAATAAATCATTACGGCCTCGCACATGAGCAGCCGTGAGGGCTCCGTCAAGTTCTTCACGGGCCAGGGCGGACCACCATTGGCAAGAGAAGAAGGCTGCAATTCTGGAGCTAGCCTATGGTAAACTAAGACCGAAGCTGGCCCATGGTAAATTGAGAGAAGGGTTAAATATTCTCAATACTTGTGCATCACTGGGATCAGGCACCCAGATTTTGATACTGAAAGGATTATGAATTAGTTCAAGAACTTGCTTGTTGTTCAGTTCTTTCTTTGTAATAATTTGAATATATTTGAACATTTTCCAAGCTTTCTTTGCGTACTAAAGTTTCAGACCAAGATTTTAAAACAAATTTGTACAAAAGCTAGTTAAAGACAATTAGAAACAAATTTCTTCCTTTGCGGAAATCAAAAAAGTTAGGGATTCTTCCTTTACCAATATCACAATATTGTTAAGAAATCTCTCATTCTTTTCTAAATTAAAAGAATTATAAGAGAAACATAGGCATACATGTATTGATAAACTTGGTCTCAGTTTCACAAAACAATATGAAGTCATTCATCCATGGGGTTTTCTAGAACCCATTATCTGAACAAATTTTCTCTAAGTATTTCCCCCTAACGTTTAGAAAACTTTCCTTTCCTACACACATGTAACCTCTCATTCCCAGATCCAACATGAGGATCCGCTTGCATTGTTGGCTGAGGTGGTGCAGGCTCCGACTGGTTATGTATTTTGCAATTGTTGTGTAGCCAACAACAAGCTATTGTGACTCTAGCAGCTCTATCAATCCTAGAATTGAAATTCTTCCAAATTTGCCATCAGTCCTTCAATGTGCCAAATGCTTGTTCAATGATAACTCTTTTGAAATTCATGGATTGGTCAAACCGTGCTTTCTGCAAATCATTGGGTGCCTTCTAGTTGTTCATCAAATATGTGCGGATGGGGTAGGTAGAATCTCCTATTAAATAAGGTGTGCATTGTATGTCTCCAACCACAACTATTGATCCTTGCAAAATCTCCCGTTCTCTTAAACCCTTGTACAAACTTGACATTTTAAATTGACCCCCATCATGCACGCCTCCAAGTCGCCCCGAGCACACATTCTAGAAAATCTTCTTTGAATCACACACGCCTTGCGAAACAATAGAATTGAATTTTTTTCTATTGTAAAAGTCAGTGCTAGCTAGTGTCACTCTCCTATTTGGACTCTTTGATAGCGGTATGTGCTTTCCATCAATTGCTTTGCATATGTTAGGTAAACCTGTTTTTTCCTAAAAATCAGAGATCATGTTGACGTTAATTGCCAGATATGGTTTCCAAATTCTGTATCACCTCCAACAAAGTCCTATAACGTACACTAATAAAAAATAGACATGAAATAATTATTCAATGAATGTGAACTTTACTTGTACAAATTTTAAAAAGATTTACCTATAAAATAGGGAATTGATATGTGCACATTGGGGGGTTGATATTTGCACACCCCACCTAGAGGTAAATTGTAGATTTCTACCATCAAAAATTTGAATTTGAGAATTTTGAATTTAGATTTGGATTTAGAGACCATGGTTTACTTTAGAACCATAAAAAAAGTTGCAATTAAATAACATTTAGTGCAAAAGCTTAGTTAGGGAAAAAAGTATTACTTTTACTTTTGTTTGTAAAAAAGATAAGCTTTTTCATTGAGTGTTGTTCAATTGCAAACTTTATTATGGTTCTAGAGTAAACCATGGTCTCTAAGTCCAAATTTGAATTCAAAATTCTCAAATTCATATTTTTGATGGTAGACATCTACAATTTTCTTCCTAGGGAGGTGTGCAAATATCAACCCTCGATGTGCATATATCAATTCCCATAAAATATTGTGAAGTGCATATAGTATAATGTTTTAAAAGTACAAAGAGGTATTGCATGAACAATGGTGCTCAATAGAACTAAAGAACGATTACTGTATGCAATTTCATAAAATGAAATTGTATGAACTTCTAAAACTCATACAAAATTTTAACGTACATATTTCCTACAATATGAATAACTTACCTCCATGGGATGAAGTGAATGTGACTTTACAGTAGAAGCTTGAACTCTTTGAGGTTGTGTAGACATAGTTTGAAAAATTATTTTCATAGAAGCCTCGGTGCAATATTCATTGTGTCCCCTTTCAACATTTACTAATGAATGGATTGGACACATGCACATATGGCAAGGATGGCGAGATTTATTTGTATTGTACATACAAGTTACTTGTTCATTGCAAACATACAAATGTATTAAAATTTTGAAAAATATGAAAAACATTTGATATATATAAAATAAAACAATATGATTTATTTATTTCACAGTTATATTTAAAGTGTTTGTTTTGCCTTGCAGCCTTCTAGATGGTCACAAACATAAGCATACAATTGAGGATAAACATTTTGTTTGGTGTTGAATGGATCACATAAAGATATCCCACAAGCAAACAACATTATCAACAATTTAAACACAAGTGATTTTGGTCCAATTTGACAAATGAAAATGTAATATACAAAAATCACAAAAATAAAGTTTAAATATGTCTCAACTATAATCATTTATCCTTCTCATAAAACACACTACTACAAAACACTCACTAATTCTTTTATCACATTGCACATACAAACCTTTAATATATAATCTTGTTAACTACATAGTTATATTAGTAACATTATCTTGCACAATGAGAACATTATACAAGAGAAATCAATTTTAACAAAATTTGATGAAATGAAAAAAGAAATTACCTGAAATTGGCATCCTTCAATGGTTTCAAAATGCGTGAGAGGACTTTTTGAAATAACTCTAACCATTTCAAAAGTTCAAACTGAATAACATTAATATCATGTAGAATTGCTAGCAGGCAATGTCCCTCAGGCAAGTATCTATCTTTGCAAGATATATTTGCAATGCTAAAATAAATGGGATGCCTCCTTACTTTACCATTGTTTGATAATGCTATTTTATCACTATACAAAATTATGGGAGCTATTACCATGCCTTCTCCATGTTTAGCATCTACATGTGCCTATACAAAGTATGAGTATTTCATCCATTACTTTCATGGAAATTCAAAATGTAGAAAATATTAATAGGATGAACATGAGTATATATTTCAAATTTGAATCGTTTAAAAAACTTTTAAAGGTAAATTGCAAAATTGAATTTTTTTCCTATAAGTTAAGAAATCCGAGAACTTACTTGCACTGAATGCCACCATGTTCCGATTGCACGAGTAGAATATATTTTCCTCCTTGAATCTTCTTCACGTACTATCATTGATGGTTGAAGACTAAACTTTTTGGCCACAACATGAGATGAAAATAATGTTCCAATGCAATTATTGGATCTCAATAATTTAGAACATGACCCTCAATTTCTTTCTTTCTTCATCCATCTCCTTCATCATAAAAAGTTTTTTTGAAGTTTTGAACATCAATTGAGGATTTCACCAAGACATCCCCTAATTTAAACAATAGGTGGAACAAAACTTGTTTGAACAACTTATCTATGTCACTATTAGACAAACCCCCTCCTTTTTTACATGTCCTAATCCAATTGATGAGACTAAATGTTGAATCATATGAGTAAGAATTAGATTTAGTTTTATTAAAATTAAAAGAATATTCTATGTTCAAGTCATTGTCAATTGGCTAATCAAAATTTAGATCTAGTGGATTGTTTGACTCAATCATTGCATTCATTTCCAAAGGTATATCCAATTGAGAGGTTTGACTAGAATCCGCAATGCCTATTCTCACTAACAGAGTTAATGGGACTTGTATTTGTTGGACACTAGGCCTCAAATGCCCTATATATGTTAGTTTATGTGTGAACAAAGATCTTTTATGCTTAAAAGGACCAACATCACACCAGTTGCACCTAAAAAACTCCATTGTAGATCTGCAACAAAATATTAAGAGTACATATATAATTTTGTATGGTAAATTATTGTGATATATTAGTGTTTTTTTTTGTAATCATAAATAGGGGAGAGACCAACTTAGGATTTAGGGATCTTAAACTTCAAAGAAATAACAACTACGGTTTAGAGTTTAGAATGAAGGTAGAGCTTGCTATGGCATCTAGATAGAAGAAGGATGAACATAGAGTTTAGGAACATCAAATTTTAAAAACAACAACTAGGGTTTTAAGAGATAAACACGATTTTGGGTCTTAACAATCAAAGAGATAAACACCTAGGGGTTTAGGGTCCTAACAATCAAGGACATAAAGGGTTTCTCCAAATTTTAGAGTTTTGAGCTATGGCTATGGCTTAGACCTTTGACCAAAAATGTCAAGAAAAAAGACAACAAATAATGCAAAGCCAATTCCTAAACAAATGAAGACAAAGAAAACACCAGAACTTACCCAAAAAATTAGTTTTTGATTCAAAGATGCAAATAGGTGTTAAGGCCTCCCGCTTAAGTAACCAAAGGGTCACCGTGGCGGAGACAAATGTTATGGGAAATATACCTATGCGTACTAATTTTAGCCTAATTTGGCTAAAGATAAATATATCTAGGAAGATCTAGAAAGAATCCTAAATACAGGATCTAAAAATAGGATTTAAAGATAGGATTTACAAATGAAATCTAAAGATCAAATCTGAAGATAAAATCTAGGAAGATGTAGAATAAAATCATAGAAATAAGATCTAAAGATAGAATCCAAGGATAAGATCTAAAGGTCTAAAGCTAAAACTAAAG
Organism: Ulota crispa; assembly: GCA_963920765.1. Taxonomy (NCBI): domain Eukaryota; kingdom Viridiplantae; phylum Streptophyta; class Bryopsida; order Orthotrichales; family Orthotrichaceae; genus Ulota; species Ulota crispa. Next base: position 8,503,109 of record OY987245.1, read on the forward strand.
AAAAAAGTAAAGCACTTGCTAAAGCTAAGAAGAAAGAGAAGGTCCAATGGTCGGCCTCGACCTATTGAGAAACAACTTAAGGTTCTATGGATTTTGCCATCAAAGACGGGGTTGAGGGAGGAAACAAAGCTCTGAAACCTCTTGAAGTTGGGTGTTTAGAGTTTTCCCAAAGTTCAGAGCTTTGGAATATGAGGAGTAATCTAACTTGATAACCAAGGACATCCGTATATCCAATGCTTGAAGACCATTTTACTTCTAAATCTATATAGTTCAAGGAATAGTATTGCATTTCACTTCAGTAACAAATTTCTATAATTCAAACAATGGCACTTAGAATACTAATTTAAGAATATAAGTAGGATGAATACATCTAAAACCACCACAACAGCAGGCATGAAGTTAAAAACTAAAAAAGAGTATATGATTGTGAAAATTACAATACCATATGCATTATAAATTGAAATTCTGGATTATAATTTGCACATGCTTGCTTGATTTTTTTGTAAATAAATGTAAGTATTCAATGTTATATTTTAGCTCAGTAACAAAAGGTTTTGCTAACACAACTAATACAATAAATGCACCCTAAAATATTTACAATTAACTTTTTTTGTTTGCAATTAATAATGAGTTCACGTGTATCCTAAAATGAGTGAGAGTTGCTTAACCCTTAAACCACCATAGGGCATAATATATACGATGACGTGTAATTGTTATTTGCTACCAATGAGAAATTTTAATTTGGGATCTCAAGTAGCTCACTTGAACTGCATTGATCTGTCCTCCAACTTTTTTGTTGACCTCAAATATAGTAGAGGTGTGCATCCATTCCAAATACAAGAAAAATACCCCGTATTGTACTGGTCGCAAAGGACCTTTTAGTCGTTTAAGGGTTAAATTGAATGTTTTATGGTATAAGGTACACTTGGATATAGGCTATATTTTAAGACTAGGCATTGACACAATGCTTAATGTCTGTAAGTATCTCATAAATAATATTAACCATTTTTTTAATTTATTATGTAGTATTTTTATTTCACTTGATAATTTCTAATAATTTCTCATAATAATATTCCTAATCAATTGCTATTTTAAACAATGAATGTGTGAGATAATTCATTATTGTAGTTTGATAAAAATCACTGTTTTTTAGAAAATACATTAAGGGTTGCAAAATACTAAACAATCAAAACCACAAACATATACCAATTTTCATAATGAAAGTTCCTAAAATAATGATTTCCTCTAAAGGAAGAAAAATAGGGATAAACAACTGCCACAAATTCCCACAATTAGGTCACAGTAATTGCCTTATAATTGCATAACAATTGCATAACAATTGCACAACATTTGCACAACTACAATCTAGTTGTGCAATTGTTGTGCACTTGTTGTGCAGTTGTTTGTGCAATTGTAAGGCAGTTATTGTGACTTAGTTGTGGCAACTTGTGGCAGTTGTTTATGGCATGTTTTTCTTCTAGTATCTTCCATGCAAGGTTTTTATAGATTGAAGAGCCTAGTATGTTAGATACCAACAAAATTTCTTAACATAAGTATGAGCATGAATGCTATGAAATTGTGTCCTAATTGACATGTCCAAATTGACTAGATGTGTCCAAAATGACAAAAAGACTGTCAAATCAAACAATTTGTGTACATTCAGCCACATTGATTTGAACATATTTTTGTCATTATGGACAATTTTCCTTGTAGTGATTGAAGTGACTTATGATAATTAGAAACATATTGTTGGAGTAGTTAAATTCCAAAAGAGAAGTATTACTCAAAAATAAAATAACAAAACTTGCATTAAAGATTTGTGGCATTAAATGCGCCATAAAACAACAACCATAATATGCGTCATATATGTTTATGTACATGTATATATACACATGCACACATTCCTGTATATAAGATTGATTGTTAGTAGAAATCAATATATTTGATGCATTTTTGGTATAGTAATCCTTGTAGGACCAAGCTCTTTTTTCTATGAAAATCACTAAAAACGATCACTTCTAGGAGGTTTAGTAAAAAGGGATTTTATATATATATTTTTGGGAAATGTTACTGTAGGATCTTGCCCATACTAGAAAGATAGTTGTGGGAAAAAAATCAGCTCATTCCATATGGAGAGGAGTGAGTTATTTACATGTAAAGTGAAAAAAGAAGTTATTTTCCATGCTGCCCAAAAATTTCAAAAGCCTTTGACCACTTTTATAACAAAAAAATTGCTCTATCCAAGATTGCACTTTATTTTTTCCATGTAGGAGATCAAGTTAGGTGTGTGTGAGAGAATTTTCAAATCAATTGGAACTATACAACACAGGGGAAACAATAGTATGTAAAAAGAAGTAGAAAATGAGTGAAAACACTAAATTGTTAAGAATTTAATTATTGAAATGAAAAATTCCAATCACAATGGTTATAATGTTATGATAAAATATATACTTCCTTTTGTTTAGTTTTTTTTCCAAATTATTGAAAATTGAGTAAATTAAAGGGCTTCAAAGTGTACTTTAAAGTAGAGAATCCATGACTGCCCGCAAACAAAAACTCTTTATAACTTTCATCTCATTGACTAAAATGGAATAATTCAAAACTTCCCAAGTATAAGAAAATCTAAAGAACCAATTTCAAAATTTTTATTTTAAAAAAATGTGAATTTTTAAGAAGTTTTTGGGTTGCCTAAACGGACAGTCATCCCCAAATTTTCATAAATTCATGCATAACTTCTTCATCAAATGTCGGAATGAAGAAAAAATTAGATGTCCACATAGATCTTTGAATTCCACACCTTTAAAAAAGTTTCAAAAAATCACACAAAGCAATTTAGCCATAGGTACATGCCCAAAGTCCAACCTATTCCCCAAAGGGACAATAGTCCTTTAGGGGTTAATGAAAACAATTAAAACACTTAGTCTTTCATTTTCATTGGAGTATCAAAATCTCTTAGTTGAGAGGCCGAAGATTAAGACTTATAGCTTCACAAAATATCCCAAATATGAGACTTCCTCACAAGAGAACGCCAACTTCAGCAAGAACTAAAATTTGTTCATAAAGCCAATCCTTAATGATTCTTTTTGCAAATAACTTCCAAACAAATTTATCAAAGTTACTCATGGCCCCCTTTTCAATTTAGTAAGGTCAGAGTTTCTCCTTTAGCTCAAAAACAGGAACTATGGCTCTGGACATAGTGTGAAATGACACCTCAAATTTTAACCCTTAAATGTCTCATGGGGATTACAATATATTGTTGTATAATTTGTAATTGTTACCAACAAGAAGTTTAATTTAGGGAACTTTAAGTCACTAAAACTGCATTGATCTATATTTCAAATTTCTTGTTCATCTCAAATGTGTTAAGGTAGGAGCACCCATAAGCGTTAGTGTCCCCATAACCGTCACCTCTGAAATCTTAGGAAATCTGTGGAAATGTATAGATGTAATTACAAGGGTGTATAACATGTGAACATGAAACCTTAGTGTTGGTTATGGGTGCAATGGCAGTTTGCTCTTTAAAAATTCATAACTTATTCTTATAGTATCCAAATAATACATTCAAAAGTGCAAACTCATTTTTCTATTCTTAATAGGATTCTATAATTTGCTAGCTGTTTATTAATACTCATCATGTTCAAAACCCTTAAACTTACGTTTATGGGTGCTCCTACCTTAAAGGTGTGGATCCATTCCAAATACAAAAAGAAAAACATATTTTATTGGCCAAAAAGGCAATTTAAGACATTTAGGGGTCAAACTAGTATAAACCTTTAATTGCCTAAGGTAAGTTTTCACCAAAACTGCTCCTACCTTGCCATTTCTAATAAGTCCCAAATTCTTCAATTTTTTTTACACATGTAGTTGTAAGATCTTATACTACACTTGTATCAAAAGGTTTGAAAAAACTGCAAAACTTTCCACCATGTAGACTGTAAGATATCTAAGTGTATAGTGACAGACAGCCATTCTTTGTCCTTTTAAAATTTTGGGCAGCTGCACTTCACAAGATCATATTTGTATGATTTTTTTGCACAATGGTTGTAACTTTTTGGATTTGTTCTTCCAATCAAGTTGGATATAGACTTGAAATTTTTCAAATTATTTGGAATCATAAAACACATGGGAAAAAAATTGTAAGTAAAAAGTAGAGAATGATTCAAAATACTAATTTTTTTATAATTTAATAAACAAAATGAATAGTTCCAATTCCAATGGTTGAAATGTTGTATTAAACACTACATCATTGGGATTGTTTTTATTTCAAAACATTGAAAATTGAGCAACATGAAGGGCTTCAAAAGTTATTTTAGAGGACAGAGACTATAATTGCCCTGCAAACAAAAACTCCTCATAACTTTCATCTCATTGAGAAAATTTGAATGATTCAAAGCTTTGCATTTATATATAAATCTAAAACACCAATATCCAAGAATAGAAAACTTGTAATATAAAATTTGAAGAGGATTTAGAGCTGTCTGGGCTTCCCAACAAGAAAAGAAAACCATGTATCATGCAATAACTTTTGAACCATGTAGTAAATAATAATAATAAAATTTGGACCTTAAACCTACTCCTTGGAAACTTCATGCGTGAAAATTTCAAAGGAAAAAAACTAAAAATCCATATGTAGTGCATTACCAAAAATTGCTATATTGCCAAAAAATGTTGTTTAGGCCTTTAGGGGTTAAGGTAGTGTGCTCAAATGGTGCCCCTCTCTTGTGAAGCGTCCTTGTAATTAGCTCATGAATAGATATGATGTGGTCTTTTAATTTACCTTTCAATGGATAGAAGGAAATGTGATTTTATTGCAAGACCTAATCATACTCCCCAACTTTTAGTGCATTGCCCAAATTTGAAAATAAAATTTTTCTTTCTATATTTTAATTGCATAAAATAATATTAAAAAACTAAATCAGTGTGTGCAAAAAGTCTGAGCCCATTTCACCTCGTGGATTATAAGGTTATAACATTTGAAGTGTAAATTTTTTTAGTATAATTCTTGCAAAACAAGGTCAGCAGACTTTGAGCCCCCCTTGAGTAAATTTTTATTTGTACTAAAATTTGAGTTCTTTGACCATTCATAAGTATTTGATGTTAGGTTCACTCATGTAAATTTCCAAAAGTAAATATAGAATCTAGCTTACTCTAAATCACCATGTAATGTGTAAGGAGGTTCAGTGAATTGGCAAGACAATAGTTATTTTTTCATGATTTCTTGTGCAATGAAGAAATCTTTTATTTGAAATCTGAACTACAAAAGCCTAGAAGCAAACATGTAGATTATTTAGAAAAGTTTTGAAAAATTTGAACATGTACATTATTAGATAATAGGCCCTGAAGTTAGAAGAAAATGGTTTTTCTTGAAACCGCCATAACATAGTTGGACATAGTTAACAAAGTTTGACCCCTCTTATAATGTGATTTGAGACCTCAATTTATCTACTAGATTTTCCAATTGAATCCCATATCTTATTAGTTACATACAAGAGGGTTTTAGCATAAAATTCTCTAAACATGCTTAAGCTCCCCAAGCTGCCCAAATTCTTTTGGCTAACATAAATTTTGAATTGGGCATCTGATTGCAAAAGAAATTACTTTTGCACTTAGAGGATACATATGTACAACTGGTGTGATAATTTTGAAAGCATTCTATAAAATTGACTTCAGTAGACCATACTTGAGTTCTCAAGTATATGTTGAATTGACACTTGGTCATTTAGGAGGTAAAGCAGGTGCCTAGTTTTTTACATTGTTTGTAGTGAATATATTGTATATATGAAAACGTGTAAATATTATTAGGTATGAGCTTTCAAATTCACAAAAATGCATTAGATGGTCCAATGGAAAACTTGGGTGGATCACTCTTTGTATGTTGGGTACCCCATGTGTGGCAAAGGAGTAATTTATAGGGGGCTATTTAGTTCCTTGGGCCAAATAAAAGGGTCTCTATAAATATATTATTGGGTCAAATGGCCAATTTTAGGGCACTCTTTAATTACTTATAAGGGCTAAGCAATATTTTATTTCTGATGCTATCTTTTTTATAATTGGAATTTTTGAATTGTTAAGTAATTTGACAATTTAGGCTTCAGGGGTTAGGGCATGAATGCACTATGCTTTCATAAGTAATTTCAAGACAAAGATCAAATCCTTCATGGAAACACGCAATGCAATTAGAAATGCCTCTTCACTCCAAAAATTCAAGAGTAAATCAACTAATTATAAGAGTCAAAGCGCTGTGAATGAACTCTGTTTACATGTATGTATTAAAAAAACCTTATTGCGCACAAGCCAAATGAAACAAGCTGAAACTTGGAAGGCTAGAACGTGCACCCTAACACCAAGCAATGAAACCTTGACCCAAAAGTGAAGTAGACCCTAACCATTCATCCACATTTATTGCTCTCATTTTTCATCACCCAACACCTGGCACCCTCATTGGAACATTGGATACCCTATACCACCATAAATACAATAGGACCATAGGATACCCCACAATACTAACCCTTTAATCACTTGTAAAAAAAATAATGAGGCATGTTTAAAACCTACCTATATTACTTATACTCAACTTTGCCATTTGAATAAAGCCTTTCTTAGTTGTAAATTTTTTATAATCATTACCTCAAAGGATTAAACCCCTCTTTATATTATGCCACACGTCAAATCTAAAATGCGTTTAGTTATCCACCCGCAATGGAAAACCATGTAACTAAAATTTGCAAGCTCACATTGGTATTAGAAAATGTCCAAAATTGTGGTATTTCTTTGGATTCACTCTTCAAGGCAAATAGTAAGTCACATGCTTTAAAAAAATTTAGCCATTTGGATTTGTTCAAAATTTCAAAAATATGTATTAAATAAAAAAATTAAATATTGATCCAAAATATGAAGTTGTTAAAATTTTTAGTGTTGAAACTAAATGAAGACAATCTCAAACAGTTTCAATATTGCAGTAAATAATGTACATCATATGATTTAGGTTTTTTCAAAAGATATTGGAAAATGAGTGAAATAAAAGATGTCAAAGTTTCTTTCAAAGTAAAGAATCCAAAAGTACCCGCAAACAAAAAGTCTTAATAATTTTCCATTCATTGATGAAAAAAGCATAAAGCTTTCCACGTACATAGAAATCTAGAGAACCAACCTCAATTTTTTTTAAAGTATCAAATTTTAATAATCTACACAAATTGCCCATTCACAAAAAATAAAAACTTATTAAGCTACAATTTTGAATTTATATTAGCATATGTCTTCAATTTTAGTGCACTTGAAAGGTATTCTTTGTGCACACCTTCTAATAAAATTTGGGCCCAAAGTATGGAAATATCCACTCACATTAACCCTTTAGCGCTTGGTCAACCAGGGCATGGTTAATTTTGGCCTTTTTTGGACTCTAAGGTGAGTTCAATAGGGAATTAGAGAATTTTTGAAAGTGGATGTGTCTAGGGAATTTCAAGACGCATGGACTGGAGTAGCGAGCATGGACTTAGGGGTTGCCACGTGGTTAGGAAATTCAGAAAAGTGTGGGGGGGGGGCTAAAAATACAAGCAAAAGTGGAGAAAGAAAAGCATGGGATGTAAAGGATGGATGTTTCTACGCTTTTATGAGGCAGTTAAGGCTGCCAGCGTGACTCCAGGGGTACTGCAAACACTCTTTGCAAACTTGTACTTATAGGGGTCTACGTTTGTGAACTTGTTGTTATCCTTTTAGGGGAACACATGCGGGAAATCTGAGTAAGCGTTCTGCGTGGACCTAGGAAACAAGGATACGCGGCTTCTCTTGTGTAAGGGTGACGCAAATTGTAGTCTAGAATGGCAATTGCTGCAACAGATATTTGTGTTTGTACATGGAATTGAGCGGTTTGCACTACATTGAGGGATTGCAGAGGAGCAATGCAGCTTTGTCTAGGGTTGTGGAAGTGAATAGTGGGAAGGATTTAGGGTATCCGTTGCGATTGAAGAGTCGTTGGGAGCAGAGAGAGACATTGATATGCAACTGCCGGCGTTTTTGGTTTCTCATCGTTGCGCATTTACGCTTGTAGAATCAACATCGGTAACGTGGCAAAGATGTGAAGCTTGTTGCCTCAATTGCCACTGCAATTTTGAAGATTTCATTGCAAGTAGCTAGAGGCCCTAGGTGTGTGTATTGCTGGCTTCCTTAGGTTTACCAAAATAGTGGCCACAATGAGAAGGCCACGGCGGCGCAAGGATGACTATGTTTGGCCGGAGCCACCGCCTCCTCCTACCAAATTTATGCATACGGTTGCCATTCTGTCGACTTGGGCAAGAACCATGTGTTTATTGCCAGCAAAGGTACAAATTCTACTTGGGTTCCTTAATTGCAGGTACTTGCTCTTCCATCCAATTCTTGTTGATGCCCAAGGGTTTGAAGCATTGGACAATTTGCATGGGGCGTAGTTATGTTATCTATTCTACCGTAACTGTGCAAGACTTTTGGGTTGGAGTACCAGATGAGAAGAAGGCAGCAATGATGGCTTCCCACCCAAGCTTCACATCCACTTGCAGAGATGTGTCTTTCCATGATGTGCTTGTCCATGGATTGGCACTTTTACACAAAGCTTTTCATGCAAGGGTTTTGGCGCGCTGCAGGGGGGAGTTCCATTCATGCACCCTTATTGCCGGAGCGTGCAGAGCCTGATGCCATCACAAATTGTTTGCGGAGTACTGAGATCAACTATAAGGAGCATGGGCAAGAGGCATCGTGGGAAGGCAGCATTGCAATGAAGCCAAAGTAGAAATACGTTTGCAAGCCTAAATTCTGCAACGAGGACATTCCCAATGAAGGGGCCGTGCCACTGCCAGCCTCACCAAAATAGAAATGTAAGTATACACGTCAAAAATATGATGGGCCAATGGGATGCTCTAATGCTAGAATGGAAGAAGACAGTGTTGAGAGTGAGCCACCCAATCTGCACGGTGGGATAGGCGGGCGCGGTCGAGGAAGAGGACGGGGTTGTGGAGGACGAGGTCGTGGAGGATGAGCCCGTGGAGGACAGGGTCTGGGACAAGATGTACCCATCAACCTGCGGAGCTCCACCAGCGACGCCAAAGATCTTATAGTAATGTCGTCTCACTTTAGCACTTTCCTCCCACCAGTTACCAGGTCCAGTTCCAATGCATTGCGTTGTGTTTGAGTGTTCTTGCGTTATCTTCTTTGGGGTGGGGAGGTGCTTGATGTGCCTTGCCCATTTGCTGAGGGTAGTGTATTGTCTACTGAAGTCAAATTGGATGGAAACAAATTCCTTGAGGTAGACTTTGGACCATACTTTGGTGTTTAGCTGTTACCACGCAAAGTTTGCAAAGACATGGACCTGAGCAGTATAGCTGGTGCCCTCTTATGCCGAGGAGAAGGCCTTTGTCACACTGCAGCAACTGCTAATCATCCAGCAACATTGGCTACACATGTCCAGCAGGTGAGGGCTTTGACGATCTTTGTCTGTTTTGTTTTGGTGCACATGTATTCACACGCACGCATATTGTACTTAGACCTCTTCTAACATTTGGTTGCATTTGTAGGGTCTTGTCACAGGTGCCAGTCAACTCCCCCCTCCCCCCAAATTCCACCTTTAGCAGTCTATCACGCATTGCTACAATGGGCCTTGTCACTAAGGTGTGCCTCTGAAATTTTCTCAGTATAGTGTTTGATTGAATGATAGTATTACTATGGCCTAGCTTCGTTTATTCATCTAACCTAAACTGCCTGCTTCAGTGTGTATGAATACTGTTTGTAGTGTCCACAAGTAGTAGGTACAACCTCCATGCTTATTTTGTCTAGATCTGATTGTCAAAGCCTTACATTTCGATATCTCAGTCCCACCAGCCGTGCATCGTGTAGGACATTGCCTCTAGAGGGTGGGAATTGGCTGATAGTGACTTGGACCATGATTGGGACCCGGCACTCTCCGACTTGGAAAGTGAGCAGGGCTCCATCTTGAGTGGGGCCAGCTCTATTGATCTACTTGAAGATGACCCCCTTGCCCTACTAGGTGAAATAGGGGTTTACCCTTGCAGACTTGAACCAAAGACCAGTAACTTGGAGGAGAAATATTAGGACGCCAATTGGCATGCTTGGGCATGGACTCTCCAATAGTGCCGACCATTCACAGGGAAGACTCTAAGCCCTAGTGAGCATCTTCCTGCCAACACTCTCTTGATGCCCGTTGAGTACTTTGCCCTATTTTGGGATGAGACATTGCAGCGGAAAATAGTGCGAGAAAGTAATTACTATGCAGAGTTTATTGATCTTGAGACTAGGAAGCACAAGGGGGGTGATTCTTCAGCCAAGCGCATCACGCTTGAAGAGTTTAGACAGTTCACTGGCATTTGTTGCATTATGGATGTTAGGAAGCAGCCTAGCATTTTTTATTATTGGCAAAGGGGCAAGGAGCTTTATACTGCAAAGACATGGCCAACACCATGCCTTGCTGACAATTTGAGTATATTTTATGTTGCCTACATATGACTTTGAGGTTTGAGTATGTCACTGACAAAACCAGCCCTAGCTATGATCCAATTGGCAAATGTAGGTGGATTTTAGAGCACGTGGAGGGCAGGTTTCAGCGGTATTGGAACCTCTCTTTGTGTGTCATAGTTGATGAGTGCATGGTTGCTTACAATGGCCGCTTCTATTCCTTCAAGCAGTATCTTCCAGCAAAGCCAATTACTGATGGCATCAAGATTTGGGCTTTGGCGTGCTTTGTCACTAGTTACCTGTACAAGCTTGAGATATATGTTGGCAAAGACAACGGGCATCTTGGAGGATTAGCCTCCGTGCACATTGGCATGGCGGGGCAAGCTGTGCATCATTTGACTGCTAGCCTTGGAGGTCACTAGTACACTCTCACTAGTGATAAATATTTCACTGGTGATTGCAAGAAACACTTCATTGTGTTCTCTCAAAACCAGTGTTTTTTGCTGTAGCGCTGCTAGTGCTGCGACGACTACAAGTACTGCACATCATTCTTGCAGTGCAGATCTTAACCATCCATCTTATTGAAGATTTACTGCAATGCTAGCAAGTGGCTTTACATTAGTGGAGCCCTTTAATACCAATAGCTTCTATAGTTGATGGTGGCTTGGAGGGATCGGCACGTGGCACACAGCGGGCGACCATTCATCTATGGGAAACGTGGATGATATTCAAGTTTGGATAGCTTCCTGGTCACGGTGCAGGGGTCGAAAGTTTAGGGTTTTCACAATGCTGTCATACGGTTTGAAGTGCAGCTTGATGACTAATAGTGCTATTGCCAGCAACAAATTTTGTAACAAGCAATTTGGGGGTGCGCGGTTAAGGGTTTAGGGTTTAGCGGTTCACAATTTAGCACGTACAATGTTGTTGGTTCAGAGTTCAAGAGCCAAGATAGGGCACTGTTATAGGGATTGAGTCTCTTGCGTACCTTCAAGAGCGGCGTCGGAGATTGGTGGGGGTGGGGATTGCTCACTTTGTCTTCGGGGAGTGCGAGGCATGATTGTCTTTGCCAGAAAATCCGTTCCAATAATGACAAAGGTAAGCCCATACTGAAACCCTTGCTCCTGTCCTAGTTTCATGTTTTGAAAAAGAACTTTGTGCGGATTTAGGGTTTACAGTGAAACATTCTTGTCAATGCATTTGTAGTTACTTAGGGAAAAATGCTTGCCGCTGTGATCAAGTGTAGAATCCCTCCTCAACTAAGGTTTACAATTACTTTACAATGACATTGGCCTGTTGCCGTAGGAGTCTTCACCGTGTCCATTGTTGCGCTCTGGAGTTTGCCCCCTGGTTTGTGGGGTAGTGCTATGCTGCTGGAGAACAATGGGAGCTTCCTTCTAGAAAACGTGTAGATTGGAATTAGGGTGTCCTCTTCTATGGAATTTGCTTTGAATGTAGGGTTAGTCCTTGATGCAAGTGACAGCAGAGTGGTGGTTTAGGGGTTTAGGTACAACTAAATGTTGGGCGCCATATGTCTTTATAGATGCCCTCTGCATATTTTCTCCTTTTGTCCAAGTATAGTGCTTAGGGATTCTTCATATGCTGCCTATAGCTATCTTTTTAATTCAATTGGAATTCCGACCTCTCTAGTGAAAAGTGAGAGCAAAGAGCAGTCATAAACTCTTAAGCACCCATAGCAACACACACTGCTCTTTGAAGTATTTGCTATGTTTTTTTTCCTTTCCATAGAGATTTCTTGTCCAAATTTTTAAAATTCATTCAGAGGCAATGATGCCAATAATTCCGCTTTCAAAAACACCGGTGCTCTAACAAACCAGGTAGTTCCAAACAATAAATATAATTCCATTTACTACCACCAAACCCACAATATAGAAACTAAGTTGAAACATTACACTTGAAGCAACAACCATGTATCAATAGTATTGTTGTCAAATCCTTCAAATGTTCATAACTAATTTTGGCTTACAACTACCCACTTAATTTGAAGAGAATGTCCTTGGTGTCCTCAAACATGAATCTCTTCTAGGATGCTACTGTTTGAATCATTGCAACAAGGCTAGAACTTCCTAATGTACCACTGCATATGTATAAGGGTTTTTTTGATCAAACATAATTGAATACTACTCTTGCAAATGAAGGCATTGGAAAGTTTAGTTACACTTACAAGAATAAGCTACATCTCTCAAAAATCTTAAACAATTAATCAAAATACCGATTCATGTCATACCTTGGAAGAACATGGTATTTTCCTATATAAATCATTGAACATACTAGCAACACAAACGACTATTCACTCCCATGAGAACCAGCTTTTTTCTTATAGAACACGTAGGGCACAGTATGATTATAATGGACATGACACCGTGATGCAACATGAATAGCATGCACATGCCAAATTTTGCAATGAAGAAATCTCATACTTGAATTCTGACATAAAGGTCATCTTAGGTTTTACATCACACCAAAAAATTACAATAGCTACTTACATTATTTACAACATTTTCCTACAAATACTGAATATCAATCTCTTCCCAATCTGATATGCACAATACAACTGTTGGTTTAGTGTTGTTTAAGTGTTCAAAGCCTAAAATTGCAGTTTCAGTCTTTACCATGCACCCTGGAGCCACACGTCCTACTGAAGAACCTTAATCTTCTCAACAATTGCCTCAACTCCAGAACACTATAGCCTCCTCTCATACTTCAACCCCTAATCCACCGATTGAGTAGTACATTGCCTTCCTCCCCAGTACTTAATATTGTACTCATGCGGTACTCCTTTATGGTGTTCTAACAATAGCTGCTGTCATGACTCTAGTTGAGGGGCTGCTGCCATGTACATGGTATGCATTGTCATGTCTGTAGTACCGGCGCTAGTCTTATCAGTACTTTGGAACAAAAATGGTTCTCTCCAGATCTCAAAGTTTTGTTACTAGATAGCTGCTGATGGTCTTCCTACAGGTTGTAGTCAGATGATTGAATCCTGACCAAGTACTCAACCATACATAGTGGTACTGCTTCTCTTCTAGCCTGCTTTGTAGTGCTCCTGATCAGTACTAGGAAAAGACCTCAGGGCTTCTCTTTGTTCATGTGGTACTATTCTAGTCCTTCACAGTCAATATTCCCACCTACAAGTATCAAGAGTGCTTGTCCTACATCCTATGCTACTTTTCCATTCTCGGCCGCTGCTATCAAGAGTCCCTCTCTTCTCTACCACTTGTATTGAAAGTAGCATTACACCGCGGCTACATATGTAAGGTACCCGCATTCCCAAGGACGCCTTGGCAATGTACTAGTACTTTCACTACATCCAGTGATACTGATATAAGAGACGCAAGTACCTTTAGTACTCTCTCCATCACTTCTAAATCCTACTTACTAACGTCATTAGTACCCACCGTAGCTTTGGTAATCATTGTTGCAAGTGCATGTGCAATACTTTTTAGTACTGCATGGGCACTTCCTATAGGCTTTAGTGGGCGGTTGTAGTCCTACGACGACCACTACACTATGCTACATGCACAAGCAAAAGCCATCAAAGGAGGTACCTATTGTCATGCTTGCATATGATTTTGTATATTCACTGTTGTGGCTAGTCCCCACTTGTCCAATGAAGGTAGTTTGTCATATTAGGCCAAGATTGCACTTTCTTTGATGCATTAGTCTTCTTTGCCGTTTCTCAGGGTGGTCAATTGGATACAACCTCACGAGAACCCCGCAAATCTCATAAAGTGAAGCTTCATGCTAAAGGAGGACTTCATGACGTCGCTGAGCAGGCCCGTTTGAAAAGCAGCATCTTTTGACAAATGCATTGCACACCACACTCGATGGCAATCATGGACGATTCTCGGAAACTTTTAAGAAGACGTTTTTGTTGAGGAGCAAGAACTCTGGGGATTTGGCGTCCTCTAGGTTAGAGACGCACTAGACAGCATCGACAACGTCCACCACAATTTTGGGTGAAGCATGGATGGGTACTGGAACCTCTGTAGAAGGCACAAATGGCACTTAGGGTGTTTACCATCCTAGACCTCGCTTGGCCCTACTGTTTCCTAGCATTCACAGACATGACGACAACACCGTCAATGATGTTCAAGCGCAAGAACGGTATTCTAGAGGGCCTCCTTGCACCCCCGTGAAGTGGAGGCGGTTGAAGGGTGGAGTTGACGTTTCTTCTCACCCTTTTGCACAAGATAGTTGCAAACAAGAAAAGACAGGGAATGGTGGAATTGGGCAGTCAACCATATCTAATGCAACACGTGTATGGCAAGAAAAACATCAGAGGAAAGCTGACTCCAACGTGTTTGACTACCACACAAAAGAAGAAGACGACAACGATGACGGCAACTCTTCCTTGGACAAACTAGTCGACTCCCAAGTAACTTGCAATTTCAACTCTCTAAACACTCTTCCCTCTTTACATTGCCACTGTAGACAACAGGGAGACAATCAGTAGTTCTTGAGACTATGCTATTGTGTGGGTGGAGTTCACTAATTGCTCTTGCCATTGGTATCTTTGCAGCAGCCAAAGCGTGAGAAGAAGATCTACACCGCTGAACAATGCAGAAAGGCGTTGTAGGAACTTCAATTGCCGTTAAGGAGGCCACCTCGCATCCTCTCGAAGGAAGATTTTTGGAAGGAGTTCAACCTCAGCAGTGTCGGCATCAATCCACACAAGCTAAAACTTGGTAAGCACATTCTTGCGTCTGAAGTTGAGGATGTTTTTGGGCCAGACAAGAACCGCAACGGCTACAATTTAGCAGATAGACTACCTAACGCAGAGCGGCGCTAAGTGGAGGCCCTCTACTACCTATGTTACCAGAAGGAATTGCCATTCCATCATATTGCAAAGGAACTAGTGATGGGGTGGGTACTGGAGCGCTGAAAAGGCAAGAAGATTGATTGGGCCGAGTTTGCTACTGAGACCAACCACGTCTAGCAGTGCAATTACCACATTCGTGTGAAGATGTGGCTCCTCTGCCTTCAATCAGCTGAGAAGAGCGACATAGTGGTAGCCACTGAATTGGACGCAATTATCCTAGGCAAGGCCGTTGGCAAGATCAAAGAAGTTGTCTTGAAGGGATTCTGCCACCATGGGGATGTAGGCTTTGTCATAGAGAACCAAAAGGCTCCTGAGTCAACCTTCACCATGCCAACGTTGGACTTCAACATGTTGTCCTCTAGGTAATCACCCTCTTTGCCTTTGTGCTCAGTGGACGTAGTAATTGCCGTTGTTATTCCACATTGCGGCTTGAAATGAGGAATTGGCGTTCTCTTATGGCGCAATCACCATTGGTTTTGGTGAACGTATTGTAGGAGCTTAGACATGGAGGCCTTACTTGATAAAGTTGAAATGGAGGTGGATATCCTTGTCAAAGACGCCTCCGACATTGCAAACAGACAAGGAGGTGTCTTTCACTAGTGCAATTGTAAATCAGCTCATAAAACAATTTGCCAAGTTTGGAACCAATTTTGATCTTCAAGGAGGCAATGATTGGGAAGGATGTTGGGAGAAGGTTGTCAAAGACGGCTTCATGCATGACATGTTGCAAAAGAACATTGACGAGCACGCCAACCTCTTAATACGGAAGCGGTTCCTTGATGTTGAGTAGATGTGTATCAGCCTTCGTTTGCAAGCCTTGAGCCATTACCTCATGGCACTCCAGGCCAAGCATGCAATGTTGCAGTCAGGCTGCATTGGCTGCGTTATGCATCCGGCACCCATTCTTGCACCTGGGCTTGATGTTCCCTTGATTCCGGACTTTGGAATAATGCCACCTACTCTTGTATGTGCCCTAAGCTCGGACGGCTTTCCATACAGGCACGCCCTCATCTGCAGCTGCAAGCACCTATACCATCTATGGTGTGCAGCCTTGTGGTTTCAAGATTCATCCAATTGCGTGGTGAGAAAGTGCGGACGCGTTTCACCAATGTGATTGAAAGCATGCGGGTTCAAAGGTTCCATAGATGAAGATTAAAGCACAGCCACACGCGACAGCATCACTCCCACCGCTCACGTTGGAGGTTTTGACTTGAATTCTGCGGGTGCTCATCCGTCCATTGGTAATGAAAGAGTCTACATTGTAGCTTCGTCTATAACTTCCTCACATTGCGGCTTATGTGTCCATAGTATTGTTGAACCACCTTCTAGGCAGTTCTCAAGTACGTAGGAGGATGATTGTAGACGATTTGTGACAGTGTTCTGACATCCTTGTTGTGAGCCGCGGGACACGCATTTTTATATTTAGCTATGGTGAATTGCATTTTTAGTACAACCAAGGTAAACCATGGAGTGATATCTTCCCTGGAAATGTATTAGATTGCAAACTACATCATTTTCTATTGCTAGTTTGACTAACATGTGTACTATAGAATTTCACATGAGTATGAAATGCAAGAAGTAGGCCTGCCTTGCACACGAGTAGCGTTAGTGCATTCTCCTTTCTTGTTGTAACTGTATTTTGTAGTAGGGGTGTCATTAACATGCGTATTAGGTATTTGACTGAACAATATGTTTTTATTTGTTGAGCAGGTTCACACTTGTTTGGGCATGGTGTAGGAACCGCTTCTGTGTCCGGAAGTACATTCTCCACGTCTATTCCGGAGGCTGGCGACACAGCTAGGTTGGTTCCGGGGCAGCCAGCGTCACATGCCTTTGGGTCAGAGTTGTTGCAAGTATCCCTTGCATTACCTCCAACTTCCTTATACTCACCCCCGCATGCATGGTAGGTCTCGCCGGAAGCTGTGACGTCCCTCCATCACCGTTCACATCAGGTGTAGAGATTGCTACCACTCCACGCTCGTTGATAGACATTATCATCAATGGCGACGTTAATGGTGCATCTCATGGAGATGTTGAGGCCATTGACGTACTGACAAGAGAAGAGTTGTCTATCCTGCATGCAGAGCTGGTGCCCAATGACATGCAGGTGGGTTTCTACTTGCTCCCACAAGTGCTTCTTGTTGTGTGGAATTTCACCCCCTCCTATAAAGGATGTCTGATTTAGTGCTCTTTTTTCTTGGTGATCGGCTCCAAGGTTTGCGCTCAGGCTGCTGTGGCATCACCGAGAGTAGCAACAGCTCAATCCATGGAAGACTTCCCCCTCTGTGACCAACCTCCACCGCCCATAAAAGATGTGTACATGGAGTTCTTTGAGGAGGAAGCATAGAGAGAGTTGAATAAGCTGCAAACAAGTACGGAAACTTGCCGCTAAACTTCACATCTCTAACTTGCTTGTCTGGTTAATGCATTTGTAGGAAGGGAATATGACATCCATGCATGCGGTGTGGATTGTTGTAGGTCAAGACAAGGTGGAGGAAGTTTTGGCACATGCGGTAGCCGAAGACAGTGCCTTGGAAAGTGCACGTCTTTTGTTGCCAACTATAGCTCAACAATAGTTCAAAGGGCGTAGTTCAATGTAGTAGCAGTCCTTCTTGTTTGCAGCATGAACCTGCCCTGTCTAAGCGCAACAAATCACTTTGGTCGTTGAAGCAATCGCCAACTGGATCATCAATTCCAAAAATGAAGGGGCCTTGCGCAGTATGTGTACCTAGGAAAATGAAGGTAACAAAGAGGTGATTATGGTGTGGGGTTGTTTTTCATTGAATCTGCGAGTGTGGACATGACGCAAAGGTAGAGCACTTGGAACGTCGTACTGCAATCTTCAAGCGGTATTGCCCATGATTGCCCATTGGAAGTGCTGCAGTGATTGTAGGGAAGTTCTGCATTTTGTCTTTGTTTCTAGCCATTAAGGGCTCTTTTGAAATGGAATTGATATTTAGTTTTGCAAACACATCTTCTTGTCTCAGAAAATTTGAATGCGCCGTTGTCGTTGGCAACCTCTTGCAAACGTATTGGCGCTGTACCGTTCTAGCGCTTCCTGTAGACTTGCTATGTGGTATAGCATTTTGCTTGCATGTGGACAGAAACCGCCCCAATGTTCTACCTTTTGTGCTTGTCAAGCTTGGGTAGGGCTTGTTCTGGTCTTTCTCTATGCTTTTCCCATTCTCTTAAAAGTATATTATCAACACAAGACCGCAATGAGTTGGACTGCTCTCAAGATCTTGAGAGCATTCCTATTCGCTACTCTTGGCGTGGTGGCATTGGTGAAGCCCCATATTGGGATGTTTCCTCTTACAATTACACGCTTTGTCCAATGCTTCACTCCTCTGTATTGTCAAGAACAGTAGTCACATCTCCCTCTGTAGAGAACTTGTCCAGCTATAGAAGTTCTTGCACCAATTGAAGTGGCGGGTGCTGCTGCTGTATTTCCAATGGCGGCTGTGCGTACACCAAGGATGGCCGCTTCAAGGACCGTATTATCCAACAGGTACTCCCACCCCTTTGTAACTGCTCTTACATTATTGTAGGAGGGATTGTGGTTCTGGCTCATGGGATTGTGGATAGCAATGTAGAATTTTATGAGTAGTAGAAAGCATGAAGGTGGTCGTCTATGTCCCCTTCTAATATCATCTAATTTTTTTGCAATTCTTGAAGTGCAGAGATGGAGGTAATCCCTGGACTGTCCATTGCTTGAGGGATTTTCTTTGCAGAGGTCATTGGAGCAGAGCTTGCCCCGGTCATGTGCAGCGTCTTTACATCAAGGAGTGCACGTTGGAGTGCCCATCGGAGTGCCCGTCAGAGTGCCATTGTAGCTCCAACTATGGTAATTGCGTTATGCAACAAGGAATCACAGTGCCGCTTGAGGTGGGGATTATCAAGTTTTCTACCTTTCTGTATTGGTCAGCCTTTTTTGGTTTTGCTTTTCCAAGGTTGATAAATACTCATAATCCTGTGCGCTGTAGCTTTTCTATGGAAGCACTAAAAAGGGTTGGGGTGTTTGTATCCTCTAGCCGATTTGTAGAGGATGCTTTCTCTTTGAGTATGCTGGCAAAGTCATTGCAGACGCGGAGTTGTTTGCACGTGGAAAAAGGAGCGTGTACTCAGTATTGCTAGATGCGCACTAGCAGTCCGAGTGCTCCAAGGGGGATGACAAGTTATTCTGCATTGATGCCAGATATAATACAAATGTAGCGCGGTGGATGAACCATAGGTATTCACTTACGTTCAACCTCTTAGTGGAACATGTTGAATTGAACCCTTTCATGGTGTTGATTATGACCAGTGCTTGCAGATGCTCTGATGTGAACATCATGGACATGCCAGTCTACATGCAGAGTACTCAGCCAACACTATATCACGTAAGTACTAGGACATGTTGGAGAGTGTTTTCAGTGACCGATCAATTTGCATGGGGTAATTTTGTGTTCTGGTGTTGAAGGTTGTTCTTTTTTTTTGCAATGCAATGCAAGTTGCATTCTACGCAAACAAAGATATTGCACTCGGGGAGGAGCTAACTTTGGATTATGGGGTTCAATTCAAAAACTCTCAATCTAGGAAAACTTTCCCTTTTGCTTGCGTTTGTGACAGTCCCTTCTGTAGGCAGTGTTAAGCACATTCAAGCTCCGACATATGGTACTCTTATAGGGAGAGGACATGCGCAAACATGGTTTCTTGGTTCTAGTCTGAGTACCGTTGGGGAATGCATGCACTTGGGGTTCCTGATACATGGAATGAAGAGGGAGTCATAGTCTATATTCCGATTGTTCATTCTGGGACTTAAAGGATCAGACCAATGTATTCCTCACGGTACTTGGTAGAAGCAACAACGGATAGTGTTTTAATAAACCTCAGACCTAACTATGTACTATAATTTATAGGATAAATTAAAAGAACTCTCGAGGATCGGATGTAATTTATAGGAAAGACAAATGAATTAAAGGCGTTGTATGGAAGCAGTCTTCATTGTAGACGGCTTAATGCAATTTTGAGGTGGGTCAGCATCACTTGATTGACATTGCACATTTGACTTCAAAAATGTTCTTTAAATGTCATAGAATCCTCACTACAAGTATTAAGTATTCCTACTTCATTGGCAATTGTGGTACTCTTCTAACGCACAAGTAATGACATCAGCGCTCTTGGGTGGGAGAGAGTACACTGGATCACCACCCTTTACTCTATGCGCATGAGGTATCATTTGAAATTTACAAGCTAGTACTATGTCAGTGTCTATGTGCCCTGCTCTTGAGTCCTTCAAGTACATGTAGTTGTGAGACCCTATTCGTCTCCACTTTTTATAGTACGTAGCAGTGATGATGGAGTTGCCTTGTTTCAAATTTTCCCCCCATGGAAATTGAAAATCTTCTTGTACAATGTGCTTTGCGGATTGGCATTGCAGTATGTAGAATGAAACTCCCTCTGCGTTGCTCGTTTCCGCAGGTATTGCAAAATTGTTGCCCGGCTAGACCAAGTCTGACATGTTTCCCTTGTTTTCTTTGTACTTCCAGTTCCCTTTGTCATTGTTGTCTTCATTTTCTAGTACTTCTTGTGTGTAAGTGTTGTTAATCGGTTGAATCTTGTGGACCTTCCAGCACGGCACGTATGACTGCTGCTCACAAGTACCAAAATCCTCTTCTAGACAAGGTTTGCAAAAGCAACTCCAAGGGCGGACCATGACCTAAGTTGGATCCCGAGCGTCTGGTGCAAAGACGGAGTGGAATTTAGAAGACCCGAGTATTTGGTGACAGGCGTGCGCATGGCTGCGGTCAACCTTGTCGACTCCTACAAGATGAAAATATTGGTACGACCTGGAAGCAAAAATAAAGAGTAAGTTAGCAGGTACGGGTAGTGGACTGAAATGTTTTGAGCATTGGTTAATATCGCAGTCAATATCTTCTAGGACATTGAACAAGCTTCTATCTTTTTTTACTGTAAGGAAAATGTGTAATTGTACATGGATTTAATTTTAATGTCCACCGACTTGTACCTTACAGGTCACTAACACCCCAGCTCATTTGCTATTGGTATTTCTAGCTGAATGAGTTGTAATATTTGCATTGCAATGCAGATGTAGTTACTTCTGTTTCTACATTGTTTGTGTCGATAACATCTAACCAATAATGTACGCCACCAATGTCATGTTGATGATTGAAACTATAGAATATTCATGCAAGTAGGATCCCAACTTGGTCAATTACAATTGCACTCTCATGTTTAGTGAAGGTCACTTGTATATAAAACAAGTAGATGATATAGTAATTGAAAATGTGAAACCTTTCTCAGTAACGGTCTCTAGCAATACACAAGACTTTGTTGTGCCATAAATTATAAGTGTATTCAAAATAGTGACACTCATGGGTGTAGTGTATTTTAATTAAAATTTACCAATGTCACTTGTGAATCCCTAGCACTTTTACACATTGGAAATTTTCTCTTTGTGACAAACAAAGAATGTGACAAAGAACGTGCAAACTACTTTAGGTAGAGAAGATCCCTTATTCCTCTTTTGGACTACTGTGTTTTCAACATACCTCATCCGTCCGTTTTGGACCGCCATTGGACCCCCCATAGTGTCGCCTAAGAAGGAGACGTATTGTCGGGCATTTTGAAGAAGTTGATCTAGATTTCTGAGCTGCTCTTGGCAAAGAGTCCTCTTTACAACTGCCCTAGCGCCATCCCATTCTCTTTTATCGTGACTAGAGCCGTAGAAGTTTCAAATCATCCTACAACCTCCTGTAAGAGATGGGTACCAGGAATAAAGGACAAAGAGAAGAACCAGTCAAGAACCAGAACAATAGAAGATGAGAGCAAGGTCAAACATGGGGGAGTCCACACAGGGGGAAGTACCTGACAACAAAATATAGAGACCTTGCACCTTTGAATTGAGCTGAGCAACCGTCACTAAAGACAAGGTGCATATCAAGGGTGCATCCACTTTCCACCAACCACCGCCAGTGTTGCAACATACAATGCTGTACGAATAAAATATCATGGGCTTTGTCATCAGATATCCAATAGTGAGTTTCACAAATGAGGATTGGATTGCTGCCGCTGTGGTCTTCTATAACTTCCATCCCGTACACAACTTGCACCTTTTTTGTGACCTGCGTTGACTGGTAACACATGGACTAGATTTTGTTTTGAACTTGAAAAGTATAGTTTTTAGCAAAGTCAATGTGCGTCAATATTGCACCCCGGGGCAAGCTCTCCTTTGCTAGCTTGGCTTGATTAGATTGCCAATGGGCACAAAAGTTGTGGATGACAAACGTTTGTAGATTTGGCCTCAAGAACTCTATGAATGCGGTAAAAAGAGTGTTGCGGATGACCTCCTTGATTTGCTTTTGCGGCTTATTTAAATCAACGGCTTCAACAATTTTGTACTCAAATTTTTTCTACTTAATAAAACAATGGGGTCCTTCCACTCTTTCAAGTGGGCAAAGACAAAATGTTTGGACGCCACAATGCTCACAAGATCCCATTAAGCAATTGCAAGGATCGTGAATAGTAACAGATCATCAAACACAATGGACTTGCCTTTGAAGTGGAGGAAACAACAAACAAGATGGTGTGATTACAGAAGCTGACCTTATGTTGTGGAACTTGGCGTCTTCTTGTTTCTCACATAGGATGGACATCCACATTTTGGTCACACCGGAGAAACGACTAGCCCCAACGTGGCAACTTCCCTCAGCGCCTACACTACAAATACCACAACAACAAGTGCAATGGAATAGGATGTGCGCCCCTTGTTGTGGATCACGGAATGCATTCAAGGCTTGCAATAAGAATAGGATTTGAATGTGGTGCCGGCAGCAGCAAACATTTTGTTCTTTGCATCTGATAATGAATAATGGCCGCAAGTTGACAAAAGAGCGCATCATTATCTAGAATTTAGAATGACCTTGTCAAAACTATCAAAAAAATTGGCCTACAACGCCATCCACTTTGTGAACATTGGGTACTTGGGAGTAATACAAAGGACTGGAAGTATGACAAATAGTACTTGAACATAAACCTAGTACATAAGCAATACTAAGAAATGCAAGCACAGTGTTAGTTGGTACTAGGGAAGGGATAGAGTTGAGTGTTTGTAGTACTATCCAGTGTAGCGGCGCTTATGTAGAAAATACTAGTACATTGGATGAAGTACTGCAAGGCCCTAGTAATGCTGGGCAATACTCAGAGTATGCACCATCACTGTGTGCAGCAGATCGGGAAATGGTCATACTACCCTCAACCTCCTGGAGAGGACTATGAAGATGTAGATGCACTTTAGAAGTAACTTGCTGTGAGGTGTGAGTACTATCTTCTAGCAACATGACATAGTAATTACAGACCAGTATACAAGAGAAGTAGAAACGGGTGGAAGTACTATAGTCAATATTGGCACGTGAACTCAATATTGACATAGTACTAGATAATGCAAGCATGTTGTTAGTGGGTACTAGAGAAAGGACAAGGGAGACTATTCCTACTATTGGCCATGACGTGCTGCGCATACGTAGATTGTACTAGTACATGGAGAGTACTGTCTTTCTGCAATGACAACGTTGTGCACCGCTCACAATATGCATCTTCAGTGTAGGCGATAGTCTACTAAGCGGTTCTAATACCCTGACTAACAAGAGAGGACAGCTGGAGGAAAAGTATGCAGAGGTACTTCAAAAGTATCCCCGCTGTGCAGTGTCAATTCTATCTCCCAGCCGGAGGAAAAACTGAATGCCCACTAGTACTTTGCAAGGTGGCCAGGTTTGCAACAGTAATACTATCCATCGTCCGCAAGAGCTAGGAGGACAAAGCAGAACTGGTCTTCATCAAAGATAATCATGCCAAGGTACCACATAGTATTCATTTCCACTTGAGGGCTGCATTTCAGGTTGTGAATCATTGTTACGGTTATAGAAGTCAATCATGTCTAGAAAATATTCGTAACTCTAAAGATGTATGTAGCAATAGGAGTGAGAGCATGTAGTAGGGACGCAGTGCTATGCGGTACACCATAAACCCTTGGAATGCCACTAGGAGGTATTCACCCGCATACAACATGTACCTAATACATGGTGTATGTAATGTGGACATGTCTTCTATTTGTAGTATCGTAGATTGCAGTTCTGAGAGCATAGCACAGATAGTGCATGATACTGACAAGCCTATCAAAGCGTTCAGAAGTTATTGTATGCAGCAAAGGCATGATACAAACAAGAGCAGTGGAACAGAGAGAACGTGGGTAGATCATGAGCCCAAAAAGAGAGGACTGAATACTGGGTAAGATGAAATGCGTTATAGTTATGTGAAGTGGAGTTGGTTTCAAGCAAATTAAACTAACTACGGAAGATTAGCCCCGCAGTGCAGAATGCAAAGACTATGCACTCTCTAACTGAATCAGGACATGTACTAAAAAGGTAATGCAGAACCGCAATTGCTACCATTTAGAGAAGCCATTGCGTAAGTGTACTCAGAAGATTGAAATTGTTGTATACCTGGCTTTCCATTAGTAAAGGGCAGCATGTCGTTCATACTGGCTTCGCTTAAGTCTCTTCTTCTGCACTTGCTTCCAATTGGAACTAACTCTAGTCTCATCAGTCCACCAAGCAATCTCGGCAGCCTACACTTCCTCTAGAATATTGCTGTCATGCTTCTTCTTGCATGGAATTTTAAAACGGAATGTTGTTTGGGTCTAGCTTCTTCAAGCCTACGCATTGCTAAGTCCACATTTTGCTTCCGAGTCCCTAAAATTTTGTGGAATTGACTAGAGTTGCAATCCCATTCCAATACAACCGCTTCCAGGATCGTGCACTTTCGAGCCAACATACCACTACAGTGTGGGATTTTCATCACTTGCAAGTCAAGCCTAATATTTTGCAAAATGTCATGCTGGGCTCTCACGTCTTTTGGAGTGGGGTAGTAATCCGAGAGCAACATTTGGATTGTCTAGTTCTTGAACACTATGTCCAGCACGGCTGCCCTCAACTCCTGGTCAGGTAAATGTTCCAAGTGGTAGATCAAGTCCCTTGACAATTCTGCAGCTTGTTGGTGTAGTGTGGCATGAAATGGGACAGAATTTCCATCCTCCAACACTATGTGACTTTGCTCCCGCAATCGTTGGCAATACCAGCGCTGCTTATCCCTCCATTGTCTTTGCCTCCTGTCCTCGGATATGCGCTCCATTTCTTGCCTTGTCCTGGGCTCTAGACGCACCCCTCTGGCGCTGCGTGATGCCATGGATCCGTTGCAGGAGGCACAGCATGACAATTCTAACCTACCTCCTACGCCTACAGTTGAAGTGTAAACAGAATGCTGGAGAAGTTCCAAGAGCAAAACCAAACGGCACCTCCTCGGCAAAGGGCGTTTGAAGATCGGAGCCACTCTGAAGTAGTTCCTGTCGAGGAAGACGACAACAGGAGTCCAACTTCCAATAACAGTCATTGAATTCATGGATGAAAAAGGGTAGGTTACCCGTGGACAATGTCAAGGGTCAGTAGTACTTTGTAGTGCTAGTAGTGGCAGCAGAGAGTTGTGGACGCCTTTGGAGCTAAAATTACCAAAAATTGGGTTTTTTCATGTTTTGAATTTTAGTAATTCCAAAAACACTCCAAAAATTATTCCAAAAATTGGCCATTGTAGTCCTTCTTGAGATACTTACAGTGATCTAGTTACTTTTTTGAGTAAGTTTTTTTTGTTTTTTGCAATGCTACCCAACAAACACCCACTTTGAGAGCATGTAGAAGGCACACAATTCAAAGTTTAAGAAAACCCTCCTACATGTTCATGTAAGACTATGTGTTAAACAACATTCTTGATTTTTGAGACAAAATTTGAATTTTTGGGTCACCAATAGTACTAGAAACCCTTGAAATGGCAAAGGTAGACACCTAATTGGGCCCTCTCTGAAAATAGTAAATTAATTTTTAAATTCCCAAAAAAAAACATAATGTGCCAAACTCCCACGTGTACCTTCCCTAAAAATTTCAGCTGAAAATCTTTTTGGACACAAAAGACATGATCAAAAAACCACCGTGCAAAGGCCAAGGGGACAAAAAATAGTACAAGTGTTTCTTGCAATCACCTCCACATCCCCTTATCTCTTTGACAACTTGCTTACTCAAGGATTCTACGCTGTTGGCACTACTTGCAAGCAATGAAAAGGCTTCCCCACAAGCCTAGGCGTTGCGGGCAATGAGCCCCGCAAAACACTGCATATTTGAGTTCACAAAGATAAGAAGATGGCTGTAATCCTTTGGCAAGATACAAAATGGGTCTATTTCTTAGCCACAGCTACTGATCCTATGATTCCTAGTGGAGTTGTGATGAACAAGGTGTTAAGGCAAAAGATTGCAGAAGTCTTGACATCCCCAATCCAAATCCTGTATTCACAGAACATGGGCGGAGTTGACGTAGCCGATTAGAACCGGTCTTATTATAGTATACAGATAGCCACCAAGAAATGGTGGCATTGTGTATTTTTCTTCTGCCTAGACTCATTGTTGGCTAATCCTTTCACTATGCACAAGGAGACGTCAAAGAGGTTGCTTGAGAGACCCATGACTCATAAAGAATTTCAACTTTGTTTAGCATACGCTCTCATGGGACGGCCTTACCGAGCAGACTCTGGAGGGTGCAGTAGAAGACCTAGATGGGAGCTCCCACCGCAGCCAATTTTGTTGCTCCTGTGCCACTTCTCGGAGAAGATAGCATTGTGCCAAGTTTGCTATGTGTGCAAGCGGAGGACCTTCTCAATTTGCCGCCAATGCGATGAGGTTTGCCTTTGCACATCCTCAGATTGTTTCCAATTTTTCTACTCCAAGAACCGTCCGCTGTAGCATTCCTTGCAAGTATTGTTGATTGCTGGAGAGTGAATACTCCAAGTATTTGTATTAGTTTTAGATTTGTCATTAAAATGGAATGATGCTAGGTAGAGTTGGAGATGCTGAATCTTTCTTATGCCGACATTGTTTTTAAAGTAGTTCGTTGAACATGGATGTGTGCAGCAATTTCCAAGATCAACTTCAGGAACTGGACATGGCGGCCAACTTCAAGAGCTGGACGTGGCGGCCGACTTTGAGGAGCTCATGCGGAACCAACCCCATCATCTTAGACCTCAAAGGCGGATTCTTGTTTTGTGTTTGTTTGTTGTCCTGTCTGCTCAACCATTTCTTTTTAGTTCACGTGGTGAATGAGAGTAGATGCTGGTTTTAGTGAGCAAGCAAAGCACCTGAGCTGCTATTCTAGAGGGTATTGAATTGGATTCAAAGATCCAGTAGGCCGCGTAGAATTTGATTCAAACCTTTCGTAAATTGGGATAGCCTCCCTATCCACTTATGTGTCCAAAAGTCTTTTCCTCCATGGTGCTTGTCATGTGTTTTTTGGTGAAGCCAATGTGTGTATGTGGTCAATGAAACATGGCTGATGAGGACCAACAACTCCCTTTGTCATTTCATTTTTCTTGTTTCATTCAAGAAACTTGTTGCATGTAGACAAGAAGCTCATGTGCAATTTTGTGGTTGTTGATATGTTCATGAGAGCACATTCAGCTCATTTTGTCACCATTGCCCCTAAACCCTAGAGAGCTAAACCGCACTGTAACACCGTTACTATAAACCTAGACACATTAACAAAGTCATCGTTTGAAGTGGAACCCCTGATGCAAGAGGAACACGAGGAGGTTCAGTAGGAAAAAAACGTCCAGGTTCAGCTAAAGCCCTTGGCTCCCGTACCAGTGCAATCTAGATACTCTTGGGGAACTTTAGGCAAGCGTTCTCAGGAGCCTGCAAGTAAACTTGCCACCCATAATGAAGCAAAAAGAGAGGCCACGTGGTCCAGTAAAAAGCTTGAAGAGAACCATGTAAAGAAATACGGACTAGGACCGTAGTCCCTACACCTTATTTATACAAAAATTTGTACAAAGATAACAAAACTTACTTCAAATTGTACGAAATTATGAAAAAATTATGTCTACAAGTAATCCAAGGAATGACTTGGCAATCCATACGGTTGGATTTGTGGTACCCTTTACTAATTGACCCTAAACACATTTTCCCTAGATGTGATTATACGCCCTTGCCCACCCCCCTAAACGACCACAGTCGTTAAAGGGTTAACTTGAAATTGCTATGTTAGCTAAATCTAATGGTCATGTTCATTAGGAATTAACCCTTTAAAGACCACACACATTTTCACAAAATCCACAAGAAACCGGGGTAGTAAAGTGAAATGCGTAGTTGAAACAAATGTGGACCTAAATTGCATAATCCAACCATACAAACGCAAAGAACACCTTCTTTAATATAAACCATCAAAATTTCAACTAGATCTACTATTGGAGGTGAAATACTATAATGATTGAGTGAGATGTAGGTGGAAAATCTATAGTTTTTCATGCTTGTATGGTTTTGGATCTTACGGCTTCATACACGCTTTGCTTGAGAGGAGCCTTATATTTTCTAGAAAGTAGGGTTTCCCACCTTTTTAATAAGACTAGTTTCACACAAAATGAATAAAAATAGCAATCACAAAGTGTAGCTAAGTGGACAAAAATGATTAAAAATCCCACTTTATCTACTACATTAAAATAGTTCTACAAGAAATTTGATAAATACTATGGAAAATCCAATGGGTGAAAACAATCAAGAATTGGCCTTAAATGTAGGATGACAAATTATAAAAATGAATGATAGCACAATTTTAGTTGATCTTCAAATACTATAATTATACTACCACCATATAATGAAACAATACAAGTATATTTCTTAAGCAATTTGAAATTTTTTAAGACTGCACAATTGAAATGTGGCATTCTTGTTGGATGTTTGACATATTGTGTTGTTGCTTTGATCCTTCTTTGACCAAATATGGATACGTATTTTGAAATCATGCCGTATAAACACCATTATTTATCAACTTGTATATCCAATTCTAATGTTGATTTTTTGGTTGGATGCAAAATTCTTGTGACCACAAGTGTTTTTCAAGAATAACTTCCAAATTGTTGAGTGATTTTACTCTATAGGCCAAAAACCACTCTACTGAACCAAAATATGGTTTGGTGGTCTCTAAAGGGTTAACCCCTAAAGGACCAAACCCTTTTTTTTTGCCAAAATTACACAAAACTATCACTTCTAGGGGATGACTAGAATGATAGATTTTTTTCTTATTTTTTGGAAATCCAACCGTAGGATCTTGACTTAGACTAGGAAAGGTACTTGTGGGAAAAAAAATCAAGTCATTATAAATGGAGAGGATTGAGGGAGATATTTATATCTCAAGGGGAAAAAAAGGTTCTTCTCATTGCTGCCCAAAAATTTCAGAAGCCTTTGACAACTCTTATACAAATTTTTTTGCTCTACCCAAAGTTGCAATATCATTTCACCATGTACGAGATCAAGTTAGATATATGTTGGAGAATTCTCAAATCAATTGGAATTGTACAACACATGGAAAAAAAAAGTAAGTAAAGGAAGTAGAGAGTAAGTAAAGGAAGTAGAGAGTAAGTGAAATCACTTAATTGTTAAGAATTTATTTATTGAAATAAAAAATGTAAATTTCAATGATTATAATGTTGTAATATACAATTTACTTCCTTAGGTTTAGTTTTTTTTCCAAAATATTGAAAATTGAGTAGAAAAAAGGACTTCAAAGTTTATCTTAACCCCCAAAGGACCAACTGTCTCCTTAATGAACAAATGGGATCTTGGGCATGTACTTACAACTAAACTTTGTATGATTTTTAGAAATTTTTATTGAAAATGGGGAATTCTAAGATTTATGTGGGCATCTAGTGTTTTCTTCATTCTAGAATTTTTTGAAGAAGTTGAAAATGAATTCATGGGAAAATGTTGAGATCGGGCAGCCCAAAAATTCTTTAAAAATTACATTTAAAAAAAATAAAAAAATAAAAAAGGTTCTTTAGACTTACATACAGGTGGAGAGCTTTGAATCATTCAATTTTCATTAATGAGATGAAAGTCATGAGAAGTTTTTGTTTGCAGGTAGGTGCAATTTTGAGAGAAACCATACCTACCGCAAACAAAAACTTCTCATAACTTTCATCTCATCAATGAAAATTGAATGATTCAAAGCTCCACACTTATATATAAGTCTAAAGAACCTATTTCAATTTTTTTTTTAAATGTAACTTTTAAAAATTGTTTAGGTTGCCCAATCTGGACCTTTTTCCATAAACTCATTTTTTACTTTTTCAAGAAATGTTAAAATGAAGAAAATTTAGATGCCCACGTAGATCTTTGAATTCACCATCTTCCATAAAAATGTCAAAAAATCATACAAAGTATTTCAATTGTAAGTACATGCCCAAATTCTTATTTGTTCCCTAAGGAGATAGTTGGTCCTTTGGGGGTTAAAGTAGAGAATTCATAAGTATTGGCAAACAAAAACTCCTCATAACATTCATGTTTTTGATTGAAATTGAATGATTCAAAGCTTTTCACATATAAAAAAATGTAAAGAAGCAATTCCAAATTTTTCTTTTAAAAAATGTGAATTTTAAAAAAGTTTTTTGGGTTGCTTGGATGGGTAGTCCTCCCCAAATTTTCATCAATCCTTGCATAACTTCTTTGTCAAATGTCAAAATGAAGAAAAATTTAGATGCCCACATAAATCTCTAAATTCTGCATCTTCATTAAAAGTTTCAAAAAATCTCACAAAGTAGCTTATCCAAAAGTACATGCCCAAAATCTCATTTGTCCCCCGCGAGGGCAATGATCCTTTAGGGGTTAAGTAATGTACATAATGTATTGTATTATGATTTATTTTGTACATTTTAAATATTGATATTTGAATATATTGTAGTATAGCATTAATATGTGTATAATTTTTTTTTGATACAATACTGCAAAAAAATAAATATTGTACTTTGATTTTTGATAACTCTAATGATATTGATACAATACTACAAAAGTATTGAAAAAAAGATTTTTTATTTATTATTGTAATACTTTTACTATGTTTTATATTTATACAGTATTAATAAAATATAAACGCAGTATTGCATTATTTTTGAAAAATATATATTCTATATCTATATATGCATTTGCAGTATTAAGCGAGTATTGCATCAATATTAACCTGTGCAGACCCTCATGTAGTACTGCAATTATATGAACGGAGGGACTGGGCACTTTCCTGATGCTTTGCAATTGAGGTAACGGAAGACGAAATGTGTGGTGAACGAACGAAATGTGTGGTAAACGAACGAAATATGGAGTGAACGAACTAAATCGGCGCATAACCGCTTCCGTTTGTAGACGAGAGACGGTTTGGGGACGGTTGCAAGGGACGACGGGGTGCCGGCCAATAATAACGCGCTTTTGCTACCTAGCTCGCGTTGAACAGTCAGTTACATCGACACGGGGATAGGAACGGGAGGGTGTGACCGTCCCTACCGACTACCTTCCCGGATTCTTGGCATAACCCTTACCCTGTTCGCTCTTTTCCCTTTCTTTGCACAAACCATGCTCTGATCTTTGCAGTAGTGGCAGGTGATTTCTCGTGTGCGAAGTCGAGGTGCTCCTGAACTTTTCTATTAGCAGGCGATCGAGAAACATTTCGCGGTGCAAGACGAAGCTTTGCTGCAACCATGGTAAGTGCGCCTTCAAATTTCCTGTAGGAGTGATTGAGAAAGTAGTAGGGTTTCGGTGACGGTTTGATTGATCGATGGTACTTTGTTCAGTTTTTATTATGAATTGCAGCTTTGATTCTTCTGGTTTACAATTTTGTGATTGTGTTACGTTCGGTTAAATTTGTGTATAGTCAGGGCAGCCATTTGAGCCTGCTCTAGACGAGAGATGGACACCGGGTGCTTTACCTTTGTATGAGACATATCCGACCACGGTTGGCATCGGTGCTGGTGCTGGTGCTGATGGTGAGAATGGTGCCGATGAGTTGCCACCTGCAAAGCCTTTAAGCAGTTTTACTTCGCGAGCTTCGATGTATAGTAGAGACTACGATGTCGGTGCTCCTGTTGTTGCTACCAATAGCAGTGGTGCCAACCGCTCGTTTAGTCCTCGTAGGTCTATCCAGAAGGATGTGGCCTTTACCGTTGGCTATGATATTCCAGACGAAGGGCTGCCTGAATA
Source organism: Ulota crispa (assembly GCA_963920765.1). NCBI lineage: Eukaryota > Viridiplantae > Streptophyta > Bryopsida > Orthotrichales > Orthotrichaceae > Ulota > Ulota crispa. The sequence continues at coordinate 8,535,497 of OY987245.1, forward strand.
TCGTTTGAGTAGCGTCAGTCCTCGGGGTTCTGGCGGTAGCGTCGCCATTTTAGAAGACGGAGTGCCACGGTATCGTCTAAGTAATTCTGGCGGTGGTATCTCCAGTAGTAGCAACGTCATCGCATACGATGGGATGTCTACCTATGGTTTAAATAATTCCGGCTTTAGTGCTTCCAATGATGGCAACGGCATCATAGAACAGAGCCTGCCTGAATATCGTCGGAGCAACACTGGTCCTCGAATCTCCAATGGCAGTAGTGGCATTTCAAATGACACCGTGTCTAGATATCGAGTGAGTAGTTCTGGTACTCGGACGATAAATGTTAGCACTCCAGATGAAGGATTGCCTGCAAATCGTGTGAGCAATTCCAATGCTCGTCCTTCAAAGGAGGATAATTGCACTCCTGATGAGGGCCTGCCTGCATCCTGTAGGAGCAACACTGGCTCTCGGACCTCCAATGTTTCCCTTGGTATCCTAGATGAGGGCCTGCCTACAAAGATTCAGATTAATACCGGCCCTCGAACCTCCAATGTTTGCATTGGTATCTCAGGTGAAGCCCTGCCTGCCCTTCGTCAGAGTAACACTGGCCTTCGGACCTCTGCTGTTGGCAGTAGTATCCCAGATTATACTTCAAATGCTGGCATTGACGAGGGGCTGCCAGCAAATCGTTTGAGTGCGGCTCCTCGTCTGAGTGCTTCCAGTGCTCCTCCTGCTAATGTTGACATAGGCTTTCCAGCAGCAGAGATACCTGCAAATCGTCTTAGTACTTCCAGTGCTGGGACGACTAATAATGACATCGGCGTCCAAAAAGATAGCATGCCTGCACGTCGCTTGAGTAATTCCAGCGATCGGATCCCAATAGAGCGGTTGTCTGTACAGCATTCAACTTCTGAGAGGCCTTCCACATCTGGCCGTGACAATGCTGTCAACGATGCCTCACCCTCTATTGGTGCGGCATCTCGTATCGGCAGTTTCACCTCCCGATCATCGAAAGGTAATAGAGCTTTTATACTGGATGCGCCCCCTGTTGGCACTAGCAGAATGAGTGGCCTCTCGCCAGTAGTAACGTTGGGAGTACCAGGTGGTGGGAATGTTGGATTGCCCCTACTCATGTTTCCTGCTGAGCAAGTCGGCCAGCGAGGCCCTTGTACCGATGCAAATTGCATCACACACCAGTGCTGCGTCAAGGTTGTGTGTGTTTGTGATACTCGACATTCTCAGCCGATGGTAGTAGGACCTTTGAATCGTATGGAGCAAGCTACTTCTAGTCAAAGGTACGATCAGCACCCATTGACTTCCGTGCAAGGACACTACCGGGATCATCGTAGGACCAGCGATCCCTTTCCGGTAAGGTCTAGTGAAATAGTGACGGCGCGGCCTAATGAACAATTGCTGCCCAGTGAATCATTGCCAGTAAGGTCCAGTGGGACGAGTTCTACTAGGTATGATGACCCTGGTTCTACGTCTTCAGATAGAGATAGACGGAAGTTAAGGCCAATCACTCGTGGACAGGTAAGGTTTTTTTGTAGGTTATTTTCGCCTTTTTATGCCAGCTAGAAAGTGGTGCTACTCCGTGGCATGATTATTGCCCAGTTTTGGTTTGTAAGCATCTCCTTAGCTTCAGTAACTACATTTTATAGTTACATACGCTTGTTACTATATGAGCACAACATTTACATGACTTTCGATATAGTTCTGGAGCTATCTCTGTAGTATTCTGATCTTTTTCAGTAGTGACGGCATCAGAAAATGAGCCGTGTTGGATGATGCATGAGGTATGTATAGGAGTTAGTGTTGGCGCTGGATTTATTGGGAATGCCTCTTTATTTCTTCGTCTGGTGGCCAGTGATTGTCGCTTATGCAATTAAAATTGCGTAATTCCTTCTGTCATGTTGTATTGAATATGGTTCCAGCCATCCCTCTATGGACTTTCTCTACATCATTTTTGTTCGCTGCAAACTTCTGCCTTTGTGGATTTTTTTCGAATAATCTTGAAATCTTCTTTCTTTTGTTAGTGAAATTGTGTGACGTGAAGGCTTCTTCCTTCTCGAAGCACATGTACAGAATCTCTGAAGTATGTGTTCTCTAGCTTTAGGTTGCTTTGCTGAGAGCGCGCCTTTGCTCTCATTGCAGGCCAGTACGGTAAGGAAATGATGCCTGCACCTTCGGGAACTCCTTTGACCACATGTGTCACTAGCAGTGAGTAGTTTGCTCTGTTGATGGGGTTTTGCCTGTGCAATGCAGAGTTTCCGCAAAGGCATGGGTACCGCGAGGCGGGATAAGAACAAGGGTCGGTCTCAGGGTCTCACGGAAGAGCAGAAGCAAGAGATCCGTGAAGCCTTTGACCTATTTGACACAGATGGCTCTGGTGTGTTTGATCAAATTGTTCTATATCACGATTCATTGACCTCGAACTTACTGGTGCTTACCAAGAGGAACGTTTAGTTTATTTGCTGATTGACAAGTTTGCGTGTGCGTTTATATTGTGCAGGAACGATTGATGCAAAGGAACTGAAAGTGGCCATGAGGTAACTCAGTTCCACTCTTAACACTAATTTCATAGGGACTATGGTATCTTATTATGCTGCCTAGAGACTATCACAGGCACAGTAATTTGCTGAATAAAGGAGTTCCTGAACTGAGTGTTTGACCTCACGCGATGACTAACGTCCATTGTGTGGCAGGGCTCTTGGATTTGAACCCAAAAAGGAGGTTAGTTGCTTTCTTTTCCGCTTCTTGTTTTAGAATTTGCTCGCCTCTTGAAGTATAGTCGAGATAATTAGCCCGGTGATGAAAAATAAGTTCAAGAGTCCAGGAAATTGACCGAAGAGGTTTATGGCATGGCCTGAAGTTTGTATGATAACTTGTACTTCAGGAAATCAAGAAGATGATCGCTGACATCGACAAAGATGGAAGTGGTACTATCGATTTCGAGGAGTTCTTACAAATGATGACAGCAAAAATGGGAGAGCGTGATTCCAAGGAGGAGATAATGAAGGCTTTCCGTCTGTTTGACGATGACGAAACTGTGAGTATCTTGGATAATTGGATTGCTTACTTGGAACCTGTAACTCAAATAATCAATCCTATATTTACTTAAAGCAAAGTCGTTAGTTTTATACAACATGAGCATCCCAAGTGAAATTGTTTTTGCTTTGTAGATCGTACGAAAGATTGTACTCAAATGCAGACATTAAAGTGTGATTTTGACATCCAAATTGGGTTTATTATTGACAAGTTCTGGAGGCAAAATAGGAGTGAAAAGAGTCTGTTACATATTTTAGTGGTTATTAGAATGGATATAGCAGTAATTACTAAAAGCAATTTGTTCCACAACAGGGTAAGATCTCATTCAAAAATCTAAAGCGAGTTGCAAAGGAGCTGGGCGAGAACATGACTGACGAAGAGTTGCAGGAGATGATCGACGAAGCTGATCGCGATGGTACGGTTTGCAAATTGTTTCTTGTTATCTGCTTGATGAACTTGATGAATATGCATGCTTGACTTCAAATCCACACGTTTAGCTCCTTTTTAGCTTAAATGCACTGTCATTAAGATCATCCTATATGTGAACTCGTTCTGTCATAGTTTGTGAGTTCTGCGGTTGGTTGTGATCAGGCGACGGTGAGATCAATGAGGAGGAGTTTTACAGGATCATGAAGAAAACAAGCCTCTTCTAATGTTTGGGAGGGGCTGAACGTCTCCATGCGAGATTGCAGTTCTCTCGAAAGAGATCCTGCATGAAGGTTCTTGCTCATGGATGGAGTACGAGGATAACTTACAGAGTGCACACAATGCCACGACTGAATACTTTTGCTGATTATCCAACTTGTGAGAATTCAGCTTTTTGGGAAGGTGACATCGTCATGTGCAGAGTTATCCCTTGTGGTAGGTAACTGAAATACGTACGAAGGAAAATTGCTCGCATATCTTCTGCACAAATCGAACTGGGCGCTGGCTTAGCCATCCGAAAGCACAATTTTGGTCAAGGGATATGGTAGTCTCGGTAAGCCTGAAAGAGGACAGATATATATATTCTGCTCTGAGGTGTGAAGTTCTGTCGCAGCTCTGCGGTGTTTGGGGCCCACTACATTTGCAGAACTTAGATCACATTTAGGCCAGGTTAGAGGTCAGATGAGCCTCTTTTTTAGTCCTCAAGCTAAAGACGAAAATAGAAACGTTAAAAATGTTTTTGAAAACAGTTACCAGTACAAATGCTCTCTTTATTTCCCTGATGTGACTATGTATTTAGTGCATGTGTTCTTGCACCAGGTGAGTGGAAATTTTGTGTATTACATGCATGCTCTTGCTCAGCAACTTATTACCATATCTTTACGGAGGCAATGATGCTCACAGCTGACTTGGACTGTTCAAGAACTTGCTTGAATTGCAGAACTGGGACAGAGTGCTTGAACAAGAAATGCTCCCACTAACTTCGTGACTATCATATATCTTTTACGCGGCTCTTCCCAATGTGGTGTGCATATTTTGCTCTAATGGCTAAAAACACTACTAAGCGTTTCAGGATTGCCAATAGATTTCTACACCAAATAAGGAGCACCCATTACCAACATTGTACGTAATGCCGTCACTCTAGTCATCACTCTATTCATTCTAGAATTTAAATCTAGGTATGGCATATCTAGATTTAAGTTCTACAATGACTACCATGTGTAGAGAGTGACGCCATTAGGTACTATGTGAGTAATGGGTGCTCCTACCTTAGTGCATTTAGGTTGCCCCATACTAATTTCTCAACATTTCACATTATTTAAATATGTATTGTTGCTATAGTGATTTCCATCAATAATTACTGCAATAAGCAACTTCTAAATGCCTTGACAACAATAACGTAGTTGCAGAATGACAAGCTAAATCCACGTGGTAAACCATGTGAAACCATAGTATCTAAACAAAATCATGCACTGCCAAGTGGCCAAGCCATGAGTCATGAGGTAACTTTCAATGGTAAGGCAACCTAATTCTTAAGGTAACCTAAATGCTAAACCATTTATTTGATGTAATTTAACAGCGGCTTTCACATTTACTTGTCGCTACAAAGAAATTGATGTAAATCTTACTAAAGTTAGCCAGTTCTGCGTACATTGCACAGTAGACTACATGGATGTTTGGATTTGTATATCTTCAAATAACAGGGCTAGTCTCATGTTTCGTTCTCGAAGCTGGTGAAAGAGTTCAATCACAAACCTCTCGGCACTTCGGACAAAATCCTCTCCCCAGGCTTATAACCCATAAGCATTGCACAGGTAGCTTCGCATCGCTGGTATAAAGCCCCTTCGTGATTCATTCAACCACACAGCCGGGTGCTCAGCACAGAGCGAACTATTCTTTCGCCTTTTACTAAAGAATACCGTGCGCTGGGTACACCTGCCGGCATACCCCTTTTTTTGGACTGCCCCTCACGGGGCCCAACCAATCGAAAACCCTAACCAGGAAATATTCAGCAGGTGAACTTTTTGGGTAGCACTGGAGGGTTCACAGGGAGCTTGCCCCCGAACAGCCACGTGCAGCCGAAGTGCAGCCCAGGGTTTTTACCTGATTTAGGGTGCAGCCCAGGGTTTTTACCTGATTTAGGGTGCAGCCCAGGGTTTTTACCTGATTTAGGGTGCAGCCCAGGGTTTTTACCTGATTTAGGGTGCAGCCTAGGGTTTTTACCTGATTTAGGGTGCAGCCCAGGGTTTTTACCTGATTTAGGGTGCAGCCCAGGGTTTTTACCTGATTTAGGGTTTAGTTGTTTCTTATTGTTTTTGTGTTCAGTTTCAGCCCTTGCGACTTGGAGTTCTCTACTACATGTTTAGAGTTGGATCTCCTTTTGCAACTTCTATCAAATTTTTATCACATTCTTTTAAAATTTATTCTCTAGTTTTTGTTTTTGTGCTGTTCATTTCTTGTTTATCTTTTTTTTTCATGAAGTTCTATTACTGTAAGAATATTCAAACAGAGTAAGGAGTATGCAATTCTCATGATGCATTTTGAAGCTTATGTTTTACTTCCATTTGTTGTCTACATTAAAGGTTGAATTTAATCTATAAGGGCCAAAGTTTACTTCGTTAGGGTAGTACAACCGCTCACTTTCCCAAATGAGCTTTGTCTGTACATGTTCTTATTCATAGCCTTTTAGTAATGTACATTGGACATGCATTTGAGGAGGCGGGCAGTTTTAGAGCCCTATGGCCTTTCCACTTCAAAATTTCATAACTAACTCCACAAAGTTTCAAAAATTATGAAAAAACTTGGGCTAGATGCCAATTCCTCTTGTCTTTCAAGTAAAACTCACCAAAAACTATTTCAAAAATTTCCACCTCCCAAAATTCAGTTTTAGCCCTTAGATGGTTGGGTTTTGAGTGTCTTACCTTAGCTTCAAAGGGGTAAAACCAGAGCAGAATTAATGTTTGAGAGGGGTCCCGTACGTGAGGCTGGGCTCTCCCACGTACGAGCCCTCAGCCCTCAAAATGCCTCCAAAAAAATCGGATCTGGAACCAAAAGTGCAAAATATGGTGACATGTGCGTGTACCAACTAGGTGTTACAAATGATAATCGCTATTGTACTGTTAGGGAGCAAAAGTCTTCGGTCAAGACTAGTTCACTTACAAACTCACAAGTTTGTAAGTGAACAAGTCAACCAGAGAATTTTGCTCCTTGACTATACATTCATCCATTGGCTCTCTTTGTCATCCTTTTTATGATCTAAATATACTAAAGTTCATCCAATTTTGACAATTGGAAATATTTTTGAGAATCTTATCCTTGTTCTTGACCCTGTTTATTTATTTATTCGTGGCCAATAACAAAATAAAGGAAAGTCTTAGCACATAGTTTGTCACAACATTGATTCAAACATCATGAATGAAATTTGAAATGCAATATAAAGCTTCAATAATTACAATGGACCTTGAGGTTGAGGCTTGTTTTTGTTGAGTGAACACAATATCTAAATAAAAATTCACACTTATATTGATTAGTGCAAAAGTGTTCTTAGGACATCAAGTTAGGATGGTTAGCATGATGGATGATTCTTTTTCTTTTCATTGGCAAATCTCACCAAACTAAAACTGCTGCTCAACTTCTCTTCTATTTCCATTCTTTAACTATAATTGCTAACAAAGCTAGAGTCATTTGTCAAAACAATTTGAAATTTTGTAACAATCGTTACTTGTAAAACTCTATTTAACTATCAACTCAATTCTTCAATGCACTATATAATAGTATAAATTTCTCAAAAAAACTGAACCAATGAAAAATATTATTTTATCAATCATCAAAGTACCATGAATTCAAGTTGTATCACTTCAATTACTCTTCTATCAAGTCTACTTTTTACTTTTAAATAGGAAAACTGTATTAAGAGGACAATAAATGGCTAGCTTAGATAAGGTCAAATGAATGCTTTGGGAGAGAAAAACTATTGATCATATCCAAGCATTGACTTTAAAGAAACACTTCATTCAACTACCTAGAAGAATTCAACAAAAAAAAGAATGAGGACCTTGACACTATCCCAAATATTTCTTTTAAAACGGTTGACCTTATCCAAGTACTAGTGCAGTAGCTTCACTATACATACATTAGCCCCTTAATGCCCATGACACCAGAATGCGGTGTTTTCAACATTGAAACTTGGGACCGTGGGCATTTAGGGGTTAGTAACTAATATATAGCCCGTCGTACCGACAAGATTATATCCTCCGTGGTCCCCATGACCCCATGCCCTTTCCATGACCCCACGCCCAAGTGCCCCTTCCATGACCCCACATCCAAGTGCCCCTTCCATGACCCCACATCCAAGTGCCCCTTCCATGACCCCACGCCCCTATGCCCCCCATGCCATCTCCTCATGCCACCAATGGTTGAAATTGTACTTTACTTTGGTTAAACTTGTAGTCTACTATATCTCTATTTTTAGATAGATATTCAAATTTTACTTTAGTCAAGCTTGTACTCTACCTTATTTTTACACAAAACTTGTCCTCGACCAATCGAGTGGAGGACCAAGCTTCAAAAATTGATCAATTAAAAAATAGAGGACCAACTCTCAAAAGTTGATCAAATTCAATTATATAAGTAGATTAGTTTACTCACCCATTGTACCAACGGGTTGATCCTTATGCCCCCTGTCCCCGTGCTCCCTATCCCCATGCTCCCCTATCCTCGTGCCCCCTTATTCCCATGCCACTCAAATTTTACTTTATTCTATATATAAATTTAATTAAACTTGTACTATACTCTATTTTTAAGTGGAACTAAAGATGGACTCTGTGGAATTGTCCTCCTCATCTACGAAACCGTTGAGTTTGACAGCCACCTGATATTTTGTTATTATACACGAGTATATTGTCCGTTGTACCAAGATTATGCCCTCCATCCCCCCGTGCCTCCTATCCCTGTACCCTCTTTTTGCCAAGAGAAAGTTGTGGTGCAATTGCCAATGATATGTTGTTAACATCTAGTAAAGAGTTGTAAGTGATTTTATTTTAATCCATTTACAAACTTAAGTCAAACTTGAACTCTACTATATTTTTAAGTGGAACTAAAAATGGGCCTTATGGAATAGTCCTCCCCGCCCATGGAGCCGTCGAGTTCGACCATGGCCGCGCAATATTCAATTATTATAAAGAAGAAGATAGATATAGATAGATTAGTACCTAAGCGCCGAATTGATCAGAATAAAAATAGCATGGTCGTTTGCAGGGTAGCTAGCTATAGCGGGCCCTGTAACGTCGTCTTCCTCGAGCAAGGGCATTTGTGTTTCCCACCTTTACCTTTGCTCTTTCCTGCCGCGTCCTTGAGCTTCATTGCTTCGACGCCTGCAAGTCCTTCTCTGCCATGGCCTTGCTTCTACTGCTCTTTTCGTAACATACCTTATTGCGGACCTGCTGGCTTCCGCTTAAAGCTCTCTCCTCTTCTCCTTCATCCGCCTTGTGGTAAGCTTAATTGTTTTGTTTCTCTCTCTCAATCATGAGAGAAAAGTATGCGTTCTCACGCCGCGCGGCTCCTCTGCCTTCCGCTCTTGCTGCGGCCCCGGCCACCACTCCGACGAAGAAGGAAGGCATTGTCGCATGCCCCCGCAGTTTTCCCGACCACGATCGTGCCTACTTCCAGGCGTACTCGCACGTTGGCATACACGAAGAAATGATCAAGGTATTGGTTGCTGTTTTCTTACTATCTCCAATCCACCGACTCCAGCATTTTTCCTTTTTTTTATAAAAGAGAATTAGTAAAACTTTGAAATACTTCTCTCGTTTTTGAGCTCATGTAATGCTCCACGCAGGATCGGGCTCGCACGGATGCTTACCGAGATGCGATCTTCTTCCATGCCGACTTCATTCGAGATAAGGTCAGCTTATTATATCAACTATTCCGAGAAACAGATTTCACAACTCCTCAATTACATTATCGATGCATTACAGTGCGTTTTATTCTATTCTGATTCTAAATACTCTGTTTTGTAGCTGTAGGTACGTATTCAAACATTGATAATCGTTAGAATAATAAATCCAAGTTACACTTGAATTAGTAGAGGAAAGAGAATATCCTGTTTTCTCATAACCGAGATTCCGTTTGTGTTAAATATGTTTGTTTTATGCTTATGAGAGCTATTTTTGTTGTCATCCTATTGACAGATGTTTTCGTTGTTTGGTAATTAGGTTGTTATGGATGTAGGATGCGGGACAGGCATACTGTCTATTTTCTGTGCTCAGGCGGGAGCTCGAAAGTTAAGTTCCCCAAACATCTCTTAATTTTTACTCTCTGCCGCTTCCGGCTAAATCATTTAAGAACGGAATCGTTTAGAGTATACCTGGAGAAATTCTGAGAAATATGAAGGGAATGCCTGAGTTTCACGAGTGTTATGGTCTCGATTTTTAAAAGCGTCGGTTTTTTTATATTTCCAGCTCGCTCTCTTTCACTAGAGCTTTTATGTTGTGTTGCAGAAGAAGCTGCTTGATCTGTTAGTTCTAATTGGAGAGTTTCCAGCTCCTTCCTGCTCTCTTCTAGCTGTTCCTCCTTGATTCTCATTTAGGAGAGTGTCGCACTTTGTGCTTTTAGCTCAGCATTTTTTCCATCCCTCTCCTATCACGTGCTATGAAAAGGTTCTCTTTGTATTGCGGTTCATTTTTCAGCAATTCTAGCTCTACTTCATGGACGATAGAGTTATTCTCCTTCTGCAATAGGCGTGTACAACAATTTCTCATTGTTCTCAATCTGTGTCTCCGAGTAGCATGCAACTGCTGTTCCTTATTTTATTATCATCTTTGAAGATAGTGATATACTTTGAATGCTCATCCTATCGGGCAAATCCTGCACCTCAGCTCTGAGTTTGGATTTCTCTGTTTCCAAGCTGTCTAAATGCTTACCCGACCTATAAATGGACTTCCTCAATTGCTAAGCGAGATACTGTACCACTAGCACTCTCATATCCTGTTGCAGAGCTTCAGTCTCACTCAGCGTTCGATGCCTTGAGCATAGTCTCATCTTTCTTGTGTTGTGGTAGATTCCTTTTTTGGTAGGTTAGGGTTTAGTGACGTCCGCAATCGGAGGATTGTATAGACATGATAGCTAGAACAGAAAGAACTACACACATCAAGCTTGGCATTGGCGTGCGAATGCTAATTCCAACTAGATGTTTTAGATCTCTTCCTTATTGTGAAAGCATATCTCAGTTTTCTATTACTTGTTTGATGTCTGCTTGGCTTTAAAATACCACCTAGGCGACAATACCTTATTAGGTTTTTCTCTTACGCTATTTTTCAGGTTTATGCCGTGGACGCCAGTGACATTGCAGTGCAGGTGCGATGCTCATCTTCATAGTAGAATTATCGACATCCACTTTATTCGGATTTAGATATCTATAGCGACCTTGTGAGCTGATGCATGGTTGGCTGTTGTCGAGATTTCATGTCACATATTGCAAATAGCACGAATAATGCCAAGAGCAAATCTGCCGATAGAATTTTATTGAATATATTCTCATCTTCTTGTTGAATCTTGTCTCTTGTATTTATCTAGGCAAAAGAAGTGGTGAAAGCAAATCGTCTTTCGGATGTTATTACTGTCCATCATGGGAGGGTGGAGGTGCTGCTTCCTTTCAAGTACTATCATATGGCCTGTTTGTCAATCGAAGTGTTTGACGGTGTTCTTCGGATTATCTACTAGGTAGCCATGTTAGTATTCTTCGACGTTTTTTTGTTGGTTCGCCTTTAGGACAATCGATCATCGCAACTTTTCATTAGAACAACATTCTCTCTTGCAGGCCAGATATTGTTTAACGCAATCATGAATTCTGGGTAGATTACACGGCTTGTGTTTTTCTGTTCAGGACTTACAAATCGATGAAGAAGTGGATGTGATTGTTTCGGAATGGATGGGGTATATGCTACTTTACGAGGTAACTGCAGTTATTCTTGGGAAACTATTCGTGGAAAAAGAAAATTATATTGGAGAGATTTTTGATGGTTCAACATGCTGGTAGATGTAATTGAGAGCATGCTTGTCTTACAAATTCTCTTGCCCATAAAACCATTTTCAGATCCGATTGTACGAGAAGTAGCAAATTCTGTTAACGAGTATCTGCTTTTGTTGCTTGTGAATCGGAGATTCTATCTTGGGGAGCTGACTGTTCTAACGTAAGGTCATACTGGCAGAGCATGTTAGGGAGCGTCATATATGCCAGAGACCGCTGGCTAAAAACTGGAGGCCTCATGCTTCCCTCCTTTGCCACTGTATGTGTGGGCAATCCTAATGCGGGTTCAAACTTCCCATCCTTCTCAATTGACCGTCGTGTAACGTAGGAATTGTTGGAGCTTTTAGATGCGAAGCACTCTGATCCTTCCGTGAAATATCTGTGAACGTGTTTAGCGATCAAACCTTCGAATTCTGAGCTTATAATTTATGATTTTAGCATGATTATTATACAATGGGTATGAATGAACGAGTCAAGCCATATCATTTTTCAGGTATTTTATTTTTTCGCGGATGCAAGACCTCAACTATTTTCAAGATGTCTGTTATACAGACTGGTTGACTTAGTGTGCTGGCATTGGCAGTGAAATGCATATATGGCTGTGAATTTTCATGTTGTACTTAGCTCAGCCCGTTGTGTGTGCAGTTGTACATGGCACCAGTCACCAATCCTGAGAAATATTCAGAGTGTATTGACTTTTGGCGCAACGTTTATGGCATCGACAGTAAGTACTGAGAATAGCTCATGCTTGCAAAGCATTATGTTTGAGTTATTCAAATATTCCCTCCACGGTTCTTCGCCAAGATTCTAGTACCTTGTTCCAAGAAGATCAATGAGTTGTTTGTTTGCCTGTTGGCAGTGTCTGCAATGTTACCTTTGGCGAAGCAGTGTTCTTTTGAGGAGCCATGCATTGAGACAATTCCAGCTGAGAGTGTTTTATCGTGGCCTACAGTGGTATGATCTTTATGCTCCCTGACTGCGATTAATTCTGGATTTTTTTTGAACTGTTAATTTTCTCTAAATGTTTCTCAGTTCATCGAGGTTAATCGCGTTTTATAGATATTGAATGTGCTTTTTCTTGGCTTTTCTTTATTACATTTATTTTTGGGAAGCTTATATTTAAAAAAAATTATGTACATTAACATGGGCATGTTTGCAGATCAAGCAAATTAATTGCAACACGATTACTGTAGGAGAACTTGAAATAGTGAAAGCCAACTTCTGTGTGTCTTCCATTATGATGGGTACATGCTTTTAACATGCTTGAGTATTTGCAAGTGGTGTGCTTGTTTATTGTCGTCCTATGATTTGGACTTGAGAAAGCGCACTTTTTGTTATTTGCAAATACAACGTGAAGATTGAAAACTCATGACTATATAGAGTACCTGCAAAAATTACTATTCGTGACATCTTGGTCTTGGACTGTTTCGACCAGTAACCGAAGAGTCGGGCCGATTTTAGTTTTCAAGGATATGTTGAGCTAGAATGAGACGTCATGTATATAGTTATGCTCGTAGAAGTACTTTTGTATAATTCTGGTTCAGCCTTGATATTTATATTCTTGTGCGGAGCGATTGTTGTTCACCCCACTTGTAGTGTAATGACTTGTTCTTGGGATTGCAGCTTCCCTACACGGATTTGCTCTTTGGTTCGATGTTTCGTTTGGTACTCGAGTTACGCAAGAAACGGATGTGCAATCAGATTCCTCTTTAGACAACTCTTTATCTGGCGACTATAACGGTGTTGGAATCTGCGGGTCAAAGAAACGAGGAAATCCCGATGACTGTGTTGTCCTCTCCACAGCTCCTGATTCTACTCCAACACATTGGGCTCAGGTTCGTATGCATTCTTTGCGTAGGTTATTGTTTCTGATCTCCTGGATCTTGACGACGAAGTCTAGTCCATTTTCCCTCTGAACCAACCTCACATTGTTCATTCTGGGGTTTACTTTTGTGTGTAACTGAACTTTTCCCCTACAAAATCAGAAATGTCCTCATAATTCCAAGATTACAGTGTTTGAATGTTTGCCCGATCCTGCTTGCTGCAGACCGTTCTATATGTATATGACCCAATTGAGGTAAAACAAGATCAGGAGATTGCGGGTTCAATCGAATTATCTCAGAGCAAGGAAAACCCACGGTTTTTAAACATTTTCTTGAAGTACAGGTATGTTTCGTTGAGGCTGTGAGCTGTAATTCAGCCAGTGTGTGGTTTTGGATGTCAATGATTGTAAGGTGTTTAGAATGTTGTTGGGTTTATATTTCTGGTTTGGTTATTTGCAGATCGGGAAATCGGGAGTGTGTGAAGGAGTTAGTGATGAGATGATCAGCTTCCAATGGTCCCAGGTAGAAAGACACGTTTGCTGGACATTGAAGTGCCAGAGTTGGATGCTTTCTCTTTAAATTCTTGAGCTGCCTTGAGATGTCCCGTTACCAAGAACCAAGAGGAAATATTCATTTTTGATAGAAATCTGTGCCATTGGAGTGAAATTTATCGATGAAAGTCTAAAACCAATTGATTAGGTTACCAACCTAATAGCATATATTGCAGACAACTGCTGTCACCAAAGCGCAAGGATTGATTCACAGACTATGACTTTCTAGGACTAAAGTATTGAAGAGCATTATCCTCCTCTTTGTTCGATTCCATGTTGGTCATTTCTTTGTGGTGGCTCATCTGAGGTTGACCTCGAGGTGACTAATTTATTGGTGCAAACGGCCACGAGTATACTAGAGGTAAAACCAAAGGAATCATTTTCCTACTTAAGTAACCTCTGGGGCATGTTCTCTTAATATATGTGCCATTCTCTCTTGCTTGGCCACTTTGTCGTTGCTCACTTTTACATCTGTTCATTGTTAATTGTTTGCATTCTTTGCCAAGTTCCCACATTTTGTTCACTACAAGAAAACCATGGTCGAATTTACAAAAAATTAATAAAGAGTGTGACCTAATTAGGTCACAATTTGTCAACTTTTTGTAGATTCAACCATGATTTTCTTGTTGTGGTTGAAATTTGGGCTTGTTGAAATGCACTGAGATAATAGCATCGCCAGCATTTCCTTCCTAAAATATAACTTACCTAGGGTTGAAAATGAAACATGCGTTCTTACCAATTTCACCAAAAAATTCAGTTGTTCCCAAAGATACACCATTGTCATGTTGTGTACTTTCTCAGTAAAGGACTTGGTTTGCAAGGCACTCAAGTTTCATCATCAGTTACCATAAACCCCAATTGTAAAGGACCACAGAATTGACCCCAAATGTCACAGATTCTGCAAGCAGTTGTGACATATATGACAATTGGGTAAACTTTGCAGTGGATATAGTGTTGTGTTTTGAAGGGTGGGTCCAACTTTCATGTGACGTGTTGAAGTTTTATCAAAAGAAATTGGGCATGCTGATAAGGATTGTTAAATGTCGATTAACTAAACTTGGAAACTTCATTCAAATCTCATATAAATGAAAATGAAGTTTCACTAAAATCCAATAAATCAACAAAATATGTCTAAAATTTCAAACAAAAGTTAACACATTAGTGAAGCCTACAATTGAGGTACTACTAATTCATTGTGATAAACGTGAGTCTATACTATATAGTGCTTCAAGCCGCTTCATATACAAAATTGTTAAACCAATCCAAAATTTCAGTTCTTTTCCCACATAAAGATACCCTCATAAATGTATTTAATGCTCTAGAAGTAGAAGTAGAATTTTAGAAGTTGCTTTGGGCTTTAGGCAATTTGGCTCCTTGTTGAGCAATTGTGCACCATTAACCCTAAAGACCTCTCTTTAGCCATATCCATGTACTATATAGATGTATCATTGTATATCTCTTTGACCCATACTTGTCTTAGTTGCCCGCCTATATTCTTCATGTGACCTTCAACTTTTCAGCTAACCTTCTAAGTGAATGTCACCACTTTTTTCCACCTTTCACAATTTCAATGTCAATTTAACTTTTGCCCTTCATTTTAAGAGGAATCATTTTTTCTCCCTTTCATTTTGAGGCTTTTCACTGTTAAGGGCATTACAACCTTCAAAGTATAACATTGAGTGGAAACCTACCTTGTTTGGTTATGTTTTACCACCAATAACCTAATTCTAGTATTTTCTCTTTGCAAGAGGAAATTTTGAAACTTGGCCCAATAGAAAGGGCAACCATCATTATATAACATACAATGAATCAACCATTTGGCTATAACTAAATACAACCAAATACTTTGAGATGGTCAAAAATTTTGGTTCTCTATTGCAGTTAAAGAAAATCTTAATTGCAATTGCAAATAAACTCTTGTCAAGTGTGTAAATCTTGCACTAATAACAATAGTCTAAATTGCCAACCAACCATAGAAGAAAGATATTGAGCATAATAATAACAATTATATCTCCACCCGCTTTTTACATTACAATGGATATGCACTTACTAGTGGTGTAAATAAGTGGTGTAACTTTTAAAGTAATTTTTTAACTCTTCCAACTACCAAAATCCCATGGTGCTTTAGCTATCACAAAACCAATAGATCTAAGGTTCATACACACTCAAACTTGAGGGTCTAGGCTAAGGTGGTGTTATAGTGAAAATTGTGTGTGTCTTGCCATGTTCACAAAATGTTGAGCTTAGACAAATGGCCACTTGGCACATGACAACAACATTAGTCAATTAAAAAAAAGGATCTTCTTGCAATGATAATGTGATATTTGACAAACATTATGGATGTCAAGAATAAGGAAAAATGAAACTTCCCAAGTTTCCAAGAGTGTTACTTCATGCGGTCAAGGCTTTTTTTTTCATTTTTTAAGTGTGAAGGTGGCTATTTAAAATGTTATAGTGGTGCTCCAAATTTCAACATTTATCCACATATTGGATAGAAAATATCACATTAGTATATACTATATGTCCAAAATTTGGTTTTCATCCACAATTTGGCGACTTCATCCAATTTTAAAAAGAAATTCAAGACTAGTGGCAAAATCATCCAAGTTTTTTGGCATTTTTTTAATGATTTTTAGCCAGATTTATTTTTGGGTGCAATCTGGCACCAAAAAGCCAAAAAAAAAAAAAAAAAAACCCTGATGTGGGTCACGATGGCCAAATATGAAAAACAACATCCCTTCTTATTACATGTCCACTCAAAGCTGACATGGCATTGCCCTTAACATACTCAGATAATCATGTGTAAACATAATTCACAAATATTACCTTCACTGCTCCTCTCAAAATCACAACGGGGTATAGAATTCCCTATCCTTTCAATTTGACCCACCCAGGCAGTAATATCTTTTTGCACATGCTGCTTCATAAACCCAGGTGTGCACATACCTTTAGTTAATTGAACTAACAACGAGGAATTCAATTCCAGGAAAACCTCTCATTAAACTGCTTGATTACCCATATCCCCAGCAGGGGTTTACAACGCCACACAAATATCGTCTAAGAAATCTCAGAAATACAACCTTGAATTTTACATTGAAAAAAGCCACTTGCTGAAAGAAAAATATTGCAAACCAGTTGAAATGCTCCAAACTTCAACTGTTGACGTTTATTCCTATAGAGCAGATACACTCCTCATACTGCGTGTGCCAGAATTATCGTTTCAAGGCAGGTAAATATAAACTCCGTTCTGCCAGATAAATTCTTCACTTATTAATTTTTTCTATAAACACGCAAAACCAAAATACTATGTCTTCCTAAAACAATCTCCCAACTCCCATCCACGCGTATGTGTATGCAACGAAGACACACCTAAGTCTTCCATGTCTCAAAGTCGAGTTTTGGCAACAGAAAGGAGCTGGCATTGAGGTGACCTCCACCTCCATAGGCCTGGACCAATAACAAAAGAAGTCAAATTCAAATTTTCAAACTACCTACGCTCAGAAAAGGTCTTTGTCTTGGCATGAAGTGCTCTAACTTACTGCTGCATTATGTGGTTCACATTCAAAACCTTGAAGACTAGATTGTTTCAGCACTAGACGAGATCCAAGAGAATCCAAGTAAATATGATAACATAATAGAAGAGCATATATAACAAACGGCTGTGACAAAAGAAAAAGTGAAATGTCACACGATGCGAGTATACCACTGTATAATCCTCTGTATACTTAGTGCAGTACACGCGTAAGGATACATTCACACCAAGGGCAATGCGATGAAAAAGCGAGGTATAAAACATAATCTTGCGAGTTCTTGAGGAGTTTAACATATTACACATGTGAGAATAACTACACTCCCACGGTCGGCCCCTGAGCGCCCAGGCCATTTTCATCAAAATCAGGCTTGCGGAGACCTACAACTTTGATGCATCGTATCTTAGTCAATTGGATGATTCACAAAAATGACCATTGAAAATAGTGAAACACCTACTTAGAAAATGGCTTGCAAGTTTTGGGAACAATTGATCTTGGAGGATGGGAGACTATGATATTTGATCAAATAACTTGTGATGGCAAAATCTCATTTTTGGCAAGTAGTTACTATTTAGTGATTTTTACAAAATTCTATAAGATCCTAATTCATCTCAAATTTTGTGAGTAACAAGATTAGATGTGAATGCACACATTTGCATATTATTGCAAGATTTTACTTTGTTGTTAGTTAAGTTTTAGGGCTTCAATTTGCTATTGCACAAAAAACAATGATTTGCACAATTGGTGGGGGTTGCCCCAACAAGGGTTTAGAACATGCTTGAATCCTTAATGGTGGATTTCCCACAACCACAAAGCACATGCAGGGAAGCTTGCAATGAGTGTTGATTAGTTGTAATTTCTAAGACATTGCTTGCCACCACACCCGTATGATGTTGCACCTAATTAAAACTCTTGAGACACTTGTATAACAATTGACTTGCCTTGCCATTACTCCACTTGCATGAACTATTTGGATACCTTCATAATTGTAGTTAATAGCTACGTCAAAAAGTTCGATCCAATACCTTAAACAAGCATGTGAAATCCTGTGAGGACCATTTTGGTCCTCTGGGGCGTTCAAGGGTTAAGAGCTCATTCATTCACGCAAAAAGGGGAAAGATAACCTTCAAGGGGTTTCAAGGGGTGTGCATGAACAAAAAGATCCCACCCTCCCCAAAGGGTTTTAAAATACCCTCACCATTCTCATCTAACGTCTATTCAACATCCAAATACTTTGAAGATCTTAATTTCCCTCAAGAGTTTAAGATACAACGCACTCGCCCAGTCATTTGGCACATCAGATCAGGGTTTAAATTGGACCTCTGGGTGCAAGCACTCAATGAGAGTTTAAAATCCTCGTGAGTTTCGATTTTTTCTTTCTGTGTGAATGTACCCAAGGAAAACACTCATTCAAACTCACTGCAGAAAATGTTGCTGTTCCTGTACAAAACTTCTAGGGAAAATGAAAAATTGGAGGTCCATGCGGGATGCCTCCCGTTCTACAAGAGACCGACCAGGAGGGATGCCGGATTTAATCCCTCACACACTGACTTGTTGAGAGATATGATTGCAGTTAAGCACACCTTAGAGATTTGTGACGTATCAGCATCTCCTATGCTTCGTAAGCTCACTTTGAACATAGAAGCATCTTTTAGTGCTTCCTCCACATACACAACAGCCCCAATTGGCCTGTCCAGAATTGTAATATTAGGATCAGTCATAAGAAATTCACCCTCAAGCATCTCCTCTTGCACAAACACGATTTCATAATGTGCAATCTCACAACTACTGCATTATATGCAGCACAAAAAGTGTGCAGATATCAGACCGAATTACCACATCGTCGTAATGATCTGAAAAACTTACCGGAGACCTTGCTTTTTACTTTTGGCAGCCAGTTGGTTGCCAATTTCGCTTCGGAGATCTGCCCCTACATTGTCTTGTACTGCCTGAGAAAACATTCCTCAGGTGTGGATGTTGTCAGAAACATGAACCAAAGCACAACACTCGCAGAAGCATTTTCTTTTATAAAATTCGAGGTACCAGATTTGCAACACCTACCCAAAATGAGCCACACCAAAATCTTGCACAATGAGTACAGCTTGAACTTAAGAACGTACACTACCTCAACATCGGAATTTTTGTATGTTTTTAGGTCATCTACCAATAAAACCTTTAACTCTTAACATTTTAGTATTAGATGTCCAAATAGTGCATTCGAAAGTGCATTAAAATTGCCTTTGATTTGCAAGTAAGAATCTTCAAAATTTAAACATCGTAATACTAGTAGCTATGTTCAGCACTTGCAGGTTAGCTTTTAGGTTTAGTTCCCTTACCGCATTAAAAATTCACAAAAGTTCAAGAGTGTTGGGAGCCCTCACCAGGCACTGACCGAACTTTCCTTTACCGAGATTTATTGCAAGAGACTTCTCCAGTACTCGGTCAATGATCTTCTGCTTTTCCTCAAGGCTCACTTTCCCCTTTTTGATGAGGACTTTGGGATCCAACGCCATTAACTGCCAAAGAACCAACAAGTTCTGTATCTGAGCAACATTCAACAATATTTCACTGACAACATGCAGAATTCTAGTGATATGGTTCGAGTTTCCTCTTGTAAAAAGTACTGTTTGTTACTTATAAGCTTGGTGATCTGGTTGTACCTGGTCAAAAACCTTGGCATTTTTGGGCACGCTGAACTCAATCTTGGAATCCTCTAAGCCGCTGCTAAAAGCTTTACTATCTGGTAAAGCCCAAGTCCACAAATCTTTATCTTGAACGTACTTGATAAGAGTTTCCAGATGTGGAGCTGTATCAGTGTGAACGAGACTTCGGGATGGAAACTGGGCTTTAAGTTTTTGGGAGAAGTACTCGTATGCAATAATAGCACCGCTCCTCTTCATGTCAAGCAGGATTTGCAAGTTCGGAGGGCCTGTGCCATTCGGTGGAAGAGTCTCCAGTGCTGTCTTGTGATGATCCAAAACCACAACTCTGCTATGCACCACAAGATGCTACATCAGATCTGACAGCACCAAAAACTCTTGTACCTGATTTCATGCTGTGATTCAACAACAAGGTTCAGTTTTCCAAGATGTTTAAATTTTCCATCAAAGAGACAAGAGGCGTGTTAGCATAAATGAATGATCTAATCATGCTTTCCCCAAACAAGCTAGTATAGAGAAACAGCGAGCATAGGCTGAGCCTCCTAAACCTCTAGAAACCAAGGATCCATGGTTAAATAACCAATCTGATTGATCATGTTCTGAAAAGTATAATTCAGATAGAACCAAATTTTAAGTAACCGGAGTCTGTGAAGAGCGTTGTATTTGTTGGTCCAAAAATTAAATTAAAACAAACGAGGACCAAAGAAAGTTCCTCCACAAACTACTCAAAACTGCTAAATAAACATATGGCCCAAATCAAACTTTCTGGGGTTCATGTAAACAAAGAACGTCAACAAATTCATGTGAACTGAAGCACTTACTGGTTAGCCCGCTTTGCTAGCTCGACTGCGAATCCTTGTGGACCGGCGAAGTCCAAGAGGTAAAAAGTCTCAACATTTTCAATAGACAGATCTTGAGCCCTATTCAAAAATCGCCAGAAAAAAACAGGCAAGATTAGAGACATATACTTCCTACATTCAAAAATCAAGTATATCGTAAAGAATTACAGATTAAACCCTGAACCTTAAACCCTAAACCCTGAAACAAGGCCGTAGGGGCCGGGCTGCCCATGTGTAACTTTATTCTAGACAGCAGAGGCAGAATGACCTGTCTACAGCATATGTACAATTACAGACACGTAATGTTCTCATGATTATGAACTACCATCAAACTATGGACTTGGAGCATAGCATTCAAATCTAAGTTCAACAAGCAAAAGAAAAGCTTACAAACGTGCAAACAACAGAAAGTTCAATAATAGACATTGTCAATCTTATGAGGTAAAGAACTTACTATCACCATATTAGGTAAATTGGGAAAAACAGGTAAATTGGGAAAAACAGGACATTTTGGGACTTCTAAAGGATTAAGGTGATCACCTTAACTCCTAAAGGACCATTGTCCCTTTGGGGGATAAATGGGATTTTGGGCAGGTACCTACAGCCTCAATTTTTGTTCTAATTTTTTGAAACTTTTTTTGAAGAAAGGAAAACATATTAGCTTTTGGGAATATAATTTTTATTCCAATTGATGCCAGGTAGCAAAAGTTATACCCAAATAAGCACAAATTTGGGGACTAGGGACAGCAAAAAAAATTCTTATAAAAACTTGAAAAAAAAAATAATTTTTTTTTCTCATAGATTATATCTTTAGTTACTTCTGAAGCTTTGATTCATTCCATTTGGACTAGTTATGAGAAAGTTATGGACAATTTTTTTTTCCGGGCAACTCAAGCATCTTCTTGAAAAAATAACTTATAAACTTCATTTTTGAATGCAGCTTTAACATTTTTTCAAAAAAAATTGTTGGAGAGGGTGAAGTTTGCTTTCTAGAACAATTTCACCATTGGGATTATTGCATTTCAATTCCATTGCAAGGTTATTAGCAATTTAAGTTTTTCTTCAATCTCATACCTTCCTGTACCTAATGTTTTCTTAAAGAATGAAAATTAAGAATTCTTTTTTGAAATTTTTTCCCAAGATTCCCAACTCAACTTCCCACCATGCAAAAATAGAATTCCAAACTCTGTGGTGCAAAAATTTTAATATAAAAATGTTCAAAGTTAAAAAATCTAGTCAAGCAAGGTGCAAAAAAAATTGTTTTTTCCTTTTTAAATGCAAATATCTTCCAATCTGTGCGGTCAAAGTTCTTGAGTTTTGTATGACACATTCTTATAATAGTCTAGCACAAGATCCTACAATCAAATATGCAAAATGCCTGATTTTCAAACTTTTTTACTCTTTGCCATAGAGGTGGCAACTTTGAGTGTTTTTTGACAAAATAAAGGCCATGGTCCTTTAGAGGTTAATTCAAGCTCCAACATTTTTTTGGGTACACGTGGCCTCACCTGAGAGGAGGAATTTGAGAGGGAAAAAATCTTAGTGGCTTATGATACCTTCGAATCTGGTTTAAGGTAACTTTTTGGGTTTAAGGTTGAGTACAAAATGGTACCCCTGTTTTGCCCAATTTCACCTAATATGGCTATTATAGCAAGTATTTTAACCATGCCTAAAAGGTTCAAATGGTAACACTACAGTAATCATCTTTGCATTTTTTTCCAAAAGCACATCTTATTTCCCTTACAATAGGTTGGTATGCATCCACTTTGTAATGAAACTCTTCCACAAAAAAGAGTCCCGGACTTCCTAAAAGGTACAAAGGGGCTTATGGCAAGCGACACAAAGAAATCAGACTTTTGACACCGTAACAATCAAAAGGGAGCATCTTGATGCTTGAAAAAGGAAGAGAGCGAGGGTAAAAGTCAACTGCCGAGTTCTAACTTTGAATTTGCAACATTTGAGAACGCCCTCATGCTAGCGCAAAAGAAGGAGATGAACTTAACAAGTATATCACAAACACAGACTATCACAGCAGCAGTTACACCCGTGGTATGTCATTTGATTTCAAACAACTCCTCTCAATACTGAAATAAAAAGAGAGACAATAGTTAAAGACCCTGAAAAAACTCAACTCATACCTGAAATGCACGACCTAAAACTGTTTCTCTTACAAGGGCAAAGTAGTAACAATCGCTCAAAAAGCCCGGCATCAGAAAGTCGACCAACCACACTTCGTTCAGTGCAGTTCCTTAAATGCCATGGTTGTGGAAAGAGAGGGCATTATAAAAGTGACTGTCCAGAAGCTGAAAAGACTACAACACCAAATCCTGCTCGTCTTGCAGAGGTGAGCTTGCTTCAACTTGTCGGTGATAGCAGAGTGCATATAATCGATCCCGAGGTGATGAATACCAAGAGAGGACGACCTCACAAAGAGAAATTGGAGATCAAATCGGTATGTTATCGTACCTCAAAGGGGCATAAACAGGATTGGGAAGGAAGGAAACGGGTCGACCAACGGCTTTATGGTAAAGATGCGCAGCCAAAGCGGCAAAGATGCCGTCCTCACAAGGATAATGGTAGAGCACCACGCTCTTCCGTGGTGGCTCACTCGTAACCATGCGCATTGCCATGGATGCAGCAATCCAGCTCCTCCTCCTGATCCTCCGCTACTCGGGTTCTGATAACAACACGACAGCAAGCTTTCCCTCCCAAATGGATTTCTCGCAAAGCTGAATTGGATTACCAGCGCAGGATTGTTTATACAGGTAAGCTTATATGAGCGGTGAGCGCGGGGCCGACGAGCGTGGAGGCGACGAGAGTGGGGGCGACGAGCGTGGGACCGACGAGACGAGCGTGGGACCGACGAGACGAGCGTGGGACCGATGAGACGAGCGTGGGGGCGATGAGCGTAGGGGTGGTGAGGCTAGGCTCTGCCTAGGGTGTACCAAATAGGCCATGCCTTGCTAGGAGGCTTGTAAACCGACCATCTAAGCGTTAAAACTGAATTTTAGGGAGGTGGAGCTTCTTGAAATATTTTTCAATAAATTGACATCTAACACAAGTTGTTTCATATTTTTCAGAGTTTTATGGAATTAATTATGAAATTTTGAAGAGGAAGTGGCATAGGGCTCTACAACCCTCCCACCTCTTCAAATGTACATCTCTTGTACATTTTGAAAACCTATGAAAAAAAGCATGTATAGTGGGAGTACATTTAAGAGGGTGGGCAGTTTTAGAGCCTGAACAGTTTATGAGCCTCTTACCTTAGTGGGTCACTAGGAGACTTCATCGACAACTCAAGTACTTAGAGCATTTTCAACCTTGTATTCAAGCAGGACACTCCAAGCAAGGTTTGGTGTGCTGCATGTCGTGTGCAGGGAGCTACTCTCAACTCAAGAACCAGTCTTCCTCGTCAAAAACAAATGCCACTTGCTCAGGGTGGGGTCACAAGTTTGCTAAAATTGAAACCTTCTTGCCTTGCTCCTCAAGACGCACAAGCAAGCTCGCTAGAAAATAAAACCATCTCTTGTTTCTTTTGTTGTTTGAGAAGTATAGCTAGAAACTTCCAAAAAAAGAAGCGTGAAACAAGCACTGAGAAATTTAACATTGGCACTAGAACTTGGTGTCTATGAGGCAAAATTTGGCAAGGCGTGCCAAAAATATTTGGTTTCATTAGCAAAATTCTAAACCCTCCAAAAGGCCCCTAAAAATCTATGCCGCTCTACATAACGGAGGTGAATGAAACAATAATTTATTTTTATTTATTTTTATTTTTTTTAAATACTAAAACCGTTGTGGCACATCATATGACACATTGCAAAGGTCAGAAATGGCAGCTTTTTTCTCTATATGCACATCTCTCAAGTGGAGTTAGGGGCCTTCTGGAGGGCTCAAAATTTTGCTAATGGTATAGTTCTATTGGACCTCAAATTGCAGCCTGGCCAAGCCCGGGTGCAGGACTTGCCGTGTGGCAAGAAAGGCTGGTGGTGCTCTTAGGGCTAGTTTCCATGGGTGATCAAAATTGAAGGCCCTTCCGGGGTGACCATGGGCAAAACTAAGAAAATTTATGAAATCTTCATGACAAGTAGAGTTTAGAAAGCAACCTCCAATTTTGGAACAAAGCCCTCCAAGGATGTAATTTGACTTTTGTAGAATTGGAGGCAAGACATCCAGGCCAGATCCCTCTAGTCCCACCTATGGAAACTGGCCCTTAAGGCGGCTTTACACTAGAAGTCAATGCCATGAAAATTTGGGGCCGTTTTGGCCAAAATTTCAGTCCAAATGGCCTCAAGAACAGCCCCAAGTGGCAAGTGCCCATTATAACATGAATATAGTGGGGGCCAACTCTCTTGTGTGTTTTTACTAAATTTGGTCATGATCACCCTAACATTAAAATCTCTACAGAAGGAATTTTGAATTTTTTTGGAAATGTTTGTTTGAAAGGAAGATGTGCATATAGATTTCTCCTACATATCCATGCAATCAAATCTTAAAAATTCATCACCACTATTTATTAATCAACTTTCTTGTAAAACCATGATTTTGACACAAAACCATTTACCAAAAATAGGACTTTGGGTTTTGGTAGTTGAAATTTGATATGCTTGATCAAGATTGCATGAGGATCGCATATTAAAATTGTGAGAATGAAATATCACTTGTATTCTTTGTTATACATGAGTTATACATACTTTTTTGGATGCCATAAAAGGGTGTTATGTACTCTTTCTTTTGGGTACTGTACAAGACCCAAAAACATAGATACGTACCAGCCCCTTTGGCATTCAGAAAACTTGCAGTTCTTGCTTCAAAATGGGGGTCAATTTGCCTCTTTTAGGCTTGAACATTTAATATTTTATTCTTACCCAAATCCTAATCAAGTATATCAAAATCTAACCTCAAAAAATTTTAATCCAATTTTTGATAAATTGTTTTGGGTAAAATATCATGTTTTTACTAGAAAACTTGATTGAAAAACATTGGTGATGAATTTTAGAGATTTGATTGCTTGGGTATATAGGTAACATCCATACGCACATCCTCCATGCTAATAAAAGAAATCCTTAAATAACAAAACTTTGATCTTCAAAGGATTTAGTGTGACTTGTGATATGTTCAAATTTTGTAAATTAGATATTTTTAATTTCTAGTAAGCTTTTCACCAAATAAACACAACATCATGTCCAAAGGTACAAACTTGGTCATAGCGTATGAGTCAAATAGCAAAAAAATATTTTGAAAAATAAAAATCTAATTTAAAAAATTTGGACATATCACAAGTCACACTAAATCCTTTGAATATCAAAACTTTTTTACTTAAGGGTTTTTTTCATTAGCATGGAGGATGTGCATATGGATGTTACCTATATACCCATGCAATCAAATCTCTAAAATTCATCACCAATGTTTTTCAATCAAGTTTCTTGTAAAACCATGATCTTTGACACAAAACGATTTATTAAAAATTAGGTATTAGTTTTTTGAGATTAGATTTTGATGTACTTGATTAGGATTGGGGTAAGAACAAAATATAAAATATTCAAGCCTAAAAGAGGCAAACTGACCCCATTTTGAATGAAGAACTGCAAGTTTTCTAAATGCCAAAAGGGCTGGTACCTATTTATGTTTCCGCAGTAGTTAGAATACATGTGAAAAATCTTCATCATTGTTGCAACCGAGGGATGGCTGTTTGTGATTATATTCCGAGAAACAGATTATTCTCGTTCTCACAACTCCTCAATTACATTATCGATGCATTTCAGTGCGTTTTATTCTATTCTGATTCTGAATACTCTGCATTGTAGGCTTGTAGCTGGAGGTAGATATTCAAACATTGATAATCGTTAGAATAAATAATAATCCAAGTTACACTTGAATTAGTAGAGGAACGATAATATCCCGTTTTCTCATAGCCGAGATTCTGTTTGTATTAACCCTTATAGGACTGACTTTGAACCCATGGCTCAATCCAAGAAAGTGTGCACTGTTAATGGGCAACCAACAGCCTGTGGCATGTGTACAAGAGAGATAATATTCTCCCCAAAAGAAGGAAAAGTCAATAGTGTATCCTGCCCTCACAAAAAGGGCAGCAGGGACCTTGTACATCTCTTTACAAATTGGTGTTTTAAAAAATTTGGAGGCATTGAAAGTAGCTACTTTTGACATTCAGTGATGTGGCACATCTCTTTAACCACTTTCAAGAAAAAAATTTGAAAAAAATAGATTTTTCCACCCTTTGGGTGTGTTTTTGGCACTGAAAGGACGATTTTTGTCCTCTTGGACGGTTAAGGGTTAAATATGTTTGTTTTATGCTTCTGAATTTTGAGCCCTTAGATGATCCATTCATGAGCTTCCTACCTTAGTCCATTTTCCCTCTGAACCAACCTCACATTGTTCATTCTGGGGTTTACTTTTGTGTGTAACTGAACTTTTCCCCTACAAAATCAGAAATGTCCTCATAATTCCAAGATTACAGTGTTTGAATGTTTGCCCGATCCTGCTTGCTGCAGACCGTTCTATATGTATATGACCCAATTGAGGTAAAACAAGATCAGGAGATTGCGGGTTCAATCGAATTATCTCAGAGCAAGGAAAACCCACGGTTTTTAAACATTTTCTTGAAGTACAGGTATGTTTCGTTGAGGCTGTGAGCTGTAATTCAGCCAGTGTGTGGTTTTGGATGTCAATGATTGTAAGGTGTTTAGAATGTTGTTGGGTTTATATTTCTGGTTTGGTTATTTGCAGATCGGGAAATCGGGAGTGTGTGAAGGAGTTAGTGATGAGATGATCAGCTTCCAATGGTCCCAGGTAGAAAGACACGTTTGCTGGACATTGAAGTGCCAGAGTTGGATGCTTTCTCTTTAAATTCTTGAGCTGCCTTGAGATGTCCCGTTACCAAGAACCAAGAGGAAATATTCATTTTTGATAGAAATCTGTGCCATTGGAGTGAAATTTATCGATGAAAGTCTAAAACCAATTGATTAGGTTACCAACCTAATAGCATATATTGCAGACAACTGCTGTCACCAAAGCGCAAGGATTGATTCACAGACTATGACTTTCTAGGACTAAAGTATTGAAGAGCATTATCCTCCTCTTTGTTCGATTCCATGTTGGTCATTTCTTTGTGGTGGCTCATCTGAGGTTGACCTCGAGGTGACTAATTTATTGGTGCAAACGGCCACGAGTATACTAGAGGTAAAACCAAAGGAATCATTTTCCTACTTAAGTAACCTCTGGGGCATGTTCTCTTAATATATGTGCCATTCTCTCTTGCTTGGCCACTTTGTCGTTGCTCACTTTTACATCTGTTCATTGTTAATTGTTTGCATTCTTTGCCAAGTTCCCACATTTTGTTCACTACAAGAAAACCATGGTCAAATCTACAAAAAATTAACAAAGATTGTGACCTAATTAGGTCACAATTTGTCAACTTTTTGTAGATTCAACCATGATTTTCTTGTTGTGGTTGAAATTTGGGCTTGTTGAAATGCACTGAGATAATAGCATCGCCAGCATTTCCTTCCTAAAATATAACTTACCTAGGGTTGAAAATGAAACACGCGTTCTTACCAATTTCACCAAAAAATTCAGTTGTTCCTAAAGATACACCATTGTCGTGTTGTGTACTTCCTCAATATAGGATTTGGTTTGCAAGGCACTCAAGTTTCATGAACAATTACCATAGACCCCGATTGTTACATAATTTGCAAGCAAAGTTGTGACATGTAGCAAAGTATTTGAAAGTTTGGTAAACTTTGCAGTGGATATAGTGTTGTCATAACATTCAATAGCACTAATAAAGGCTGCCCTCCCTCCAAGAGAATGGTGTGGAATATTCCACACCATTCTTTAGCTATGACCTATGGGGGCATTTGGTTGGATTTGTTAGAGTTTATGAAAGAGTGGTTCAATTTAGTGCACATATGTCAATGTAGAGGTCCAGCCAGAAAAGAAAATTAGTAATAATAATAATAAAATAAAATAAAATTTGATTTTTTTTTTTGTTAGGATGAAGTTTGTCAATGATACCTAAAGAGAGGGAAAGGCAGCCTCTTTTTAGGCTACTGAATGTTATTTGGGCATTTGAGGGATTATTCATACTGGCACCTATAATAGAAGCTTTTTCAAGTGAGTGGTCACCTCACTTTTGTACTCAAAGCAATGGCGTGTATCACTACACCTTGCCAACCAAATTCACTAATTTTTATGTATTAAACCACCTATGGTAGGTCCAAGGACGTGACCCCTTCTAGCCCATACCGGCCTTCAGAGATAGAGTGTTGTGTTTTGAAGGGTGGGTCCAACCTTCATGTGACATGTTGAAGCTTTATTCAAAGAAATTGGGCATGTTGATAAGAACTGTTAAATGTAGCTTACTAAACATGAAAACTTCATTCAAAATCTCATGTAAAATGAAGTTTCACTGAAATCCAATAAATCAACAAAATACGTTTAAAATTTTAAACAAAAGTTCACACATTAGTGAAGCCTACAATTTAGGTACTACTAATTCATTGTTATAAACATGAGTCTATACTTCAAGCCTCTTCATACACAATGTTGCTAAACCAATCCAAAATTTTAATTTCTTTCCCACTCAAAGATACCCTCATAAAAGTATATAATCCTCTAAGAAGTAGAATTAGAATTGTAGAAGTAAGTTGCTTTGGGCTTTAGGCAATTTGGCTCCTTGTTCTGCAATTGTGCACCCTTAACCCTAAAGACCTTCATTTAGCCATTGTCCATGTACTATATAGATGTATCATTGTACATCTCCTTGGCCCATACTTGCCTTAGTTGCCTCTCTATATTCTTCATGTGTTCTGTTTTTAAGCTAACGGCTTTTAAGTGAAGGTTACCACTTTTTTCCACCTTTCACAACTGCAATGTCAATTCAACTTTTGCTCTTCATTTGAAGAGCAATCATTTTTTCTCCTTCTCATTTTGAGGCTTTTCACATGTTAAGGGCATTACAACCTTCAAAGTATAACATTGAGTGGAAACCTACCTTGTTTGAATATGTTTTACCACCAATAACCTAATTCTAGTATTTTCTCTTTGCAAGAGGAAATTTTGAAACTTGGCCCAATAGAAAGGGCAACCATCATTATATAACATGCAATGAATCAACCATTTGGCTTGTAAATAAATATAACCAAATAATTTGAGAGTTGATAAAGATGGTCAAAAAAATTGGTTCTCTCTTGTAATTAAAAGAAAACCTTAATTGCATCACAAATAGACTCCTGTCAAGTATGTAAATCTTGCACTAATAATAATAGTTTAAATTGCCAACCAACCATAGAAGAAAGATATTGAGCATAATAATAACAATTATATCTCCACCCGCTTTTTACATTACAATGGATATGCACTTACTAGTGGTGTAAATAAGCGGTGAAACCTTTTAAGTAACTTCTTAACTCTTCCAATTACCAATGTCCCGTGGTGCTTTAGCTATCACAAAACCAATGGACCTAAGGTTTGTACACACTCAAACTTGAGGATCTAGGCCAAGGTGTTGTTATAGTGAAAATTGTGTGTTCAAACTTGCCATGTTCATGGAATGTTAAGCTTAGGTAGACGGCTAGGCACATGATAACAACATTAGTCAATCAAAGAAAAAAGGACCTTCTTGCAATGGTAATGCAATATTTGGCAAATATGATGTAGGTCAAGAATAAGGAAAATGAAGCTTTCAAGTTTCCAAGAGCAATGTTACTTACCCCCTAAATGCCAAGGCCCTTTTTGAGCTTTTAGGAATTTGTTCTAAGTTGAAAAAAAAGCTAACTTTTGATAAGTTGTATCACCTTTTTTAAAGTGAAATCATACAAAATCAAACTAGATATGTTAGAGATCACATAGGAAAAGAAAACACAACTATATCACTTATGGATTGAAAGATTATAATGCTTGATCCAGAGGGTGTTAAAACTGTGAAAATGACTTCAAGTCTTTCAATCATCTTTTCACATACTAGATCTAAAAAAATGATCACAAAAAAATCATGAGGTTAACAAGCATAAGACACTTAACTCCAATCAATTTACAGCTTTTCAAAATCTCTTCTACAAAAAAATCAAATGAATTTCTAGTGTAAAGTTTTCCCCAAGATTTAGTGTATTTGAGGCTCATTTCCAAGAGCTCTCAACACTAAAAAAGTCAAGATTGCAACGAACACCCTTGCACAAAATATTGAATAGAAAAATTATAATCAAGAATTTACAAAATCGGATTTTTGATGCTAAAACTAGACTTTAGAAAGAGTAGTTAAAAAATAAAACATACGCTAAAAATAACAACTTAGTAAAGTTTTATAGAAGTTCAAAGTATTGTTAACACCAAAATGTGGTGCCTTGGGCATTTAGGGGTTAACCCATAAATGTGGTTGCAGCCATTTTGTGGCTTCTAGATGACTGAATATTGCTTTGACAGTGGAATAACACTATTTCTCATCCAAAATTCCATTGGAATATGAATAATGCAATTTAGAGCATGTAGATAAATAGCTTTTGCATGCACTATGTTCACAAAAGGGTCCCACTTGCCAATCAAGTAATAACAATGCACCATTGTGTAGTGTATTTTGAATTTTGAGGATCTTTTTACCAAAACTTAGTGTGAGTTATTCAAGTAATGTGTTTTTAGTTTGAGCATAACTAGCAGGAGAAGGTTTACCAGATCTAGTTTCTCCTTGTACTTTAAGTTTTTGAAAAGTGGTGTTGAATTTTTTACTACTATCACAACTAAATACCTATTACCATGGAATGGTTACTTTTTCTAAATTACTAACATGGGAAGAAAAATTCTATCATAATGATCTTCTTTGTGATTCATATTCATGATAAATTGATATAAATGAATACATTTTGTATTTAATATGAATTTCTTTAGAATTTGCTTCAAAAAGTTATAATGATTTCAAATTTTCACCAAAATTTATGAATGTTTTTTATATATGTAACATGCACATACCTTCTTCTACTAAAATTATAATATTAAATTTTGATGTTGATTACATTGCCAAAATAACTCCTAGAAGATAATTCCAATTCCATAAAAAATCCAGGGTTGTAGGCCCGATATTTAAGAGTTTATGTGGGTCGTGATGGCCAATTAGGAAAGACAACACCCCTTTCTTACATGTCCACTCAAAGCTGACATGGCATTGCCCTTAACTTGCTAAAATAATTATGTATAAACGTGATTCACAAATATTACCTTCGCTGCTCCTCTCAAAATCACAGCCTAGGGATATAGAATTCCCTACCCTTTCAATTTGACCCACCCAGGCAGTATTCTCTCTATATACATGCTGCTTCATAAGCACAGGTGTGCACATACCTTTAGTTAATTGAACTAACAATGAGGAATTCAATTCCAGGAAAACCTCTCATTAACATTTAACCCCTCACCGCCCAAGGGGCCCAAATTGGGCCCCTCTGAATTAATTCAGTGCGACCTTTTTTTAAGATTTTTTTAGTGATTATTATTATTTTTCAAATTCTTATTGAAGTCTAGTTTTAGCATTAGGAGTTTAATTTTGAAAATGAATTAATATGATTTGTCTATTCAAGATTTTGAGCAAGGGTGTCCATTGCAAATCTTCACTTTCTAGTGTTGAAGGCTCTTGGAAATGAGCCTCAAGTACATTAGAACTTGGAGAAAAAATCACATTAAAAATTCAATTTAAAAAATTGTAGAATAAATTTGAGAAGCTGTAAATTGATTGGGGTTATGCATGTTATACTTTAATTACTTATGTTTTTTTGGTACCCTCAATTTTAGGTTTGAGATATAAAAAGAGGATTGAAAGACTTGAAATCACTTTTGCAGTTTTAACTCCCTCATGATCAAAAATTATAATTTTTCAATCCATAAGTGATATTGTTGTGATTTCTCTTCCTTGTGATCTATAACATATCTACTTTGAATTTGTACGGTTGCGCTTCAAAGAAAATTGCTAAGATTGATCAAAATGTCAACATTTTGTTCACTTTCAAGCAAATTCTAAGATACTCAAAAATAGCATAGGCGTTGAGGGGTTAAGCCCTAAACTTTACATTCAGTAGCACAACTGTGAGCTGCCTTGGAGGGTGTGGATTATGCCACACCATTCCATCCATGGGATGGAATGGTTGGATGGAATGGTGTGAAATATTCCACACCCATTTTTAGCTATGGGGACACTTGGCTGAATTTGTTAGAGAGTTTATGAAAGAGAGGCTCAATTTAGTGCACATACATCAATGTGGGGGGCCAAGCCATGTCAAGATAAAGAAAAAAAAAAGAAATTGTCAAGATAAAGTTCATGGATGATACCTGAAGAGAGGGAAAGGCAGCCTCTCTTCAGGCTATAGAATGTTATGAACATTGAGGAGGACAAAAAAATTCTTTCAATCTAAAAAAAGATTTTGTGCTTCACAAAAAAGTGGTTTTTCATGTAATTTTTTTTCAAAAGTGATCATAAGCATATGGTCCATAATGGAAGGTAAAAAATTACCTCATCAAATGCATTCATAGTTTTTTAGGTAACCCAAATTGTGATTAGTTTTAGAAACACAGTGTTAGATCCCAAGTTGCCATTCTTGCAATTTTCATGAGGGCACTATGCACTGTGACTCTTGCAACTTTAGGAAATAATACTCCCTCCGTCCCAAAATGATCTTCTTATTACACAAAATGTTATAAATTAAGCTCAAAAAGAATTTTTTTTCAATGTTTTTTTGACCTATGAATAGACTTTGATGTCTTCCCATTGTTCCCAAATTTTGAGTTTCAAATTAGTTTTTAAAATGTGATTTCAAAATGCTTGAAAATTGAATTTTTTAGGCTTTTTTGAAGAGCACCAGTGGTCACTCACTTGATGGCATGGAATTGGTTAGCATGCCCATGCTTTTGGACTATGTGCAAGTGTTGCTAGCTCCCTTCCTCCTCCAACAAGATCATTTTGGGACACTAAATAAGGGTCGACATGAAGATCATTTTGGAACACAGGGAGTACTATAATTGCTAGGCACTGATATGAACAGTATTAAATACTCTAGCCACGCTGATCATGGTAACAAGCCCTGCGTTTAAGGGTTGAAATTAAACTGCTTGATTACCCATATCCCCAGCAGGGGTTTACAACGCCACACAAATATCGTCTAAGAAATCTCAGAAATACAACCTTGAATTTTACATTGAAAAAAGCCACTTGCTGAAAGAAAAATATTGCAAACCAGTTGAAATGCTCCAAACTTCAACTGTTGACGTTTATTCCTATAGAGCAGATACACTCCTCATACTGCGTGTGCCAGAATTATCGTTTCAAGGCAGGTAAATATAAACTCCGTTCTGCCAGATAAATTCTTCACTTATTAATTTTTTCTATAAACACGCAAAACCAAAATACTATGTCTTCCTAAAACAATCTCCCAACTCCCATCCACGCGTATGTGTATGCAACGAAGACACACCTAAGTCTTCCATGTCTCAAAGTCGAGTTTTGGCAACAGAAAGGAGCTGGCATTGAGGTGACCTCCACCTCCATAGGCCTGGACCAATAACAAAAGAAGTCAAATTCAAATTTTCAAACTACCTACGCTCAGAAAAGGTCTTTGTCTTGGCATGAAGTGCTCTAACTTACTGCTGCATTATGTGGTTCACATTCAAAACCTTGAAGACTAGATTGTTTCAGCACTAGACGAGATCCAAGAGAATCCAAGTAAATATGATAACATAATAGAAGAGCATATATAACAAACGGCTGTGACAAAAGAAAAAGTGAAATGTCACACGATGCGAGTATACCACTGTATAATCCTCTGTATACTTAGTGCAGTACACGCGTAAGGATACATTCACACCAAGGGCAATGCGATGAAAAAGCGAGGTATAAAACATAATCTTGCGAGTTCTTGAGGAGTTTAACATATTACACATGTGAGAATAACTACACTCCCACGGTCGGCCCCTGAGCGCCCAGGCCATTTTCATCAAAATCAGGCTTGCGGAGACCTACAACTTTGATGCATCGTATCTTAGTCAATTGGATGATTCACAAAAATGACCATTGAAAATAGTGAAACACCTACTTAGAAAATGGCTTGCAAGTTTTGGGAACAATTGATCTTGGAGGATGGGAGACTATGATATTTGATCAAATAACTTGTGATGGCAAAATCTCATTTTTGGCAAGTAGTTACTATTTAGTGATTTTTACAAAATTCTATAAGATCCTAATTCATCTCAAATTTTGTGAGTAACAAGATTAGATGTGAATGCACACATTTGCATATTATTGCAAGATTTTACTTTGTTGTTAGTTAAGTTTTAGGGCTTCAATTTGCTATTGCACAAAAAACAATGATTTGCACAATTGGTGGGGGTTGCCCCAACAAGGGTTTAGAACATGCTTGAATCCTTAATGGTGGATTTCCCACAACCACAAAGCACATGCAGGGAAGCTTGCAATGAGTGTTGATTAGTTGTAATTTCTAAGACATTGCTTGCCACCACACCCGTATGATGTTGCACCTAATTAAAACTCTTGAGACACTTGTATAACAATTGACTTGCCTTGCCATTACTCCACTTGCATGAACTATTTGGATACCTTCATAATTGTAGTTAATAGCTACGTCAAAAAGTTCGATCCAATACCTTAAACAAGCATGTGAAATCCTGTGAGGACCATTTTGGTCCTCTGGGGCGTTCAAGGGTTAAGAGCTCATTCATTCATGCAAAAAGGGGAAAGATAACCTTCAAGGGGTGAGCATGACCAAAAAAGATCCCACCCTCCCCAAGGGGTTTTAAAATACCCTGAGCGGTGAGCGTGGGGCCGACGAGACGAGTGTGGGGGCGATGAGCGTAGGGGTGGTGAGGCTAGGCTCTGCCTAGGGTGTACCAGATAGGCCATGCCTTGCTCGTGTTTAATGTCGCGGGTCACCAGGACTCCATCGACAACCCAAGTGGCCAAGTCCTTAGAGCATCTTCAGCCTTGTACTCCAAGTAGAACACTGTATAACAGTACACCCATCAGTGACACCAGCCATTTAGTGACTGCTAAAATTAAACCTAAAAGTAAGCATTCGTGCACTCAAACAAGAAACACATGCACTCAAATCGGACACTTAAGTTGACATGAGGAAACATAAACTGTGTAGGTGGCGGTTTATGATTGGGTGTGACATTGTTTTTTTGTTATTGCTTTTTCAAGGGTCTAATGTTTACAATAGGTCAATCTAGGGAGTTACTTGCAACAATTCATAATTTATTCATATGATCTCAGAAAATTATGAAAACAATTTTGCTTGAATTTGCACCCATTTTCTAACAAGCATATGCCATTACATTCTCAAAAGACCCTCCAAATTACCACACATAAGGTAAGTGTCACTTTTGGGTGTACATACGTTAAGGTTTGGTGTGCTGCATGTTGTGTGCAGGGAGCTCCTCCTAGCTGAAGACCTAGTCTTTGTCGCCAAAAACAGACACTACTCGCTCAGGATGAGGTCACAAGTTTGCTAACATTGAAACCCTCTTGCCTGCTCTCCAGGACACGCAAGCAAACTTGTTGGCAAACAGAACCATCTCTTGTTTCTTTTGTCATTTGAGAGGTAGAGCCAGAAACTTCCAAAAAAAGAAGCATGAAACAAGCATTGGGAAATTTAACATGGGGACTGGAACTTGATGTCTGTGAGACAAAATTTGGCGAGACGTGCCAAAAATCTTCAATTTGGAGAGTTCCGTTGGACCTCAATTTGTAGTCTGGCCGAGCCCAGGCGTGGGACTTGCCCGTGTGGCAAGAAAGGCTGGAGGTGCTCTTAGGGCTAGTTTCCATGGGTGATCACACTAGTAGAAAACTCCTTCCAAAACAACAAAAAACCAACAGTTTCTTGTTGATTTGGGCACTTGCCCACGCTAATTGACTAATTTAACAGAATTCTGTAAAAAACTAAATACGTTCTGTTGATTTGGATACCATTATCTAAATCAACAGAAATTTTGGAATCTTTTGAAGATCTTTTGGGAATATTTTGTGAATTTTTAAGAATCTTCAAGAATCTTTTGGGAATCATTGAGAATCTTTTCATGATTTTTAAGAATATTTAAGAATCTTTTTGAGATTTTAGAATTGTTGAGAATCTTTTAGGAATCTTCATGAATCTTTGGAAATCTTTTGGAATCTTTTCAAGTTTTTTTGGAATCTTAGAAAATCTTTGAGAATCTTTGAGAATCTTTGAGAATCTTTTTGGAATCTTTGAGAATTTTTTGGAATCTTTGGAAATCTTTTCAAGTTTTTTTAGAATCTTTGAGAATGTTTGAGAACAATTGAGAATCTTTGAGAATCTTCAAGAATCTTTGAGAATCTTTTTGGAATCTTTGAGAATCTTTTGGAATCTTTCAGAATCTTTT
This sequence comes from Ulota crispa, assembly GCA_963920765.1. Lineage (NCBI taxonomy): Eukaryota > Viridiplantae > Streptophyta > Bryopsida > Orthotrichales > Orthotrichaceae > Ulota > Ulota crispa. Next base: position 8,572,784 of record OY987245.1, read on the forward strand.
CAAGTTTTTTTGGAATCTTTGAAAATGTTTGAGAACAATTGAGAATCTTTGAGAATCTTTGGGAATCTTTGAGAATCTTTTGGAATCTTTGGAAATCTTTTCAAGTTTTTTTGGAATCTTTGAGAATGTTTGAGAACAATTGAGAATCTTTGAGAATCTTTGGGAATCTTTTGAAAATCTTTTTTGAAATTCAAAAAATCTTTGAAAATCTCTAAGAATTTTCAAGAACCTTTTTGGAATCTTTGAGAATCTTTTTAAAATCTTTATGGAATTTGTTAAAGTACTTCAAAATACTTATAGAAATAGAATCTCTTAGACTGAATTAGAGTCCTTTAGGAATCTTTTTGTAAATCATCAAAATTCTTTCAAAAAAACTATCACAATAGTTTAGGTTTGTTTTTGAAATCTTTCTAAAATCTTTTTGAACCTCATTAAATTTTTTTGAAGTTTTAAAAAATAAAAGAAGTTTTCAAAAAAAATAGAATCTTTTAGAAGTTTGAGTGTACATTGACTGGTTTTATTTTCTTTACTTTTCACAATTTGGTAAGATTTAAAATTAGCAGCCTTTAAAGTCAAGTAAAAACATGACCGTAATAACAAAAAACTCAACAGTTTTTTGTTGATCTACATACTTTTGGACACAACTTCACTAATTCAACAAAATTTTATACAAAAATTACAACATTTTGTTGTTTTAAATATCAAAATTTCTTTACAAACAAATGTAAATGATGCTCCTCAATTCTTTGAAGAAATCATAAATGTCCTTTAAGGATTAAAAGTACCAAAAATATCTTTGTGTTACATGATAACCAAGTGTATAGTTTAATGCAAATTCTTACAAGAAACCAAACGTGATTTTTATATTTCAAATAACACAAGGATATATTTAACATTTCAAAATAGAAGAGTTATTTTATTAATTTTCCAAAATAATAGGAGTATAATTGATATTCCTACAAAAAATAAGGACTACTTTTTATGTTTCACATATTTTTGGCGTAAACTTGATATTTTGAAAGACTTTAAAGGTATTTTTAGTAATTTTCCTTCTATTACTAACCAAATGAATTAAAAAAAAAAATCTTATAAAATATTTTTATAAGCTTTAAAAGATGGGAATTGATATGTGTACCACCCTTCTAATTACTATACCACACCATGAGGTAAATTTTAGATTTCTACCATCAAAAAGCTGAATTTGAAAATTTTGAATTCAGATTTGGACTTAGAGACCATGGTATTGTCTAGAACCATAAAAAAAGTTGCAATTCAACAACCCCCAATGAAAAAGTTTAGTTAGGGAGAAAATTGTTAATTTTACGTTTGTTTGTAAAAAAGATAAGCTTTTTCATTGGGTGTTGTTGAATTGCAACTTTTTTTATGGTTTTAGACAATATCATGGTCTCTAAGTCCAAATTTGAATTCAAAATTCTCAAACTCAAATTTTTGATGGTAGAAATCTAAAATTTACCCCAAGGATGTGGTACAGTAGTTCAAAGGGTGTGGTTCACATATTAATGCCCTTACAAAATATCCAAAACTATTCAAAAGTCAATAGAATTTTGATTTTATAATTGCAAGGATTTAATTTTGTAACTTTTCACGACTTCATGTTATTTGAAGCTATCAAACTATGGAGGCTATTTTAACAAAATAAGGTTCTTTTTACAAAAAAACTAGCACTAAATAATAATTATTAATGAATCCAACCTTTGCCTGCAACAATCCTTATGAGATTTGTGAATTCCAAAAAAAAATTAAAAACAAAATTAAAAGGATGGAAATAAACAATTTATTTAAAATTTCTAAACACCTTCTTTGATTTTAGCTCATAACTTTTGATAAAAAGATGGAAATCCAAAAAAAATTGTTGGAGGTGAAAGAAAAACACATTTACCAACTTTTCTTAGTTCTAAGTTTTTTGAAAAAAAGTCTTTTAATGGGCGGAAATAGCCTCCAAAGTCTACTGGATTACTAAAGACATGAACATTTAATGTACAAATAGAATTAAGATATTAGTATATGCATGTGCATTTGCACATTCTCTAGTGGTTTTGAGAATGTGCTAAGGTTGTGGAGTGTGAGAGGAGAGGTGGAGGGTTCAAACCTCGCAGTCGGCAGCTGCCCGGGAGTTCGGGCAGCTGCCTAAAAAGTTCGGGCAGCTGCCCAAAAGTTTGGGCAGCTGCCCAAAAGTTTGGGCAGCTGCCCATCCCCCTAAAAAGTTCACATTTTTGTAAAATAATAACAAATTCTATGAAAAAAATTTAAAAATGAAAAGAAATAGAATTGAACAACATAAAATACGTAGTAGAAATCAACAACAAATTTACAGAAAACTATAAGTAATTAACAGAAAATCAACAGAAAAGTACCCAAATCAACTTGACCAAATTCACAGAAAAAATCAACAGTTTTTGGTTGAAATTCTGTTGATTTTGTGCTGAATTTTCTACTAGTGTCAAAATTCTAATGCCCATCCAAGGTGACCATGGGCAAAACTAAGAAAATTTGATGAAATCTTCACAATGAGTAGAGTTTAGAAAGCAACTTCCAATTTTGGGTCTAAGCCCTCCATGGATGTAATTTGACTTTTGCAAAATCGAAGGCTGGACGTCCAGGCTGGATCCCTCCAGCTCCCCCCTCCCATGGAAACTGGCCCCTAAGACCACTTTACACTATGAGTCAATGTCATAAAAATTTGGAGCCATTTTGGCCAAAATTTCAACCCAAATGGCTTCAAAAACAGCCCCAAGTGCCCATTATAACATGAACATAGTGGGGGTCAACTCTCTTGTGTGAAATGGCTTTGAGGCCAAAAAATTGAGGCCAATAGAGTAAATTTTGAAAATTTCAGGAGAAAAGGGATTAAAAAAAAATAAGGATAATCGTTGAATTTTTTACACCATCCTACGAGGTTGAGTATCTCAAAAGAATGTTTTGTATTGAAAAAGTCATATTTTAATAAAATCTGAAAACGGCCTCAAGGCCAAAAATTGGCTTCACATTTTTAGGAGACCTAATTTCTAGAGTTGGGATTGTGTCAGATCTTGCCTTTTAAATTTTAAATATTTTCTCAAAATTTGACCTTAACTCCTAGTGTAAAGGCCTTGAGGCCATTTTCAGGATATGAACCAATCAAAACCTCAGATTAGGTGTGTCAAAGGCTGAAACCAGCCTCGGCTCCTAGTGTAAAGCCGGCCTTAGAGTAGCTCCACTGCACATTCAAACAGGGCCTCAACCGCTACTTTAGCAACAGGAGTGCAAATCGAGTCCTCCATCGCATGCACACAACTCATTTCCAAATATCGTAGATAGCCGCTACAAGTACCCATTCACGCTACTCTCTAGGTCTTTTGCATTCATGTTACAACTCATAGGAGGATTCAAATCCGTTGAGGGCTTGTTCTTACTTATTTCCTTTTGGGTGCTAGAGAGAAGAAGCAACAAAGTAGTGTGAGTGTGCGGTGGAAGTAGTGCTCCCAAAAGGGTAGAGCCGATATGTGAAGTGGCCCACGTGGTAGCCCATCAAATCTCTAGTTGCGTTCTGTGTTGCGAAAGAGCAGTGACGATGCTCTTATACGAGCTTACCAATCCACACTCCACACTGGCTTGGCAACTTGGAGGTCCATTCATTGAAACCATAGAGATGAAGACAACTTACTAGTTTAGAGGAAGCGTTTAACTCCTAAGCGCCTTGCTAAGAAAATTTAGCATACTTCCAATATGGAACCTTCAGCACATTCTTTCAATTTTTAGAAAGTTGAACAAGTATTCACACAATCCAAACCGGTTATTCTATACTTAACTATAAATCAAAAGTTTTATGGCTAGTCTAATTTCAAATCCAAGTAAATATGCAAAATCTCCACCATTGAGAATCTCATATTTTTAATTTGGGTAGCAGTTCACAATGTGGATTTTGGACTCTGACGTGATTTTTCCCCAAAAATAAATATTACCTAATGGTTGATCCCATGAGACCATGTCTAACTATACTTGATGGCAAAAGAACTCCTCAAATTATGGGAAAAACTCCAAAACTTATAGTCATTCAAAGTATAGTAGAACTCCTCTAAACTAATATAGTTGGGACTCCAAGAACTAAATTAGTTTAAGTAAGTTATTAGTTAATTTTGTGGAAGTGTAAATGAAGTAACCTTGAGGTTAGTGCCGGGATAGCATTATAGGTAGCTTGGTTTTTTTATATTATGGCTCTGGCATTGAGATTTGTATTATACGTTAGTTTATAGAGCATATTAGTTTAGAGAGGTATTAGTTTAGGGAGGTTCTACTGTAAGTGGATCTAGCTGGCTCACTACTTTAGAGCTACAAAAACCTTGCCCAATCAAGAGAAAAAAAAGTGACACATCACCAACCTTCTCCCCTATACATGGGAGTGTGGGCTTCCAACACATCCCATCCAAAATTCCTCCATCCACAATGCAATGTACAATGCCTATACACAATCCCACTAACTGTTTTAATATTATAAAGGGGGATTGCAAGAAACACTTGTACTATTTCTTGTCCCCTTTACCTCCTGCAAGTGCTTTTTGGCTTGTAACTTTTGTGCAGGAGGTTCTTTTGAGCTGAAATTTCAGAGGAAGGTACATGTCATAGTTATAGACCTTTTATAATTTTTGCAGTTTTTTTAAAATTATTTTACTATTTTTAAATAGCCCCCAAATAGGTATCTACCTTGGCCATTTGGGGGGGTTTTTAGTACTATTTTGGGTCCAAAAAAGCTTCCTAGGGCTATAAATTAGGGATGTTGTTTATGGAGCATGCTTACATGCATTTGTAAAAGGGTTTTGCAAAATTATGAATTCCATGGCATCTACATTGTCTCAAAGTGGGCATCCTATCTCCCTTCATTGGCAAAATACAAAGAAATTCCTTAACAAAGCAATTGTACCATGTGAATGCGTTTAATGGATTCTCAAATGGCCAATTTTTATTTTATTTTATTGAATTATTTTACTATTTTCTAAAAAACAAGAAAGAAATTGACTTTTTGTTGGTGAATTTGTTTCGCACATAACTTTTAGAATAAAAAATTTCTAGGTCTGCATTTTCACAAGTATGCTATTTTAAGTGCTTTACAAATTTTCCATATCTTATTTTATTTAAAAACATGTATTCCAAAAGCTCGGTAGTACTACTAGTACTACCAGTACTAAGGGTGTTTGAGACAAAACTGTGAAGTGTTTCTTGCAACTACCCTAAATATAAAATTCAAATGTTTGGGTGCAAAATTTAGAGGCTTCAAGGAACAACAAGCCAATCCAAAAGTTTTGTTGGACTTTTAGCTCCGTTTGAACTTGAGTGGCAAACCAAAACTTGAGTATGCAATGCCTTTTCTATCTACTTTTACAACTCCAAGAACCCCATTTGGCCATATTGGGCTCTTTGGTCCTTTAGGGGTTAAACTAGAGCAAGTTACACCCCCCCTGTTTTGTAAAGTAGAAAATAGCAAGTTAAGTTGGAACTATTTTTCATTTGTCTACTTTTAAAATCAGAACACATCCGGTTTTCTTCCATACATTGTGATTAACCCCTGAGCGCCCAAGGGGCCAAAATATGGCCTCTCGGTTTTCAAAATTTTCCTTGTTTGACCGTTATAATCTTTTCAATGGTATGGTGAAAGGATGTGTCATTTTCCTTGGAGCTCCGGGCCTATGTTCACTATGGTACGGTCAATTTATGTGGATCTCTTTTAGGTGATAGTTTGATTGAAATGAGTTCCAAAGGGTTTGGATTTGAGTGAACTAGTGCTGGGCGCTCAGGGGTTAAGTTTGTATCTTTAAACATGATGATGTGTTTATTTTGCAAAAAACTAATTTTTGTGAGGAAATATGTATTTTACTAAATTTGGTCATGATCACCTTAACATTAAAATCTCTACAGAAGAAATTTTGAAACTTTTTGGAAATATTTGTTTGAAAGAAAGATGTGCATGTGGATGTCTCCTACATACCTATGCAGTCAAATCTCAAAAATTCATCACCAATGTTTTACAATCAACTTTCTTGTAAAACCATGATTTTGACACAAAATAATTTATCAAAAATAGAATTTTGATTTTTAGTAACTGAAATTTGGTATGCTTGACCGAAATTGCATGAGGATCACATATCAAAAATGTGGGAATAAAATGCCCATTGTATTATTCATTGTACAAACTTCTTTGAATACCAAAAGAGGGACTTATGTACTCTTTCTTTAGGGTACTCTACAGTATTTAGCATACATGTGAAAAGTTTTCATCATTGTTACAACTGAGGGATGGCTGTTTGTGATTATTATGTAAAGCTCTTTACTTGTGTCCATTATTTTTGCTATCTATAGACTAGAAGGGTTTTTAATTAGACAAACACTATAAAACTAAACAAACAAAATGTTCTCTACATCCTTGCACTGTACAGTGGGGAGACACAAAGATGGGAATCCTAACCCAACACCCAACTTTAGTGATCTCAAATATGACTTTCATTTTTAGCTAAAATGGGTAAAAATACTACTAAAAAGTTAAACTTCACACTGCTAAGTTCATAAGTTTTTTAGTTGCATAAATATTTTGGTAGAAATCCAACAAAATTTAAAAATTTGAAGATTGTTGGCCAATTCCCCATTTCTCAACATTTTTGTACCTCCACTATATAAATAGCCTACATGCTAAAAGTTTGATACTCTACAAAGTATGTAAACAAACAATTTTAACCCTTAAATGACCATAGGGCAGAGTATATACATTGCCATAAAATTGGCATTTGCTACCAATAAGAAGTTTTAACTTGGGATCTCAAGTAGCTCACTAGAACCGCTTTGATCTATTCTCCAACTTCTCTGTTAATCTCAACTGTAATAAAGGTGTGAATTTATTCCAAATACAAGAAAAACACCTAGTATTCTACTCATTGGAGCAGCATGCTCAGATGTTTAGGGGTTAATCCCTAGATGTCCCAAAGGAATAAAAATATCTTTAGCTGATTTTAGAGGCCATCTTGAGGTACCAAATCTAATTTTTGATCTTGCTACAAACTACAATTATTAGGGCATTCAAGTGATTCACACAAGTGGAGCAATGGCAGGGCAAGCCAAATGTTGTACAAGTGTCTAGAGAGCTACAATTGAATGGAACGCCATACAAGGCAAACAACATTTTATAGGTTGCAAACAATTAGTACTTGTAACAAACTTCCTTGAATGCACTCCATGGTGGTGGGAGACTAGTCAACAAGGGTTCAAGCATGTTACAATCCTTTGTTGTGGCAACCCTCACTAACAATGCTGGTCATTGTCTTTTGTGCAACAATAATTCAAAGCCTCAAAACTTAACATCCAAAGAAGTCTAGCCTTCAATAATTTACAAGTGTGTGAAGTTACATCTAATCTTGTTAATCACAAAGTATGAGGTGCTATAGAGGCGTTTGGAATTTTGTAGAAAGGAACAAAACAACAACTATCTACCAAAACAAGATTTTGTGATCTCATAATGTTTGATCAAATGTTATAACCTTCCATCTTCCATGGTCAATTATTTAATTTTTGCAAGCCATTTTCTAAGTAGGTGTCCTATTATTTTCAATAGTCATTTTTGATGAATCATCCAAATGACTAGTTACAATGCATTAAAGTTGTGGGTATCCCTGAACCCTAATTTTGGTGAAAATGGCTTTGGCGCTTAGAGGTTAAAATACATAATCCTAGGATGTCCTTCAAATTTCCTTTAGATTTTCTTAGCACATGTCTAATTGACCAAAGCTTCCATGAAATAATGTGCCATGCGCTGCATAGAAGTGCTATAAGGTGACAATTGTCTCAACTATTTTGTTAAGAAGCACGGCATCCATTTGAACTTTGCAATTAAAATGTAGGCAAAATTTGTGTATTACAAGAGAAGAAATTCCTTACACACAACATTTTTGGTGTACTGTACATGCCCTTGCGTCTAGGGATTTGATCGCCACAAATCATGACTCTTATAGGTGGAAAAGATTTGCCGCGTGATAGTCCAACATAAAATTGCCCATGCAAAAAAATGGGTGTGAAGAGGTGGATGCCTACATATTAGAGAGTTTGGCCTTGCACTTTGTTGATGGTGAAGGCAAAGGCCAACATGATGGAGAGTTGTTTTTGCTTCAAATGAAATAGTGACTTCTTGTTGTTAGATGGTAGGAGAAGAACGCTAGGGATGAAAACCCTTTGTCCTTGGTGGTTACCCGCCTGATGATTTCTCCATCAACCACGTGACAACAGAATGCTTATATAACAAATTTCATATGTACTTTTAAATGATTTCTTGTGATATCACATTTGTTCAAATTTGATAAAATTAAAATTTGAAATTGGATTACAAATGAAACGCCAAACTTGCTAAAGATTTTTAGAACAAACTTTATGTATTTTTTGTAATTGTTGCTTTTGAAGTTTTTCACATGTGACAATTTTTAAAATTTCATGATTTTTATCAAAAAAATATCTAAAAATTTGTGTAATTTTAAGCAAACTGTAATAGAGATTTCAGAATTATTCCTGTTAGTGAATTCTATTCTAAATTTACAAAAGAAAAAACTATGCCAAATTACAAATACTTTGCTAGATTTGTTCAAGATTTTTGAAACGATTATTTTGTTTTACCTAAAATTATTTCTTATGAAATTTCACACATGCAATAAAATGTAAAGCTTCATGAATTTTATGTATAGAGTGTTATTTTCTGAAGATACATCTAAGCAAATTATAATAGAGAAATTCCAATACTTGACTTGCAATTATTTATAACAAAGGATTTGTTATTTCTCTTATTTATAAATCATTTAAATTTTTGATGACTTTTCATCCTCATTTCTGGTGCTTGGAAGAAAGCACACTACGGTCATCCCCCCAAAGGTCCAAAATTGGTACAAAATGTACACATCTGGTACAAAATTTACACATTTTGATACTAAATGGAGCCATAACGTCAATTTAAACCAAAATGCAATGGTGGCCCATTTGGATCAAAAGGCCTTCTTGTAGATTTCTAAATTGAAAAATAAAGAAATAAATTTTAAAGCCATTTTTAAGTCTTTGTACTCAAACCAAACATTTACAAGTATAGTTTCTTGTAAAGATTTATAAACCCAAATTAAATGCTAAGGTATAATACCTAAATATTAGGACATTGAATTTAGCTCTTTGAATTGTAAGAATCAAATCCAAAACTTGATCAAGAAAGTACAAACAAGGTACATCTAAATTTGTGACAGTATAAAACTTTCATTTTTGTATTTTATAAATAAAATTAATAGATGCAAGTCAAAATTTGTTTTGCAATTTGCAATATATACAAGATATAAGATTCCAAATAATTTAATTTTTCTTAAAAATGTAGAATAAGCAAGAGAAGAATGATTGCTCTGTTTATTTAGTGGAAAGGTAATTATATATATGCTTGTGCTTAACCTAATTTGTTTCTGTGGATGAGTTCATCCGATTGCCAAAGGATGTACCTCTAACTATTGATACTAACACCCTCTCTCAATCTCAGATTAGGTTTTGTTTTTATTGTTAGCAAGGAACAGTCATGGCTTGAGTCAAGAAATACAGGTTGAGTAGTTTCCGTAATCTGGTTGATAATTTCTCGTTTCTAGGGTTTGTCTTCTTGTCACTGTGGTCTTGTTGTGGTGTGCTGAGTCGCGTGGTGTCATGGTGTATTTGCCAATTAGATGAGGTTTTGGAGTTGCACCTACAATCTAGAGACTTCAAGGCTGGCATACGCGTAGTGGACGTTGAGTCTCAGTTGTTGCAAATGGTTCATGATCTTGGTGTATTGGAGGAGGTGGTGCAACAGAACGATAGTCGGATTGATAGCTGGGGTGATGGTCAAAGTGACAGTTGGAGGGAAATTGCTTCTAGAAAATTTTACGTTGTACGTTGAGGGAGGGTTCTAGGCCTCTATTTTTCCTAGGAGGCTTGCTTGCGTGAGGTGACGGGATTCAAAGGAGCGGAGCACAAAAGCTTCAAGACATTAGCGGAAGCTAAAGATTATCTCTTTAGGATTTAGAGATAGAGTTTGGGATTTATGGAGATCACAATTAGGGTTTTTTGAGGTCAATAAGTCTATATAACCCTAGCGCACTTCTATGTTGCTCAAATCTAATACGACCCAAAGGTTTTGTAAGTGCATCCGCTGGTTATGTCTTTGTATGAATGTATTGCAAGATGATTTCTCCCCCTAGCACTCTCTAGCTGTGAGTCCCAGATTCAGCACCAAAAGTCTTGAATTTCTTTTTTCTTTTACTTAGCGTTGAAATAACATTAATATAAGTGGAATATCCATTTATGTTGATTTAGATTAGCTAAACCAAATGGTTAGCGGTACGCCATTTACCCTACTCCATTTGGTAAGTTATTAAGAGAGATTTAGTGAGATTTAGTAGGTTTTAGTCAGTTTGAGCAACTTGGCTATTAGGGGCTTGGGATCTCCTCCAAAAGTCTCCACTAACCTAATTACAAAGGGTTAGTTTAGGTTGGTTACATGGGGCTTGGGATCCCCTCCAAAAGTCCCCCCTAGCCTAATTAGAGAGGGTTAGTTTAGGATTGCTCAATTATGCCATGGCCAAAGGCCATATCCTCAATTACAACCCAACAATTATCGACAACAACATTTGATGCATCTATACCTAAGGTTCCCAAGACCTTCTGCTTTTCAAAGAGCGTAATTCCAAGCAGTCAACTCTGTTAGGCTATTAGTCAACCCCAGTCAAAGGAGGTTGACAAATGGCAGTAAAATGCCACCAAAATTTATAGAAAAATATCTCAAGGATTTTTGACAACCCCCAAGTTTCAAGTCGTTTTGATAGCGGCAAGGCCTTGAACAACCACATCCAGCTTATTTCAAGAATGAGCTCAACATCCAATTTCAAGATTGTATCCATTTATAGCCCAATTGGTGGAAGCAAGAATTGTTTCCCGGCTTCCCCAACAATGTTGGAAGACCTCAAGAAGTCAATTTCTCATTTTTGGATGAATTCCCAATTTTGGATTTTTTTATATCCACCCCTAATCCTTCATTCAAGTTTCCCAACTCCTTGTAGCTTGGAATTGGAAGTGTGAACAATTAAAACCGGCTATTTTGGGTCCAAGGAATCCAGTGCCACCATCCATTTGTTGTTTGGAGCTAGGCTCTAAAAGTTATGGCAAATTCATCTAGATTTCATCCGTTTTAAGGTTTTCTTAGACTTTATGTAGATTTCAAGGGATCTATGGATCTCCTAGATAGAGGGCTGAGGGGTCCTCCTCCAAATGTATATAGGGAGGCCTACCTCCTCCCAAAAACATTGGACTTGTCACTTTCATCATAGTTTTAGGGCTCTTCTCACTTGTACCCTCCCCATGAGTTTTTTTGGTCACTTGTCTTCTCTCTTTGGTTGCTTATCACTTGTGTCACTTAGGCCCATCATCATCCTTTGTTTTAGACCATTCTCCCCTCATTCCCAATTGTCCTCACCAAGCCTTAGTTCCCATTGTCTTTGGTCATACTAACCCCTAGGAAGTTGGATTATGACTGGCAATGCCGCTTTTCTACACTTCTTAGAAGTCCTAGTTACCATCCAAGTCACTTAGTTATTAGAACCCCTTAGCTAAGATAGAGCCTCTTTGCTGATATTTTAGCTTACCAGTACCGCTACGAGAACTCTTGCACCAGCCCAAGCCCTCCTAGAAGTTCTTTCGGAACCCTCACAGCTCAGCTTTGACTTGGCCAGCTGTCTTGGTTCCTAAGGCAACTCTCTGAGAAACCACTTTGCTAATTGATTCTACCAGCTTGAGGTTCTGCCTCGTTCATAGAATCCCTTAGCTAGTGGCATCGCCTCACACACAGCTCCTACGAGCTAACAGCCTAGTTCATCCCACTCTGTAGCCTGTCTGCCTTAGTCACTCTTCTCTCGGAATTCCAGAAGCCCAGCTGCTTGATCCTTGAGGTTCAGAGCCTAGCCTTTGAGCCAGCCACCCTTCTCTCAGAATCCTAGAGCTCACATTCTCTCTTAGTCTCTCAAAGTTTTGCCCCAGTCACCATTCTCTTGGAATTCCAGAAGCAGCCCCCTCTCTCTTGAGTCTCGAAGCTCACTCAGTCTCTCAGAGTTCCGTCCTAGTCACCAATCTCTCGGAATTCCAAAGGTCAGCCCCTCACCCTCTAAGTCTAGAGCTCGGCCTTCGAGCTAGTTACCATTCTCTCAAAACTCCAGGGGCAGCTCTCCCTCTTGAGTCTTGGAGCTCACTCAACCTCTCAGAATTTCGTCCCAGTCACCCTCCTCTCAAATTCTAGAAGTCCAGCCTTTGAGCTAGTCACCATTCTCTTGGAATTCCCGAGGCCAGCCCCTCACCTTCTAAGTCCAGAGCTCGGTCTTTGAGCTAGTCACCATTCTCTCAGAATTCCAGAGGCCAGCCCTCTCTCTTGAATCCTAGAGCTCACATTCTCTTTCTCAGTCTCTCAGAGTCCGTCCCAGTCACCCTCTTCTCGAATTCCAAAAGTCCAGCCTTCAAGCCAGTCCCTCTCTCGGAATTCCAAAGGCCAGCCCTCTCCCTCGGTCTCTCAGAGTTCTGTCCCAGTCACCCTCATCCTCAAAGTCCAGAACTCACAGCCCTCTCTCTCGAGTCTCAAAGCTCACATTCCTCTCTTAAACTCCAGAGCTCACAGTCCCTCCTCTTGAAGTCCAAAGCTTGGCTTCAATGCCTGTCACGCGGCCGTCGTTAGCAATGCCTGCTAGTACCCGGGCCTGCCGATACCCGGTCCTGCCGATACCCGGCCTGCCGGCAAAGGGTCCTCAACTTGCCTCAAACTCCGGAGCCCTGCCTTTGGGTGATCAACAGGTTCGGCCTTACAATTTCAGTGATTTCTTGACTTTTAAGAAAATGGAGGGGAACACTTAAACACCCCACTAACTCTTGGATTGTCATATTTACTAATCTACGCTCCCAAATTACAAAGAGATCTTGTTGGATTAGAACTTGCATCATAACGGGTACGTAAACCGATATCCATCATATTATAGTTACTAGTGGAGCTAGGAGACGTCCCTAGGAATTAAGGATATTGTTTTGCTTACCCAAATTAGGAGATTTCCTCCTCAATCTTGGACCTTTGAAACCGACTTATGTTGTGATTATTCGTCACACGGCCATAGCCTAGCCCAATACAATAGGAAGGGTTGATCTAGCAGCCCACTAGAGTGTTGTGATTATTTGTCCTTAGATTAGAGTCACCACATGATCCCTTCAACACCACCCCTTGTATATGCTCAAGAGCAATGGATGCCATCCACAACCAAGCCATCAGGTATGAGAACCTCCATGACAAGGTATGATTACTGACGCTCCTATTTCAATTAGATACAAAACCCAACGTGTGGAGTGCGAAGCCAATTGTTCCCTTCATTGCTCATCATTGTATGTTGTAGGCTATTAGTAAAGATCCATTGCTAGGAAAGCACATTTAGTTGGAAATCTACAACCAAACCCACCCTCTTGCTGCTATAGCTCATTTTCCAGTTTTTGTTAAAACCCGGTTGTGCTTGCGCTTACTTCTCAAGGGGGAGGTTTGAGCACTCATACTTGCATACAAAGTGATAGTGTATTTTGATGTGTTTGCTCTTGGCGTGGAATACCAGATTGTGCGCCAATTTCATTGCCGCTTGACTGGTCACAATGAATTGTGATGCTTGGCTAGGGCAATGTTGGTGGGGGTGTGTAGGAGCTCGTGCAGAAGCCTGTGGAGCCAAACCGCCTCTTGAGCTGCATCACTGAGTGCTTTGTACTTGAATTCTATGGAAGATCAAGAGATAGTAAGTTGATGCTTGCTTTGCCAAGTTATGGGACCACTTGCTAGAGTGAGAACGTAAGCTCTTGTTGAACGTCTTGTTTTGGGACAAGACCCCCAATCTGCATCAGCGTAACATGTTATCTCAATTGGGGCTGATGATTTGTAAAGGATCCCAAGGTCTTGTGTGCTTTGTAGGTAGCGAAGCATGTGTTTTGCAGCTTCAAGGTGGGAGGCTTCGGGCTGTGTCATGTAGTTGCTCAATTGACTAACTGCGTATGCAATGTCTGAGCAAGTCACTACAAAGAAAATAAGTTTTCCTACTAATTGGCAGTATGTGTGTGGATCACTTGGCGGGGATTGCATATCTGCTTGCAAGACATGGCCTTCAGGCAAAAGGGTGGCTGCTGGCTTGCAATCAGCCATACCAAAGTCTTGAAGGATGGACAAGGTGTACTCCCGTTGATGGAGCAGTGTGCTTGTTGGGACGGTTTCAAAAGATATACCAAGGTAAGTAGGTAACACTTGATTCTACCCAAGTCGACCATCTCAAATTCTTTGTGAAGAAATGCTTTCAACCATAGGATGAGTTTTTTAGAATTGCCACTGATGAAGAGATCATCCACGTAGAGCATCAGCATCAAGGTTTGTCCTTTGATGTGCATGTGGTACATATTACCGTCATGTTGACTTTGAACAAGTCATATTACTTGAAGGGCAGAGTTGATGCGGTCATACCAGGCACGGGGGATTGCTTAAGACCATATAAAGATTTCTTTAGGCGACATACTAGTTTCTCTTGGCCATGTATATTGAAACCCAAAGGTTGTCGCATGTAGACTGTTTCTTTCAGGGAACCTTGGAGGAAGGTTGTTCTTACGTCCATATGATGAATATGCTAGCCTTTTGCTGCGGCTAGCTCAATTTCTATGCAGATAGTACTCCATTTGATGACGGGTGCAAACGTCTTTGTGAAATTGATCCTAGGTCTTTGCTTGAAATCGAGATCAACAAGGTGAGCTTTCTTCACAAGTGGGCAGCCTTGGATGCCGGGCTTCACTTTGTATACCCATTTGCATGAAATTGGATGTTTGTGGAGTGGCAAAGGTTGAAGCTCCCAAGTTTGGTTCTTCCATATTGATTCCATCTTTGTGCGCATTGCTTATGTCCAACCTAGATCATTTTGTGCTTGTTTGAAGGAAATCTCTGCAACATCAGGTTCAGCCGGGGTTGACTGTCGTTGGACAAGCTCTGGAGAAGAAGGCATGGATGTAAGCAGGCACTTGACAAAGTTATATGTGGAGATAGCGAGTTGGTATTTGTCCAAACGCACATTTTGCCTTTGCGGTCGCCCGGAGCAACAAGGAATGTGAGCAACAAGTTCAGGCTAATTGGAGGAAGGCTGGGTTTATGACGGGTGTTGTAAGGGAGGTATAATTGGGGAGCTGGGGCTAGGGTGTGGCGGGCTGGGATCAGCAGGTGGTGGAAAGTCATGGATGGGGTTTCGGGCTGGGAAGGTGGGTAAGTGCGGGTGTGTGGATGTGGGTACTGTGCTAGTGTGAGGGTGATCAAAGAGTGGGGGATCTATCAAGGTTCTGTAGCTTCCGATAGGTTGGGTTGCAAATTGCTCTCGTCAAAGTGTACGTCACGCAAAATTAGTATTTTTTGTGTCTTAGGATTGTAGCACTTGTAGGCTTTTTTTTCTTTGTCATAGCCTAAAAGAATAGTGGGAACAGCCTTAGGATCAAATTTCTGCCGTTTGTGATCCGGGATATGGCAATAAATTAGGCAGCCTATCACACGAAAGTGGGATAAATTGGGCTTTATTATGATAAAAGCCTGCTCTAGAGTACTAGTTTTGAGAGCCTTTGAGGGGAGCTTGTTTAGAAAGTAGTTTAGGGCTTTTGCTAATTTGTGCCAAAAAGACTTGGGAATCTTTGTACCTGTAACAATGCTGCAAATGCCCTCCAGGATTGTTCAATTCTTCCGCTTGGCAACGCCGCTTTGGTGCAGTGTGTGTGCTGGAGTAAGCTGGCGCGTGATGCTGTGCTTTGAACAATATGCCTAGAATGTAGGAGACATGTACTCACCGCTGCGATCAATTTGCAGAGCCTGGATTCAAAGGTGAGGTTGTTCCACCAATTTTTGGAACTGCTTGGAGTCAAATGTCTAGGATTTTTCTGCCAGAAGGTAAATCCAAGATTTTTGGGAGAATTTGTCAACAAATGTGAGGATATAACGATGTCCCTATTGAGATGTGATCAGCATAGGACCACAAAAGTCATTGTGGACTAGCTGCAATGGTGTGGTGGGGTTGGTGTGTCTGTTCTTGGGTATGGGTTCTCAGGGTAATTTGCCAACCATGCAAGAGTTGCAGGTGTGCTTGATGAGCGGAATATGGGGTAGGCCGATACCTAATTGTCATTGGGAGAGGCGGTAAAGACCTTGGTAATTTATATGACCAAGTCTATTTGTGCCACAAATTGATCGTGTTTGCAGGAGTGTGTTTAGGTGGAGGTGTAGGAACCGGGGAGGCAACATTTGAAGCAAGGGGTTGTGTAAATGGAGTTGTAGGGGCATATGCCAGGATTACTAAGCATGCGGTTGTGTTGATCTTGTAAAGATTGTTCTTGGATTCCCTTGTTTCTTGGAGGATCAGTTTACTAGGGCTAAAGGAGTAAAAAATCTGACCGTGAGTGGACTGGAATAAAATTCGAAATCTTATGTCAATAAGCTTGCCAACAGAAAGTAGGTTAGTTTGAACTCCAAGGACGTATGAAACATTGTGAATATGCTTTATTTTTCCAAAAGCCTGAGAGATGTGTACAATACCCTGTCGTGTTGTGAGTTCCAAATTCAACACCAAAAATCTTGAATTTCTTTTTTGCTTTACTTAGCTTTGAAATTACATTAATATAAGTGGAATAGCCCTTTATGTTGATTTAGATCAGTTAGACCAAATGGTTAGTAGTACGCCATTTACCCTATTCCATTTGGTCAGTCATTAGGAGAGATTTAGTGAGATTTAGTAGTTTTTAGTTAGTTTGAGCAACAGTGCTACTAGGGGCTTAAGATTCCCTCCAAAAGTCCCCACTAACCTAATTAGAGATGGTTAATTCAGGATTGGCCACTAGGGGCTTGGGATCCCTTCCAAAAGTCCCCAGTAACATAATTAGAGAGGGTTAGTTTAGGAGTAGATTAGTTACGCCGTGGCAAATGGCCACATCACCAATTCACAACCCAACAACTAACAACCACAACATTTGGTGTGTCTATACCTAAGGTTCCCAATGCCTTTTGCTTTTCAGAAAGCAAGATTCCAAGCAATCAACTCTACTAGACTACTAGTCAACTCTGGTCAAAGGAGGTTGACAAATGGCAGTATAATGCCACCAAAATTCATGGAAGAGTTTCTCAAGGATTTAAAACAGCCCCCAAGTTTTAAGTTGTTTTGATAGCGGCAAGGCCTTAAACAACTACATCCAACTTATTTCAACAATGAGTGCAATATTTAATTTCAAGATATTATCCATTTGAAGCCCAATTGATGGGAACAAGAAGTGTTTCTCGGCTCTCCCAACAACATTGGAAGACCTCAAGAAGTCAATTTCTCATTTTTGGATGAATTCCCAATTCTGGGATTTTCATCCATCCACTTCTAACCCTTCATTCAAGATTCCCGACGCTTTGCAGCTCAGAACTAGGAGCGTGAACAACCAAAACCAGCTATTTTGGGTCCAAGGAATCCAATGCCACTATCTATTTGTCATTTGGAGCTACACTCCAAAAGTTATGGCAAATTCATCCAGATTTCATCCATTTTGAGTTTTTCTTAGAGTTTAGGTAGATTTCAAGGAATCTATGGATCTCTTAGATAGAGGGCCGAGGGGTCCTCCCCCAAAAGTACAAAGGGAGGCTCACCTCCTCCCACACCATCACTTTCATCATAGTTCTTTGATCTCTCATCACTTTCCTTTTGTTTAGATCTCTTTTTGGTCACCATCACTTGTATCATCTTCCTTGATCACCCCTTGTACTTCCTTCTCCTCTCATAGCAACCCCATCATTCCCTTGTTCTTGAATTCCCTTGTGTTCCTCCTTAGTAGAGCTATCATGCCTCACCATTAGTTAGAAAAGTGTCCCTACTTTGCCCCCCTTGTTTACCGGCCCGCTATCAAAAGCCCACCACTATTTGAACAGGTCTTCCTAGCAGTTATTCTGGAATCCTCTCAACTCAGTCTTAACTTGGCCAGCTCATTTGATTCCTAAATTAGCTCTCTAAGAAGCACTCAATTCATTGAATTCTTCTAACTTGAGGCCCCACTTTGCTTACAAAATTAGTGGACTAAGTGGCAAAAGCTGCCTTGAATTTCCCCATATTACGGCCTACATCCCCTGCACGCACAAGGCCTTGTGAGTGCTCAAACCTCCCCCTTGAGAAGTAAGCGCAAGCACAATTGGATTCTAATCTTAGCTGGGAAATGAGCTAAGCGTGAAAAAATAGCAAGAATGTGGGTTTGGTTTGTAGATTTCCAAATAAAGATGCCTTCCAAGCAATGGATCTTTTCTAATGAACCTACAACATACAATGATGAGCAAAGAAATAATTGATTTGGTATGCCAAGCTTGGCCAATTGCAATCAGAGCACAAGTAATTATACCTCATCAAGGGGCTTGACATACCCTTCAGTTGGATGGTGAACAGCCTCCATTCTCTCGTGCAAGTGCTGGATCAAGCGTACAATGATTCTACTCTAGGGACAAATAATCACAACACTCTAGTAGGTCGGTAGATCAACCCGTTGTAATGGACCGGTCTATGCTACTGCCTTGTGACAAATAATCACAACATAAACCGGCTTTGATGACCAGGAATTGAGGATTATCCTAATCCTTTGGATTAGGCATGGATCTCGTCATGGATGTCTTTGGATACCTAAAGATATCTCCTTATTTGGTCAATAATGGAAATATGATGGGTTGTGGTTTCTCGTGTGCACTATGACGCAGCTTCTAACTTAAGCAAATCCAAAGATCTCTATGTGCTTTGGAACAATTGTTTAAATAGTTAGTAAAGCAAAGAAGTGGGTGAGCCCAATTAAGGGACCCAATTTCCCTTCCTTAAGTCAAAATACTCTGAAATTTTGTAAGTCGAACCTGCTAGCTTGGCAGAATGCAAGGCTCTAGAGTTCAAGGTCAAGGAGGGCTGAGGTTTGGCAAGGCCTAGGTATTGTAGGCCGGGTATTGGCGAGGGCTGGGTGTGAGGGGCTAGGGGGTCTAACGCCGGCGATTGCACTTCAAGGGAGACTGAGCTCTGGGTCAAAGAGAGACTGAGCTCTGAACCAAAGAGAACTAAGCTTTGGCTTGAGAGGCAAAGTGCCAACTTGGAAACTAGAGAGGCAGGGGCTAGACTTGGGAATTTGGGAGGAAGAGTGCCGGACTTGGGAATTGAGAGGCGAAATGCCATATTTGGGAATTGAAATGCAGAGGCTAGACGTGGGAATTGAGAGGCAGAGGTTGGACTTGGGAATTGAGAGGCAGAGGCTGAATTTGGGAATTTGAGAGGGAGACTAAGCTGCTGGACTCAAGAGAGAGACTAAGCTGCTGGACTCAAGAGAGAGACTAAGCTACGGACTCAAGAGGCTGAATTGCTAAACTCAAAAGAACACTGAATTATGAACTTGAGAGAGAGAATAAGCTACTAGACTCAAGAGAGAGTGAGCTGCTGGACTCAAAGGGAGATTGAGCTATTGGACTTGAGAGATAGACTGAGTTGTGGACTTGAGAGAGACTAAGCTGTGAACTCAAGAGAGAAACTGAGTTGTTGAACTCAAGAGAGGCTGTGAGCGAGGCAGTGCCACTAGCTGAGGGAGTCTGTGAGCAAGGCTGGGCTTCAAGCTAGTCGAACCAAAGAGCAGGGTGGCTTCTCAAAGAGTTGCTTCAAGAATCGAGACAATTGACCAGGCTAAAGCTGAGCTGCAAGGATTCCAAAAGAACTGCTAGGAGGCCTTGGGCTGGCGCATAAGTTCTAGTAATGGCATTGGTAAGCTAATCCTTAGTGAAAGGGGTCTATTCTAACTAGTGGCTCTAATAACTAACTAAGCAGCTTGAATTATAACTAGGACTTCTAGGAAGTATGGAAAAGCGGCATTGCCAATTGTAATCCAACTTCCTAGGGGTTAGTATGACCAAAGATAAGAAAAACTAAGCTCTAACTAAGTTCAACGGGAGGGGCTCCACCCAAGGTAAAGCACAAGAGTACTTGGAACAAGGGAAGCTAAGGACTTAGTGATGGTGACCAAGAGAGCTCTCAACAAGGGGAAGTGATCTAAACATGGGAAAACGGTTACAAGTGATGAAAGGGATGGACCCGGGTTAGTATGACCAAATACAAGGAAAACTATGCTCTAACTAAGTTCAACGGGAGGGGCTCCACCCAAGGTAAAGCACAAGAGTACTTGGAACAAGGAAAGCTAAGGACTTAGTGATGGTGACCAAGAGAGCTCTCAACAAGGGGAAGTGATCTAAACATGGGAAAATGGTTACAAGTGATGAAAGGGATGGACCCTAGTGATGGTAAGTGATGAAAAAGATGACTTGGGAGGAGGTGGGCCTCCCTTTGTACTTTTGGGGGAGGACCCCTCGGCCCTCTATCTAGGAGATCCATAGATCCCTTGAAATCTACCTAGACTTTAAGAAAAACTCAAAATGGATGAAATCTGGATGAATTTGCCATAACTTTTGGAGCCTAGCTCCAAATAACAAATAGACGGTGGCATTGGATTCCTTGGACCCAAAATAGCCGGTTCTAGTTGTTCACACTTCCAATTCCAAGCTACAAAGCATTGGGAAACTTGAATGAAGGGTTAGAGGTGGATTAAAAAAAACCCAGAATTGGGAATTCATCCAAAAATGAGAAATTGACTTCCCGCGGTCTTCCAATGTTGTTGGGAGAGCCAGGAAACACTCCTTGCTTCCGTCAATTGGGCTCCAAATGGATAATATCTTGAAATTAGATGTCTCGCGCGTTCTTGAAATAAGCTAGATGTGGTTGTTTGAGGCCTTGCTGCTATCAAAACGACTTGAAACTTGGGGGTTGTTGTAAATCCTTGAAAAACTCTTCTATGAATTTTGGTGGCATTTTACTGCCATTTGTCAACCTCCTTTGACTGGGGTTGACTGAGAGCCTAGCAGAGTTGACTGCTTGGAATCACGCTCTCTGAAAAGCGGAAGGTCTTGGGAACTTTAAGTATAGATGCACCAAATGTTGTTGTCGATAGTTGTTGGGTTGTAATTGAGGATGTGGCCTTCAGCCATGGCATAATTGAGCAATCTTAAACTAACCCTCTCTAATTAAGCTAGTGGGGACTTTGGAGGGGATCCTAAGTCCCTAGTATGTGTGTCACTCAAACTAACTAAAAGCTAGTAAATCTCATTAAATCACTCCTACTAACTTACCAAATGGAGTAGGGTAAATGGCATACCGCTAACCATTTGGTCTAACTAATCTAAAGCAACATAAATGGCTATTCTACTTATGTTAATGTAATATCAAAGCAAAGTAAAACAAAAAAGAAATTCAAGACTTTTGGTGCTGAATTTGGGACTCACAAGCCCCTCCACTGATCACATTCCCTCAAAGAGCCGTCTGTCTAGCACCCAACCTTCTCTTGTGATCTCACGATTCCAAGTATTGGCTGCTGAAGCCAAAGTCTCAAAATTGCTTGCCAATGAGCTAGTTGGTCATAGCCAAGTACTTGGCTCTCTCTCATGATCTCACAGATTGAGTCCTCGACTAGTGGCTAGAACCTCAGAATTGCTCACCAATTAGCCCAGCCCGTCAGTCATAGTCTTTTGTCTAGCTCTCTTGTGATCTCACAATTTGAGTCCTGGGCTAGAAGCTAGAACCTCAGAATTGCTCATCAATCACCCCGTCAGTGTGTAGCCTAGTATCCCAGACCCCACATCTTCCCTTGTACTCTTGGTGGTTGTAGCCAGGGCCTCAAAATTACTCCCCAATCCATTAGTCGACAATAGCCTAGATCCAGCCCTCTCGTAATCCACATACCCAAAGTCCTTGACAGCCGTAGCTAGAGTCTTGGCCCCCCCTTGTGATCTCACAATTTGAGTCCTCGGCAACAGGAGCCAAGAGTCTTAGAATTGCTCATTGATCCCCTCATTGTCCTAGCCTAATCCCTCTCACATCAAGCTTCCAGTCAATAGCCTCGGCATTGCTCACCAATCAACACATAGCCATAACCAGCATTCTTGGCATCACCCCTGACTGCCGCCGAGACCCCTCATCTTCCCTTGTGAACTCACAATCCTAAACCTCATTGGTTGCAGCCAGCAGCCTTGGCAATTGCTCACCAATCTCCAATAGTCACGGCAAACCTTCCAACCCTCTCCGTGAGCTCACACTTGAGCTTGTTGCAGCAAGCACTGGAGTCTCATTTGCAGCGGCCAGTGTTCAAAGTCTTGGTTGCAGCAGCTAGTGTCCGGATTCTTGTTTGCAGCCAAGAGCCCCCCCGGGTACCAATTGGATATTAGGGCTTCCTCCAGGGTTCTGCTCCACCCCAAGGCTTTGGTCCAAGGCTCATGCTCTCAAGCAGCCACAGACCCAAGTCCCGAAGCCCAACCAAGGGCCTTTAAGGGGAGGACACAAGCTTTTAACTCCCACCAACCTTCCTTGGCTCTTATAAAGGTTATTCTCTATATCCTAATCCTTGGACTACTAAAAGTAATCATTCTTTGGGTTTAGTCTAAATTGTGTCATAGTGGACATTTGGATATAAACAATCTCAATTTCTAGTTGGACAAGGAGATATCTTTCGGCATCTTGGGTCACTAAGAAGGTTAAGGACAAGCCTAACCCAGTAATCTAGTGACCGGCTAACGTTGTTATCATTTGACACGCGTGCGTAACCAAGACCCTTCCACTAGTGGGTGTTGTCTACCTAATCCACAAGAGTGTGGTGATCATTTGTCAAGTCAAGGAGAAATGGAGGCCATTAACGACCCGGCAGTAGGATATGTGGGGCCCCATGACGAGGTATGATCACTTTCACCCCTTCATTTAGTTTATTCACGTTGGTTTACCACTCCACTCTTTAAGCAAGTTCTCCTATTTATTTGTTCATCACTATATGGTGTAGGCTCATTAGAAAAGATCCATTGCTTGGAAGGCATCTTTAGTTGGAAATCTACAACCGCAACCACCTTTTTGTTATTTTTCTTGCTTTTAGAACTCAGTTGTGCTTGCGCTTACTTCTTGAGGGGGAGGTTTGAGCACTCACACCTGCTACAAGCATACATTGGCCTCCTACGATTGTAATGTAGGAAGTGGGAGACAAGTCTAGGGCGCCTAACAGGTGACAGCTACTAGTAATGTGCTTAGAAGCACCAGAATCCAAATACCAGTCTTCCTTGATGCTCTCTATAATGCAAGCATTGATGAAGGCAGCATTGTCGTCGGTGGTGTCTTTGTCGTCTTCGTTGTCTTTGAATGCATCAATGCAAGACTGCTAGGGATTGGAGGAATTAGCCAGAAGTGCGTCTTTGTCTTCACCGGTAACCTCAGTGAGTTTCACCCGGTGCTGTGGCTGATGCTACTCCATTTGTGTAAGTTTGAGCTAGAGTTGCCAGATTTAGTCACAAATTGTTGCTTGAGCGCAATCCCTTGCATAATGCCTGGGTTTGCCACATTGGTGGCAAGTAATTGATGTTGATGACAGGGTTGACGGGGCGCCTTTGTGTGCGGTGTAGGAGGAGTTGTGGTTGGCAGTTGAGCGTCCTTGAGCTGGGAGAGCAGCTGCTAGGTTGGAACTTGTGCTAAGTTTGCACATAGTTCACGTCCTCTTCAAAGTCGCGCTTGCTTTTGTTTGTGCAAGTGATTGCCTCTTGGAGCAAGAGACCCTTGAGCTCTAGGAAAGACAGGGATCTTGTTGGCCTTTTCAGACCATCCTGGACGTCGACCACGTACAGGGCAGGCTGTTTAGTGTGATGTCTACTAGCTCTTGATCTGGAGTCACAATCCCAAGATTGGCGAGCTAGGTGACGAGGGAGTTAATGTCATGTAGGTGGTCGGCTACTAGTTTGCCCTCCGCCATGCAAAGGGTGTAAAACTGTTCCTTGAGGCCAGGCAACAGGAGGAGCCCTTGACATCACAAATTGATTTGAGCCGAAGCCAAAACTCCAAAGGGTCATCAAGATGAACAATGGCCAAGAGGAGTGAATCACGTACCATGTTGGTAATAATGCTGGTGGCGTGGGCTCGCAGGTTGATCTTAGTCTCCGTCGACGCAATCACTATTAGGGTGGACTTGGCGGCCTCTTTGTTCTTCAAAGGAGTCTTTGACGAGGTTTTGCCGGCGACGCCGTCGCTATAATTGCAAACGCTGGAGGCAATGCTGCTAGAGGTGCTGGCGGCTGGGGTGGGCTCAATGAATCGCCAAAGCTGGTGTTTCTTGAGGTGTTGGCAAACTCTATAAGCCCAGATGACATAATTGCTAGGGCCCAAAAGCTTGTGAGGTTTTGGGACCTCTCTTTCAACAGGGTCCATACCTGCTAAAAACTAAGACAGAAGATGGAATTTGTACCAACAACGGGTTGCCTGCTAACACGTCTGCGGGAAGAAGGAGCAAATACATATGAGACACTCTTGAGGTCGTCGCCTTGCTCTGCTACCATGTAGAATACTAAGCAAGAGAAGAATGATTGCTCTGTTTATTTAATGGAAAGGTACACATATATATGTTTGTGCTTAACCTAATTTGTTCTTGTGGATCAGTTCATCCGGTTACCAGAGGAAATAACCCTAACTATTGATACTAACAAAAAAGGTGACCACAACTATAGTAAAATTCACTCAAAACTTCCATCCTACGTAGAAATTGTGCCATGACTACAAATTTGTACAACCGTAGTGTGCTTGCATTTGCTTTTTCTTTTCCCCCTTTTTGAGTTTCATACTTTTGGTGACTCATAGCCACCCAATTCTTCACATCCAATGCTTTATAATGTAGAATTTAAAAAATTCCAATGACTTTTCACCCTCCATTTGGGTGGCTTCTCCTCTCCCTTCCACCCTCTCTAATATAATCATGAGACAAACAACCCGTTTTTTACAATAGAAATAGATAGAAATTGTTACTAATGATATGAGGTTTTGTTTTATTATATACAATTTTTGAAAATTAGTTTTTTAATACATCTAAAAATGGTTTTCATATAAATTAATGGACTGTGAAAAATCTTTACTACTACCGGTTACTTTGTTTTTGATCATTTTTTTCTTTTTACTTCCTTTTCCTTTGTTCTTAATTAGCCATTAAATGAAACTAAGTCATCTACGTTCGTAAGTTGTGTGTCTAAGTAAAAATTCATAAATTCATAAATCTGCATTGGATACAAGACTGAATCTGAGCAAAGCTATTGAGCGTAGCTTTTCACAATGCGTAGTAATAATAATAATCAAAAAAATCAGATTGGCCTTTGGTAAAAATGAAGGAAAAAACTGCATCTCCTAAGTTACTCGGGGTTGAGGACAGGTACCCCGCCCCTTCACCCTCGGTGGCCTGTGCCTCCAAGGCCATCTCCACTAGTAGTTCAAACACGCTCAAAGTGGATGAAAAGTGTTGAGGCCTTTCTCAAAACCTTCTCAAGTCATTTTGTCCTATCGTGTCTAGCAAGGGCCTTTCAAGCCACTATTCATTCATTATTCATCTTAAGTTTTAGTGAGCTTTATCCTCTACTTTTCTTGAGAAATGATCAACTGCTTATTTATGGGGTGTGTTGGAGTGTAAGGCCACGTTCTTGAAGAGCATGGGTGGAGATCAAGGGGCTTGAAGGCCGGCCAAAACAGGTGGAAAACTTTGAAAGAGCCCAATTTGGTGGAGATGCTCCAAATCAAGTGACTTGCAATATTAAACGGGAACATGGTATGGTCATTTTGATACACCCTAGGTAGGGGCGGTGAGGTTATGCTCAGCCCCTGCCCTGACCCGCGGGTTATCCAAGCGTGAGTTACTGGCCACCTCCAACCAAAGGCGGGCACGGTTTTTATTTGATCATCTGACCAATGGCTATGTGGCATTCTTTGAAATGGTTTGTAGCTTGCAAACTCCATCCTATTTTTGGCTGGAGTTGAAGGTGGCCCATATACATGAATTTTTGCAACATCATGAGATTTTTTTGTAGGCAAAAAAGTATTCATTGACCTTTTTTGAAAACATCCAAATAACCATTGCTTAATTACTGCATGCAATTGGATTGGACAATACCTCAAACAACTTTAAAATGATGGCATCAATTTTCAATTTGATAAGAATTAAATGAAAGCCTAGGCTGCAATGCAATTTTCATTATTGCAATTTGGCATTTTTTGATTATTTTTTTCCTTTTCTTTCTATAGGCTTGAAGCTAGCTTCTTTCTAATTTTTTTTAAGGCAATTGGGCCTTAAATTGCCCCAAAAAAAGACCCTAGGGCAGGGTGCCGGACGACGCTATTTGGTGAGCTTAGAGTGGCAAGCCAAGAATATGTGAGTAGTGAGCCAAGATTTGATGGGCAGCAAAAATATTTGGAGAAAAAAAAAAAACAAAATTTTAGAGAATGACTTATTTTTGTATAGAGATAACATGTTTTTTTTAAGTTTTTATGTTGTGTAATATTTTTCCTATGACTATGGAAATTGAAAGCCCTATGACCATGGGCAGATAGCTATGGGTTATTTGGCTTAGTTGTTGATGAAAAAAACTTGAAATGGTTCTTTGTGTACATTTTTGAATAGAAAGCAATATGGCAAAAAAAACATATTATAGAGAAATCACTAATTGAATAATGAAGAAAATGACAAATAAGAAGTAGCCTCCACACAAGAATCACCTTGAAATATATGTTGTACAAAAGCAACTATCAAGTACAAAGATGCATGGTAGGTGTCATCAATAGGCGTTTCACCTCCAAAAAACTAAAGGTATGTGCATATATAAAAGGGCCGCTTTTAGGGCCTACCTTACAAACTACGGTGAATATATAATAGAAATGCTTACAATGCACCCATTGACCACATTTGCCAAGCGCCCCTATAAGCATCTCTTTCAAATAAAAGATATGTGCAGCCAGGAAACAACTCAATGGTAAGCAAGTATGCTCTATCTTGTTTCCTAATTCTGATTGAAATGTAACTATGCACCCTAATCTTGAATGAGGAATGAGGATGACCTTCTGAATTTGACCACAAATCAAATTGGCTAATGCACAATTATTTGATTGTTTGGTCATACACCCCTTCAAACTACGCCGTGTAGGCTTTCCGAACCTTGTTTTAGGGTGCTCATCTGGAAGTGCAGGAGATGGGTACCTTGACAAGTCAATGGTTACAGATGAGTAGCCAAAAATGAGTCTTGAAGAAATCTTTTGGCATTGAAGGAGTTGAAATCTAACTTGCTCAAACGCCAAAATCTCCTTGGTGCTCAAATTTGTACCAAATTTCATTGGCCAAATTTCCGATTTGTACCTTTGACACAATGGTTGATGTTATCGTTGCAAAAATAAAATTTGCATCACTTCCACCTTGTTTTTTCTGAAGTTTGTCATGCCACCAATATATGTTGGAGCTATTGTATTACAATTTTATTGCACAATTCAAGTTGTGCACTTCTTCATTGTATTGGTTTGTTGTGCAAAGCATGCCTTTCTTGAACATCTAGAGAAACGAGCTATGTGCCATTCACTCTCATCACATGTAGTCTCCATAATAGAAATTACATGACCTATAGGAAGTGGAAGACAATTATTGGTTGCAAAACCTAAAACAGGCTCAAAAGGCAAACCATGTGAAGAACAATCTTCAGAGATATGTGATAAAATGCCATTGTTAGCGTGTACAATTGTCCTTTGAATTCTAGCTCAAGATCGTAAGTAGTTCACTTTGTCTAGATGGTGGGATTTTGACTTTGACCCATGAGGAATGTGGGCCTTTTGCTTCAAGGACCCAAAAACTTCCTCCCCTTCAAAATGCAGCTAACGAGTGCAAAACTCACTTGCAATGGGAACTTGATCTATCATGACATTTAGTCTTGCAGGGTCTCATGATTGAACGGCAAAACAATGAGCAGCATGCATTTGCAACTCCTCCCTTCTTAGCCATTGTCCACCATGGTCACCCTGCAAAAATTGATTGTACTGTACAACCTGTAGAGAAGCACAAACATAATCGTCCACAATTGCAACATACAAATCAAGACCACAATTTTGTGATTGCTGGAACCACTTGTTGTGGATTGACTTTGCCAAATTACAAGATGACATCTTAGCACATTTGTCATCACTTAGTTTCTACAGGAAAAACATTAGAATATTAGTAAACAACCAAATGAAAAAACCAAGAAGAAGATTTTGAGAAGCTAAATTACAAGCAGGTCTTTTAGCTAAAGAAAACATACTAGGGTCTATAGCGGCAAGGTTTATTGTTATGTACAAGACCACAAGGGACAACGTGGGGACAGCTACGAAGGTGGCTTAGTTTCATGTCACAACTTCCAACGTTCTAAAAAGGGTCTCGAGGCCGAGAGGGTTGGCCTTGGCATCAAAGTTGTGCACCAAGTGAGGACATTTGTCAGTTAAAGAAGGGTCTTGGGGTCGAGAGGGCTTGTCCTCACAACTAAGTTGTGTGCCCATTGCTTAATGAGAACATTTGGCAATAAAGGGAGTATCTCTTGGCCAAGGCAATTGACCTATACGGTTAGGTCTTAAAGCCACCGGGAAAACATAATGGATGTGCTTCACGGTAGTACAAATACTTGGCTAATAGAATCAGAGACAAGAAAGAAGATAAAATTAAGGTAAAGTTGGAGGGACCAAATTATGTACCAAATGCATGAAACCACCCCACTAGCAATAATAAAAATACTAGAATGCTAACCACAAGTCAAGACAAGGAATTGCCTCATGGGTTCCAGTGCCAAAAGAAAGCCACTACGCTCGGATTGCATAATATCTTGTCTCCACTTTGGCAAGCATGGGTGAGTTCTTGTATTGTTTGTAAAGTTGAAAATGTTGGTGTTGCAGATCAAAGCAAATGTCTGCCTTTGTATGTTTTTTTTAAGACTGCATCCAGTGGAGTAAACAAGTGCGCTCAAGCTCTAGCATGGGAACATTTGGATCACCAAAATTGTAAACTTGGCAAACATCATTCTAATTTGTTTGGGCGTTGTCTGCCATGAATCCTTCAAAATTTGCAGGGAAGACACCGTTTTGGTAGCAAATTTTGTTCACATTCCTCCAAAAGAGTATTTGAGTTGCAGTCTCTTTTGATTGCATATCACAAAGCTGCACCCGACATAATGTGGAATCATACACATGGCATGCCATGTGAGTTACCTAGAATCTAGCAACCTGGATTACATTTAAAACTATTTCAAGATTTAGAGGTGCGTCTTGAACCAAAATTAGTGTTTTGGATTTCTAGAGATTTCAACTTGGAAAGAGAAAAATAAGTATTTGGTTTTGCAAGGTTTGTACGGATAGTGAGAGATAGTGACTTTGAGTTTCTGTCATTGATGCTTATAAATTTAGGAGGCTGAAAACCAACGTTATGACTTTTGGCTTGGAAGTGACGCTCTCGTATACAAGATAGGATTTGCTTTGTTAAAAGTTGTGCCACAAAAGGAGGATACACAAGCTAATCTAGACAACGCCTAATATATTTCATGACAAGGTAGAACTTGCTTGTAAGTCTCCAATTAAAATTGAGCGTGATTTAGCAATGTTCAAATGCGCAACACGACTTTGAACACCATGGGGCTGCTCTTGTGCCTGAGACAAGGTCTTTGTACCGTGAAGTTGTGCAACAATTAACTAAAATCAAGTTGGTAATGAAATATGACAGTTTGGAATTAGCAAAATTTGAGCAATTTCTCATAACTTTTCAGCTCAAGTAATTTTCATCTGGTATATCCAATCTTTGCACAAGTTTAGAAGTAAGAGGGCCAGTCTCATGAACAAGATGGTCTCTTAGTTCCAAAGTCCGGGATCATTTGCATTACCTACTGCCAATAGCTACACGACTTGGGAGTTAAGTTTGGCACCATCATGTACAAGAGAGGGGCAAGGAACCTTCAAGTCTTGGAGCAACTATTGTCAACTAGTCCCACTGTGGCACAACTTGGCAAGCCAGAAGATTACTCTCGTGTGTGAGAGAGGAATCCAAAACCTTCAAGTCTTGGAGAGCATCTTGCTTGCCATCTCCACCATGGCACAACTTGGCTCTCTAGGAGATCACTCTTGTGTGCAAGAGGGGAGCCCCGGTGGTTCAAGACCTTCTGCCTTTATGGGTCACGTGGTCAATTTTGGACCCACTATTATAGCATAGTTGATAAGAGTTCAAGGACGGCATGATTGCGGACAGCATAGTCTTAGCAAGAGAGTGTGTCCATGTATACAATATTATCTAGCAAAATAGGAACTGGAGTATAAGCATGGCCAAATTGTAGGAGTGAAGCAAATCACTTTGATGTT
Source organism: Ulota crispa (assembly GCA_963920765.1). Taxonomy (NCBI): domain Eukaryota; kingdom Viridiplantae; phylum Streptophyta; class Bryopsida; order Orthotrichales; family Orthotrichaceae; genus Ulota; species Ulota crispa. The sequence continues at coordinate 8,603,107 of OY987245.1, forward strand.
ATGTACTCATTGCAGCAAATTTGTCGTGATTGCAATATCCAAGGTACCCACACTTGAGTATTTGATGGAGTTCCAAGTTTAAAGAATGGTTGTGATCTTATCATTCCAAATCTTTTGGATGACCTTCCAATTCCAAGGCTTTCTGGACCTAATTCTGAGGTTCCATTATGGAAAGCAAGAAACTTGGGTATCTCGAAAGTATTTTGGATTTTGATGCAAATTTTTTATACGACTATGGAGCTGCAATATTATTTCATGCCTCCTTTGATGAGATGGATCACTATGTCAAGCGCTTACTCAAGACATTTGGGTTCAAGTTACTCAAAGAGTGGTTTGGAGCAAACCAAATGCATCTAACAAATGCAAGTGACTATGCAAAATCAATAAGTGTATTCTTCTATTGATTTTCAATGTTTGAGTTTAAGTTGTTCTTCTACATGCTTGGATACTAACAACTTCTTATATGTATTTGCAAACACTTCAATTTACTACCAAGTTACTTGTGCATAATCTGAAAGCGCCGCTACGGTCCAACTTTCAATTCAGACGAATCCTGAGGCTGAGATTGCATGTATTAATGTTTGCAAAAACAATATTGTCCTGAACTATGTCATAAAGGATACACAAGTTCATTTCAGGGGTCAGCCCTTAAGGGGCACAGTCCTCTTATAGCTACTAGTCTAGGCTACTACTCTCCTTGGAGATGTTGTGATTGATTGTATAGCTGCATGCGGTATGTCATTTATTAATCTTCTATATTTTGTGTCTTTTGATATACTTTATATTTGTAGTATGTGGTTTCTTTACCCTTGTCTTTACCAATGTTTGCTTGTTGTTGTTTGTAGGAGGTAGCACTCAAGCTTGTCGTGACTCAGGTCGGCACATAGTTGCAATGGAGGAAGACAAGCTTGTTTTTGACAATCATTTGTTGCCAATGGCATGAGAGGCTACAGCTAGTTCTGCTAAGAGGCAGCAAGTATCTTCATCTACTCCTTCAGTTGATTCCAAAGAGGCAAATTTTGACAAAGAAGATGTACATGTTTTCCTCAATCAATTCTGCAAGTAAGTTTCTCCCTTCCTTTATTAATGTCTTTTCTTTTTTGATTCTTTATCATGTAAATTTGTTCTTGATCCTAATTTCTAAACCATTTTTTTGCAGCCCAAGCATAGAGGACAATTTTGTGATGCCTTGTTATGCACAGGCCACAGTCCATGTCATGGAAAAATATGGCGTAGTTAAAAATTCTTTGAGGCCTTTTCGTGGAGATTATAGAATGCGTTGCTTTCTCCAAATTTTTGCAATGGAGTCTAATTCAAGCGAGGCAAAAGCTTATGTGGAAGCTAGCTTGAGTATTAGAGGAATCTCTTTGTCAAGTTCCCTATCACTTTCAGTTGTGAACTTGGACAGCAGTTATGATGATTTGGAGATTTTTTCTTCATCAGCCTCATATTAGAGAGTTCAAAAACTCTCTTATTTTGTTTTCAATGAGTTTTTTGGGTGTCTCTAACTATATTAAGTATGCTCTCATTTGATTTCTTCTTTATTTCTTGTGTTGATCACTAGTTTTGGAAACTTGCATTTGCTCATTGGAACTACATCATATTACTTCTTCTTTGCTCTTGAAATTTTCTTCAACATCTTGAATATGCTCACAACCACTACTATGGGTTAATTTTTAAATTTTATGGCTTTTGCTCACTACAAGAAAATGGGCATTTTATGACTCTAAGTTATGACTATTGTGAGTCATTCAAAATTCTAAATGACTCATGACAATCATAAGTCAGAGTCATAAAATGCCCATTTTCTTGTGAGATCTTCACCATTGTTTTTATGCAATTTGTCCATTTTATACAAATGATTTTTCCCTAATTTTTACCCTAAACCTTACAGTTTTTTTGGCTTACATCTTCTATTCCAATGCCCACCCCAAGCCCACGCTTTTAAGTACCACCTTCCACAATTTGAAGAATTCCATTTTTGCAAACAATTTATTCAAATAAACCACTTGCGCAATCCAATTTTTTGGGCATAAATCATCTAAGTCTTTGCCCAAAGTTTCCCACAATTTTAGGTACTTCAATCCACGGGAATAGGATTTTCATAAAAAATTCTCAATAATTTAGGCTCACGGCTCTGTGCTCACTAAATAGCAATCCCTGCGGGGTGCTTGTGGCTAATTGAGCTCTTCAAGTATGCTCTTCTTGTCACCCCTACGGTTGTGATTCTATTTTGTTTGAACACAGTAGAACTTGGTTTTGGTTCTGAGACCTGTGACCGATTGATTTCTTATCTAACCTATAGCTGCAGGTGTGAGTTCTGGGCTAAGGGGCTTGGGAAGGACCTCATTTTGCTTGAAATTCATTATCTAAGGTAGAAATACCATAAACAGTTAAAATAAGCCACTTTAGCCTATAAGATATAGGAATTTCTTGAGAAATTAAGCTCAATCTGTGAAGAAACAAGGATAAGGAAGAGTGAAAAAAAAAAAAAAAAAAAAAAAAAAAAAACTCAAGAATGAATATTTTATGCAGTATAAATGTGGATTTAGAGTTTTGACCGATTTTGGTTTCATAAGTGCACCTTAAACGGCTACTTCTAAAACCTTATTCCAAAATAAGTTTAAACCAACCACATGCAAGGAAAGAGCATCTTTTTAAAATCTTTTTTAAAGCCAACTCTTATTGATTTTAGAACAGTCTACTTTGCCATTATTGGGAAATAACCGTTTATGATATTTCTACCTCATTATGTGTGTAGTCTCGTGCATATGTGAAGAGCTTGAGTGGTTTTTTTTGACTTACTAGGCCTTGCATGCAAAGTTGTCTTCTATGTATTCTTGAGAGTTTTTATCTGTCAATCAGTTGGTATATTTTGTTTTTCCTGGTACAGTTTCTAACTGAACCAAATCAACCGACTGATTTAAATTAAAAGCAAGTCACAAAGTTAGTACAGATATGCATGCTCTACAGTGGGGCCAAAGTATCCTACCAAAAAACCTCTATAGCATGCAGGAATGGTCTTGATTTGTGGTTTTTTTTATTGTGAGTTGAAAACTTCTTGATATAGGTAGCTTGAATTGCTTCCCCTATGAGATAAGCATTTCATAGGTAGCTCAGGAAGTGATATGAGGTGGTTCTTGAATGGACCCTCCTTAATCATAAAAGAAAAGGTGTGTTTTTTTGCAAAAGCTAATCATACTCCTTGATTTCATCTCATCTTTTTTTAAGTTGCAAGGGAATGGTTTGTGGGAGACCTAGAATCACAAATAGGTACCTACTACAAAAATCTTTGAAAATTCATCAACAACTCAATTATGCTTCTAAAAAGCCCATGAAAAAGTAGATCAGCCCTTAAATTGTTGCTTTTCAAGCTACCTACCTTAGTTGTGTTTGAGATTCGGCCATGAGCTAATCACACATCATGCATTTAAGGACCAAATTTAAATTTGGTCTATATCAGCTATGCACGAATGGCAATACCAGGGTTTTTAGTTTATCATAAAAACCTGCCAACTTCCTTGGTCCTAGATTGTGTCAAAATAAAAAGACAAATACATTTTCCTTCTTCTAATAGTTAAAACGTATTGAGGTTAAGATCAAGCTTGTTTTGGACTCCTCTCTTGCTTCGTGAAAAGCAAATGTGCTTTGTAGTGAGGGGTTAAAGGCCCAAATGCATTAGCAAACGTGTTTCTGCTTGTATAAGTTCATATAACGGACTTTCAATATGTTTATAAAATATGTGGGAGAACACACAAAGCAATAATGATTTTTTCACAAGATGTATTCTCCTATTTCAAGCAATCATTGATTAGGTTTCTTATGACCCCCAAAAACTAAAACTAGGCATGTCAAGCGGTTTAAATGATGGATTTTGAAAAGGGGCAATGCCACAATCAGAGTACCCCAAACAGATTGTCTCACTAGTTTTTGCCCTTGCCTATGATCTTTGTCTTCTCTATGAAGCCCTAATGAATAGAGTTGTGTTGTTAACATTTTGAGAAAAAAATGTTTTTACTTGTAGATTAGTAAGAGAAAGAAAAATGTTTTTAAGAATTTGGAATGTTATCATGTCTTGATGAGTCTTTTTGTAATAAATTTTGGAATTGTCCCATTTCCCAAAAATGAAGTAAAGGACTCATGTAGACAACAAATTTGTTTGATAGGATTTGAGAAAACAAAATTATAGTTGTACAAACATGTTTGGCCCATATAATAAAAATGTATTAGCCCACAAAGTACAAAAATTAGTTGTTATGGATACTTTAAACAACAATTTAGAGTGGATTTTTTCATACCTAATTTAAAATATCAAAAAATTACAATTTTACTTTTCTTGTGGCAAAAGCATAAACACATACTTATCTCTAAGTGCACATAAGGTCAAATTACCAAAATGTTAATAATTCATTTGGTATATACAAATAAGTGGTCAATATAAGGAGATAAGGCCCTTTTTGATCATTCCGGATGGTCCTTTTTGGTACCCTAATCGTGCCATTGCCCAAAGACCAATGAATTCTAATTTGTTGTCATTCTCTTTTTATTTGTTTCCAGAAATTTTAGTTACTCTCATTCAGTTGACGCTTATTGCTAGTAAGATAGAAAACATGTTATTGAAATGTTCAATCCTAGGCCATCGACCTTATGGCACAGACTAATGAATTATGCCATCCAATCTTGGGCTATGGAGTATTTTACATGAAATGTTAAATTACCAAACTTGGACCACCTCAAAACTTGTGAGAGGAATTATTATTTACATGCATGGAGGAAGCTTATTAACCCTTTAACCCCTGAGCGCCCATGCCAATTTCACCAAAATCAGGGTTTTGGGAGACCTACACTTTTATGTATTGTATCTTAGTTAGTTGGATGATTCACAAAAAAGGACCATTGAAAATAGTGGAACGCCTACTAAGTAGAAAATGATTTGCAAATTTTGGGAACAATTGATCTTGGGAGATGGGATATTATAACATTTGATCAAACAAAATGTGATGGCAAAATCTCATTTTTGGGTAGGTAGTTGCTATTTGATGATTTTTACAAAATTCTATAAGCCCTAAATTTGTCTTGAATTTTGTGAGCAACAAGATTAGATGTGAATGCACACACTCGTAAATTATTGAAGATTGCACTTCTTTTTATGTCAAGTTTTAGGGCTTCAAATTGCTATTGCACGGAAAATAATGACCGGCACAGTTAGTGGCTATTGCCATAATAAGGGTCTAGAACATGCTTGAACTTGTGCCAACAAATTTCCCGCTACCACAAAGCACACAAAAGGAAGCTTGCAAGGGATATTGACCAGTTGCAGCCTGTAAAATGTTGCTTGCCACCACTACCCATATGGTGTTTCACCCAATCAAACCTCCTGTGGCACTTGTACAAGATTTGGCTTTCCTTGCCATTACTCCATTAGTGGGTGTCAAAATTGGCATTTTTTGAGATTTTGGGATAACTATCCGGATCTTTTTTAAAGTTACAGGGTGGTGGCTAATCTGATTCTGCAAAGTTATCACCCTTGCAAAGCTTCACAAACTACTTGATAAAAATTTCAGTAAGTCTTCATAACTTACGTATGAGATAATGTCACAAAGATTGATGTGTGATATTAAAGAGGGAGGCTGTGATATTAAAGAGGTTAGGATGTGATGTAATTAAGGTTTTAGTAGTATGATTAGTAGTAACACTAACCTCTTTGATATCACACCCTCTCTCTTTGATATCACACCTTCCCTCTCTAATATCACACCCTCCCTCTCTAATATCACATCCTACCTCTTTAATATCACAAAATTACGTAAATTTGAATTTAAGATTAATTAGTGAGAGGAGGTTAACGTGCTAGAAGAGAGCTACAAGATCGCTTGATAACTTTTATAAAGAGAGGGCATAACTAGTTAGAGTTGTCAACCACCTCTAGAGGTGGGTGATAAAGTTATCATACTTGATAATTAGCAAAAGTGGTTGAGTTATGGGGTGGTCTAAGCCAAAGTTATCTTGTGCCAAATGGCCAAGTTTGACACCCACTATTGGCATGGACAACTTGAATGCCTTCGTAATTGTAGTTTATAGCAAGATCAAAAAATGAAATCCAATGCCTATAACAAGCCGTTGAAATCATGAGCCACGTGGTCTTGTCGATGGGGTGCTCAGGGGTTAAGACACCCAATTGTAATGATGCTAGTTAGAACAGACATTATTTTCTTTTAGTATCCAACCCTTACAAGACCTTTGCCGCATTATTCTAAATCTAGACTTTTCATGTAATTCTCCTTCTAATATTTTGAATGTAAATCATTGTTTTTAGATTTTTGAACTTTAGACTCTTTAGATATAGTTATCTATGACAAACATATTTTAAATGTGGTAGTCCTACACACTAAAAGAAAAATGTGTACTAAATGTCTGGACAACTATTGCAAATGTCCTAAATGATTGTACTTGAATCTTTATATAGTTGTTTAAACATTTTTAGTTGTTATGAGCTAGTCATTTTGGACACGCTTTTCTTCTAGTAACACAAGGTTTACAACAAGTGGTCTCTTGAGTTTTTAGGTCAATTGAAAATTGACCAATTACAAAAGGACCAACATCTCAACAAGGTATCATTGTTGCATAGACTTGTTTTTGTTATAAAACATTACTTATTTGTTTTTATTTATCTTCAATCAAACTTCTGAACAATCTATTATTCCTTAATGGATCCTCTAATGGTGTATCATCAACTTCTTAAGTGTCCATTGTCACCATCTTGAACCCTTGAAAAACCTTTCCTAGACTAATCAATTTGTATCGATTACAAATTGAAGTCAATAGATTTTTAAAACATTGATTTTTATCTTTCCTGGTTAATAGCAAAAACGATCAGTTAAACTTCTTTTATTAAATATTCATTCTTCATATCAGAGTCCATGTTCATAAAAATAAAACTTTAGTTTACCGTATCAAAATACAAGAAATCATTACAAAAAAGTTGACAGTTAGGTTTATATTTGAAGGGAAACTCTTTCAATTTTATTTTAAAAATTGTGAATTATTTTTTCAAAGTTTAATCATATGAAATTTCCAAGATTCATTTGTGTTATTGTAATAAAAAAAGGTTCATTCTTTTTATTTGATTAAATTGTCATAAAATTTGAAGAAACCATATTAGAACACATCTCAAATTTGTTCAAAATCCTTTATCATTTTGGAGATCCATGTTAGCATAGCATGTATCATGCCTTGAACCAATGTCCAAAGAAAACCAACCTTTAGTGTAATGGTAGCCAATTGGTCCTTGTAAAAACTAGATTACCAAATAGATGAAATCAAACCAAGTTCATAAAATAAGATCACCAAAATCATTGGACGTCCAAATTGTTAGGGACAGGTTTTCTTGTAAGAAGCCTCAAGTAAGGTAGGTGCACCCATAAGTGTGGAAATAAGGGTTTTGGAGTAGGTAAAACAATTGACTAACTTTGAAAAAAAATATTGTATGTTAGGAAATGGAAACCAAAAATATTGGTATCAATTTCAAGGTTCCAACTACAAGCATTTGTTCACAAAGATTTTCAAAGTCCAAAATCACTAAAATTGTAAGAACCATGTGTAAGAGATGCTAATCACAAGGCTTGTTGGTTCTTAAATAATGAGATGGGTACTCAAAACCTTATGCTAGTCACCCACAATCATCACTTCATCACTCATAACCATCACTCACTCACCCACAACCATTTGTTTTTTTATTGATTAGCCCTGCCACTGTCCGATGACGGGCATGGGGACGCAACTCTTATGGATGCTGCTACCTTAAGTGAGTATTTGATTGATAGAATCTTATACAAACATATATTTCCCCACGTTTCCAAGGATATGGAAGGTTCTTTTCTATTGTTTTTCATTTTCAGGAGCAAAGACAGTTAAGACACACGTAGTTGAGTAAAGTATGGCTCTATCAAAAACAATAGTTTGAGCCAAAAGCAAAGTTTCAATGGTCAAATATTGGTTTTGCCATAGCCAATGGTAACCTTTGTTGCATATTATTCGAGATATTATTATCTTAGACGTATAGTGCAAATTGGTTGTGTTTAACCCTTAACCCTTTAAGGACCACGCAATCATATTTTGGTTGCTGGGAGTGGTTTTTGGCCTGTAGGTTGAAATCGTCCAATAATTTGGAATTTGGTCTTGAAGTATGCATGTGATCACAAGAATTTTGCATTCATCTAAAAAAATAACAATGCAATTGGGTATGTGAGTTGATAAATAATGGTGTTCATACGGCATGGCTTCAAAATACTTATCCAATTTTTGTTAAAGATGGATCAAAGCAACAACACAATACATCAAGTATGCAAGAAGAATGTTAAAAATTTCAAATTGCTTAAGAAATATGCTTGTATTGTTTTCCTATATAGTAGTAGTATAATTGTAGTATTTGAAGATCTACTGAAACGTTGTTGTCATTTTGGCTTTAAAATTTGTCATCTTACATTTAAGGCCTATTCTTGATTGTTTTCACCAATTTGATTTTTCAAAATAATTATCAAATTTCTTGTTGAACCATTTTAGGGTAGCAATGAAAGTGGGTTTTTTGACCCTTTTTGTCCACTTAGTACATTGTGATTGCTATTTTTATCTATCTTGTGTGAAACCAATCTTATTGTAAAGGTGGGAAACCCTGCTTTCTAGAAATGTAAGGCTCTTTTCAATCAAAGCTTGCATGAAGCATTAACATTCAAAACCACACAAGCATGAAACATTAGAGATTTTTTGCATACGGCTCACTCAATCATTGTAATGTTTCACTTACAACGGTAGATCTAGCTGAAATTTTGGTGCTTTAAAGTAAACAAGGTGTACTTCCCATTTGTACGGTTGGATTATTGAAAGTGGATCCATATTTGAGTCAATTGCACATCTAAGCTTACATCCCCTATTTTTAGTGGATTTTGTGAAAATGGGTGTGGTCCTTAAAGGGTTAAAGGCCCAAGCCTATTTTTTGTGTGAAAGTCATTGAAAATTGTCACTTTTAGGAGAATGAGTAGAAAGGTAGGAAAAAAAGTTTTTTAGGAAATCCAACCGTAAGATCTTGCCCTAGACTATGGGAGGTACTTGTGGGAAAAAAATCAACTCATTCTAGATGTGGAGGAGTGAGACATTGTCATTTGAAATGAAAAATAAATTTTTTTTCTGTGTTGCCCAAAAATTTCAGAAGCCTTTGACTGCTCCTATACAAGCTCCTATATCAAAAATATTGCTCTACTCAAAGTTGAGGTTTATTTTTCCCATGTAGAAGACCAAGTTAGGTGTGTGTGGGAGAATTTTCAAATGAATTGGAGGTGTGAATCATACTTTGTAAAATCTTGCAATGCCATAAGGCCATGAAAGTTGCATATACACTAGGCAAAATTGGAGGATTTATGTAAAATTCAGAAATCTAAATGGCTTTGATCCAAACAGTGAAAACCAAGGAATCATAGTCTACAACAACTTGGGAAAAAAAAAGTAAAAATAAATACACAAAGAGCTCAAAAAAATAAAGCACCAAATTTTTACAAGGGGCAAAAGAAATGGAGGTTTGAGAGTCCCACACCTACTAACAAACTAAAACTTCTCATAACTTTCATCTCATTAATTGGAATTGAATGATTCAAAGCTTCCCACATATGTAAAAATCTAAAGAATCAATTTCAAAATTTTATTTATAAAAAATGTAATTTTTTTGTTGGGCTACTTGATTCTCCTTTGTTTTTTAGTTATTCATGCATAACTCTTCAATAAATGTTAGAATGAAAAAAAAAATTAGATGCTCATGTAGATCTCTAAATTCCCCATCTTCCATAAAAGTTTCAAAAAATCACATAAAGTAGTTTAGCTATAGGTACATGCCCAAAACCCCACTTGGCCCCCAAGAGACCACTTGGGCCTTTAGGGGTTAAATAATGTGTGTTTGACTAGTGCTGACTCAACTCATGTGCAAGATTATTTGTTCATGTCTCATGTAATTAGTTACTAATCCAATTGATGATTAATGGAGTTAGATAATTAAACATGTTCCCAATTTATTCATTATGTTACTAACTTATTCATTATATTACTAATTTATTCATTAGGTTATCAGTTTATTTACCAATGCTAACCAACAAAATGGAATTAATTTTAGTAGAAGCATTTGGTTGTTAATTGGCAATGAAATGATTTGATGATTTTGACAATTCTTAAAAGGGGTTAGAAAACAAAATAGTAGATATAGCAAAAAAATTGTTCAAAAAAATGAAAAGAAACATTTGATTTATAAATTGAAGAGCATTAGTTGATGTTAACCCCTAAATGTCCAAAGCACTTTTTGAGCTTTTAGGAATTTGTTCTATGTTGAACAAAAAGCCAAATTTTTGATAAGTTGTATTAGTCTTTTGAAAATTGTAGTTGTACAAAAACAAACTACATGTGTATTGTGTTGGAGATCACATAGGAAAAGATAATAGAACAACATCATTTATGGATTGAAAGACTATAATGTTTGATCAAGAGGGTGCTAAAACTACAAAAATGACTTCAAGTCTTTCAATCCTCTTTTCACATGTCAAATTTAAAAAAATGGTCGCATGAAAAATATGGGGTTAAAGGACATAACATACATAACTCCAATAAATTTACAAAGCTTTTCAAAATCTCCTCTACAATTTTTTCAAATGAATTTCTAGTATAAATTTTTCTCCAAGGTCAAGTGTATTTGAGGCTCCTCTCCAAAAGCTCTTAACATTAAAAAAAGTCAAGATTGCAATGGACACCCTTGCATAAAATCTTGAATAGAAAAATCATAATCAAGAATTTACAAGATTAGTGTTTTGATGCTTAAACTAGATTTCAAAAAGAATAGTTAAAAAATGAAATATACTAAAAATAGAAATTTAGCTAGGTTTTATAAAAGTTCAAATTATTGTCAACACCATAATGTGGTGCCTTGAACACCATATTTGTTATAATGAGAGAATGGGGACCTCTCAAAATAAACATGTTGATCTCAACCAAAATTAGCAATTTCCATTAAAATGAGATTTTTCAACTCAAATTGAGCTCAATTGACATAAAACCTTTCAATTTTAGGTCAAATTTGAAAGGTTTTTTGTCAATTGACCTAAATCCTATTGTCAAATTGACCTAATTTTTAAAAAAATTTACTTTAAATTACCTCTTATTTCACTAGAAAACTCTCATTATAACAAATATGGTGTTTTTGGGCATTTAGGTGTTAATTTGCCTAAACAATTAGAGTGTTTTTTTCCAAAAAAGTTACTCTATAAGGTATAAAATTCATCACATGTTTTTACATATATTATTGTTTTTACAAATAGGGATTTATGACTCTCAATTACAACAACACTAAATTTTAAAGTAGTTTGTATTTGTATAACAACACAAGATATTTAAAAAGTGTCAAATATCAAGAAACTAGAGTGGAACAACCTAGTTCTACTATTTAAAATAATTGGTGACTTAAGCCTTAACCCCAAAACGACCCTAAGGACAAAATGTGTCCTTGACCATTTTTTGAAGTTAAATAAAACCTTATCAAATTACTGTATTTAGTTGTTTGTAATTTTTTTTTTTTTTTTTTTTTGAAGTTTAGTATTAGCTTCAACAATCTAAGTTTGCAAATGATTGATGATGATTTTCCTATTCAAGATTTTGTGCACGAGTATCCATTGCAACGTTGACTTTACATAGTGTTGAGGGCTCTTGGGAGTGAGCCTCAAATACACTAGATCTTTGAGAATAATTCACATTAGAAATTCATTTAAAATATTGTAGAGTAGATTTTGAGAAGTCATAAATTGATCAGGATTATGCAAGTTAAGCCCTTTAACCTCATGTTTTTTTGGTGACCAAACTTTTTAATTTGACATGTGAAAAAAAACTTGAAAGACTTTAAACCACTTTCACAATTTTAACACCCCATGATCAAACATTATAAGTTTTCAATCCAAAAGAGATATTGTTGTGTTTTCTTTTCTAATAATAATCTCTAAAATGTCTAGTTTGATTTTATACGATTACAACTCAAAAAAAATTGATACAACTTATCAAAATGTTGGCTTTTTGTTCAAATTAGAAAAAATTTCTAGAAGCTCAGAAATTTCTAGGGTTGTTTTGGGATTAATGATATTCATTACTTATGCTCACTAATTAATAGCTTGGACTCAACATGAATTTATTGCCCTTGCTAATTAAATATGGATACACATGAACTAAGTTTAATTAGGATGTGATGAATTAATGGGTACACTAGGGGTGCCCATGCTGGATGGACAAGGGGAAATGATTACACACGGGCCATTGCAGGTGGGCCATGAGTGAAACAGGGTAAGAAATTAGCATACAGATTACTAAAATTATAGTTCCCTATAAGGTTGGCACGTCCAATCTGGAGCATGGTCCTAATGTGGTGTATATGTACACAGTTAGCATATTTAAGATCTAAAATCCAAACAAGCTGTAAATAGCTTATTTTTTCTAACACAAAAATAAGCTATCTATGACTTGTTTAGATTTTAAATCTGAAATGTATTAACTGTGCACATATGCACCACATTAGGATCATGCTCCAGATTGGGTGTGTCTACCTTATGGCCTTGTGGATACCGAACTCAAGTCCTTCATCAGCCGGATTTTGAATAATATTTCGGCATGCAGTTGGTAGGGGGGTTTCTTCCCTATCTGTATGAAATCCATCCGGATACAGATAGGGAAGCCCCCTAGTGGAAATGCTCTAAAACTTGTCCTATACAGAAAGATCACATACTAGGGGTAGTCACGGGGCTTCTCAAAGAATGAAAAGAGAATGGAGATTGAGAAGTTGTGGAGAGAAAGGAGGAGCCAAAAGGAGCTCGTTCTTCATGAAGATGTTGTGACACCCCATTTGTGTGTTTTGAAGAATGAGAATGGAGAATGAAGAATTGTTTACTTAAAGAAAAGTTGCATGGTCAACGATTGGAAGAGCAAAAATAGCTAGCATGAAAAACAATTCACAAACGAGGAAAACGAGTAGATCACGGTAAGAAGTGCACTCGCTAACTCATTCTCCACTCCATTCTTCACCTCCAGAGGAAAATAATGGAGTTTTAAGAAGTTTAGCAAGCTAATGAAAAGGCACGCTACGTCAGCTACCAACGACTTGGCACGTCGACATTCTCATTCTTCATACTCGACCGAAGAAGTGCCGTGACTACCCCTACTGTATGGCACACTTCTCCTCAACAGTAACTAAGCAAATACACAGCTTTTTAGTGTACCTCGAAGTGCTATAGAGCCTCGGAGTAACATACGGTGCGTGGGAGTGCCAGCAGGAAAGTTGCCTCACGAGGAAGACCCGTCGCCACTGGCTGCAATTAGGCTCATGGCTGAAGATCACGTCTTTGCCGTATCGCGGAATACCGGCCACTGCTGAAGTCACACGGACGTCGGTTCCCCAGAAATAGGGTCTCATGCTTCAGCAGACGTCAGCGTTTCCGATTGACTTCCTCCACTCCACTTTACACACGTTTCCCAATGAAATTATTCCTGCACCCACTACTCTGACTTGTTCTATTCTCGAGTTTATCATTTCACACTGTACACCACGCTCCTGGGTTTGAGCGCCCATGTCATTTTCACCAAAATCAGGGTTTTGGGAGACCTAACTTACACCTTTGATGTATTAGGGGGTTTCAAATATGTGGTTCAGCACCAAAATCATTCACGTGAATGAAATTGGTGAACAAGTTAGTCAAGCCACCGTTCATGTCCTTGCGTTCACCCATTCAAATAACCGAATTGTAGTGAACTACTCACCACCCTTTCAACTTTGTCCACAATCATCAATCCTGTAAGCTAATCTGAATCCCTTCAATTCCACCATTGTCGCTTCTAATTTGGAACCTTTGGTTCTACAATTGTTCACTTTTAATCAAGATCTCTTCAGCTCTCCCATCGTTGTTTCTCGCGCATTGCAATTCCTTAAATGACCTTGACCTGACAATCAACTTTGCATCCAAACTGTCTAAAGGTGCAGAGCCCGAGCCAAGAAGCGGGCAACAACAAAAACAAGTGCGGGCACAGGAGCAATAGGAACCCGAGCTGAGCTTGCGAAAGAGGCTTGGAGGAAGAGGCTTCACGTCATTCACGCGTGAACGAGCCATGGCGACCTCTTGGAGGTCCTCATGGGTAGTTCACTTTTGTAAATGCATGTTCACCAGTGAACAAAAATTCGTTCACGACCATCCATTCACCATTTTTTTGAGATATTTGAAACCCCCTATTGTATCTTCGTCAGTTGGGTGATCCACAAAAAGTGACCATTGGAAATAGTGAAACATATACTTAAAAAATAGCTTGCAAACGTTGGGAAAATTTGATTGTGCCCAAGAGATGGGAGATTATAACATTTGATTAAACAACATGTGATAGCAAAATCTCAATTTTTGGTAGGTAGTTGCTATTTGATGATTTTTACAAAATTCTATAAGCCCCGGATTCATCTCAAATTTTGTGAACAACAAGATTAGATATGAATGCACACACTTGTAAATTATTGAAGATTGTACTTCTTTTTGTGTCAAGTTTTAGGGCTTCAAATTGCTATTGCACGGGAATCAATGACCGGTACAATTGGTGACGGTTGCCATAATAAGGGTCTAGAACGTGCTTGAACCTTTGCCAACAAGTTTCTCGCTACCACAAAGCACACAAAGGAAGTTTGCAAGGGATATTGACCAATTGCATCCTGTAAAACATTGCTTGCCACCACGGTGTTGTGATGTAAATCACGGCATATAGTAAATATGTAAAATTTGATTAGATTGTAGTTTGTGTGAGGTGTTGTACTCTTTTTCCTTTACTTGCAATTTTACCCTTGATTTACAAGGTTTTCCCAGATAAGGTATTGATGAGGCAACAACCATATAGAAGTGTTAGTTAACTGAAGACACTAGAGTTTATTTTAGAAAAATAATTCAAGAACCAATAGTAGAGAAGGACTTTTACTTTATGTCTTCTCTCTTTAGTATATAAATGAAACCATATTTGGAAGAAATCTTGTCTTATCATATTTTGAGACCAATTTTTATTATTCCATATATGTCTTGTGTTTTGAGACCATTGTTCTTAGAAACCAATTATTATTTGATATATATTTGTATTTGTTGAAACCAAAATATATTTTCCTACACATTGATTTATATTTTAATTGATTTTGCTCTTTTATGTTTTGATCATCTTGGAGAGTTTCTTTAATATTGATTGTGTGCATACTATTTCTCACTAGTTTCTCTGAGACAGATGCAGCAAGACACCCTGCGTGTTCCCAAAACGCGCTCCTCTCTACCCAACAACGGCCCATATGGTGTTTCACCCAATCAAACCTCTTGCGGCACTTCTACAACATTTGGCTTTCCTTGCCATTACTCCATTGGTATGGACAACTCAAATGCCTTCATAATAGTAGTTTATAGCAAGATCAAAAAATTAGATCTAATGCCTCAAATAAGCCTTTGAAATCATGAGCGATGGGATCCTGTTGATGGGGCACTCAGGAGTTAAGGAACACACACATTTTCACAAAATTCACTAAAAATAAGAGATATAAGCTTAGATGTACAGTTGAATAAAATATGGACCCCATTTGAAAAATCCAACCATACAAATGTAAAGGGCACCTTGTTTCTTATAATGTAGCAAAATTTTAGCTAGATCTATCATTGGAGGTGAAAATTTATAATGGTTGAGTGAAACATATGTGGAAAATCTCTAGTTTTTCATGCTTGAGTGATTTTGAATGTTAATGCTTCATGCAAGCTTTGATTTGAAAAGATCTTTATAGTTCTAGAAAGCAAAGTTTTCCACCTTTCCAAACAAGACTAGTTTCACACAAAATAGACAAAAATAGCAATCACAAAGTGTGGCTAAGTGGACAAAAAAGGGTAAAAAAACCCACTTTATTTGCTATCCTAAAATGGTACTATAAGAAATTTGATAAATGTTATGGAAAATCATATTGGCAAAAATAATTAAGAATTAGCCTTAAATGTAGAATGACTAATTTTAAAGATGAAATCACCACATCATTTCAATAGATCTTCAAATACTACAATTACACTGCCATTTAACCTCAAAAGGACCAACCTCAGTTTTTACCAAAAACTCTCAAAAATCGCCTTTTTTAGAGCACCAACCAAATTTGAAAACTAAAACACTTTTTTGCATGTGTAATTGCAAAATCTTGTAGTGCAATAGTTTTAGAAGATGTAGAAAAAAATTCAGAATTTTCCACCAAGTGGATTCGAAGATACAACAATTTGAAAAGTTTTTTGGGTCATGTGGAAAACCGGGGAGCTATCTTCAAAAGGTGAAATTCCTAAGGGGAAAAGGCCATGTTAGCGGTACTTTGTAGATTCCGTATTCCGCCTAAGTAAGGTGCCTATAAAAAAAAATTCAAATCATTTCAAATTGTACAATACATGGGAAAAATTAGGAAGTAAAAAGAATTAGAGAATGATTCAAAACATTAAATAATAATAATTTAGTTATGGAAATAAAAAAATTCAATCCCAACGGTTGTAATGTTGTAAGTAACAATTTACAACCTTTGGTCTTACATATTTTCAAAAATATTGAAAATCAAATAAAATAAGAAACTACAAAGTTTATTTTAGAGTAGAGAATCCATAACTGCCTGCAAACAAAAACTCCTCATAACTTTCACCTCACCAATCCAAATGGAATGATTTAAAGATTTCCACATACATATAAGTCTCTTGAACTAATTTCAAATTTTAGTTTCCAAAAAAAGTGATTTTTAAAAAACTGCCCAAGCTGCCTACCAAACATAAAAAACAACATATTAGGCCAAAACTTTTTGCTCACTATTCAATACGTCATGAAAGTTAGTGCAAATGAAAGACATTCCTTGTTCCCACCTTTTGTTAGAATTTCAATCTAAAGTATGAAAATCTCCAATCACAAGCACCTGCCCAAAATTTCTATGGTTCCAAAAAGGGCAGCTTGGTCCTTTTGGGGTTAAGCAATTTGAATTTTTTTAAGACTACACAATTGAAATGTGGCATTCTTTTTGGATATTTGATGTATTTTATTATTGCTTTGATCCATCTTTGACCAGATATGGATACATATTTTGAAGCCACAATGCATAAATACCATTATTTATCAACTCACATACTCAATTTCATTGTTTTTTTGTTGAATTCAAAATTCTTATGATCTCAAGCGTTCTTCAATAGAAATTTCCAAATTATTGAGCAATATTTCTCTATAGGCCAAAAACCACTCTCTTGAACCAATATATGGTTTGGTGGTAGCTAAAGGGTCAAGTAGAAATGGAAAAGTATTACAATAAATATGAGCGGAGGGATTAGAAAGGGATGGTGGTCAATAGACGTATGTAGGTAGTAAGTAAGAGCAACTCCACCAGTGACTCCAACACACTCAAAGTGGATGAAAAGTGTTAAGGCGCCTCTCAAAACCCTCTCAAGTCATTTTGTCCTATTGTGTCTAGCAAGGGCCCTTCAAGCCACTATTCATTCATTATTCACCCTAATTTTAGTGAGCTTTATCATCTGCTTTCCTTGATAAGTGGTCAATTGCTTATTTATGGGGTGTGTTGGAGTGCAAAACTACCTTTTTGAAGAGCATGGGTGGAGATCAAGGGGCTTGAGGGCCGGCCAAAACAGGTGAAAAACTTTGAAAGAGCCTGGACCAATGGAGATGCTCTAAGGGTGAGAAATATCAAGTTGGTATGTCCCCTCCAACCTTCTCCTCCCTTGTTTTTCTTCACTTAGCTTACTAGTTGCAATTTTGTGGTTCTTGAAGATGTTTCTATGTTGTATCCATTAGGGGGTTTCGGATATGTTGTTCACCACCAATTTCATTCATGCAAATGAAATTGGTGAACAACTTAGTCAAACCACCGTTCATGTCCTTGCATTCACTCATTCAAATATCCAAGTTGTAGTGAATTACTCACCACCCTTTCAACTTTGCCCACAATCACCAATCCTCTGAGCTAATCTCAATGCCTTGAACTCCACCATCGTTGCTTCTAATGTGGAATCTTTTGGCTCCACAATTGTCTGCTTCTAATCAGAGTCTCTACAACTCCACCATTGTCGCTTCTTGCACATTGCAATTCCTTGAATGACCTCAACCTAGCAATCAACTTTGCATCCAAACTTTCTAGAGACGCGGAGTGAGAGCCAAGATGCAAGCAGCAGGCGCGGGAGCGACAGGAACACAAGCAAAGCTAGCGGGAGAGGTGAGGAGGGAGAGGCTTCACATCGTTCACGCGTGAATGAGCCATGAGGACCTCTTGGACATCCTCATGGGTGGTTCACTTTTGTGACTTCATGTTCACCAGTAAACAAAAACTCGTTCACAACCATTCATTCACCGTTTTTTTGAGATATTTGAAACCCCCTATTGTAAGTTTGGAAATGCAAAGGTTTCAAATTGAATGAAGAAGAAGAAAAATTAGAAAAAAACAGTAGTCAACATTCCATAGTAACACTTAAGTGTCCAAAAAAATTCACCAAAATTAGGGTTTAGAGAGGCATACATTTTGGATGCATTGTATATGTTTTAGAGCAGAAAACAACTATTGCAAACAAACTTTTCATTCATCTTGTTCTTTACCAAACTGCTCACTTTGTTTTTTCATCAAAAGCTTGGAACAATTGTAAGCCCCATGGATACTAAGTATAAACATAAGATCGGTAAGTTCCTCTTATAGCAAACCTCATGTGACCAACAATCAATCTAATGCACCTTGATTGAATTGGAAATTTTATGCAAAAAATCATCAAAACTCCAATTAATTTTGAATGAGAAAACAGAGGTGAATAAGTAGAAAAATCATATCCCAAATTAATATAGAAATCAAAACAGTTAAAGGAGTTACTCTCAAATTTTATCCAAAATAGATATATTAAGTGTTGAAGTACAACACTTATAAAGGTATTGTGCACTCCTATTTGAAAATGATCAAACGGATGTACTAAAAATTGACTCAATAAACGGATAACCTAAACCACAACCTTGACCTAAACTTTGTGACCTGTGACTTAACCCCTAAAGGACCAACTATCCCCTTGGGGGACAAATGGGCCTTGGGCATGTACTTATGACTAAATCAATTTTTATAAATTTTTGAAATTTTTGAGAGTGGTGGAGAATTCAAAGATATATGTGCACATTTAATTTTTTCTTCATGCAAACAATTATTGAAGAAGCCGCATGAATTTTTGAAAAACAAGGGAGGGGGGTGGCATGACCCTTGATGGATGAATGATTGATGAATGAACTAATGCTCAATAAAATATGAATTAGTGAACAAGGAGAACTTGTTATGATGTGTTTTGGACATGACTTGGTGGCATCAAGTGAATGCTTGGATAGCTTACTAAGATGGAGTTGTCCATGAAAAGTGCCAAGATGGAGAACCTTTTAATATTAAAGGTAAAATATAAGTATCAAATTTCCCTCTATTTTTTCATTTCCAAATGAAAAGGTCCATCAAGTTGAATTGTGAAGCATATTTAGTACACATTGAAGAAGTGCAGAATGAAATGAAAGGAAATGATTTTTAATTGATGTCAAGCCAATTTTTGAATGAACCTAAGGACATGTTTCTGGATGAAATTGATGATTTGCCACCAGTTAGAGAAGTTGATCAAGTTATAAGAAATAGTAGCTCATGCGGCTTTAATAGCTAAGGCAGCATATTGAAGTTTTTTTTTGAACTCAAAAAAATGAGATAAAGCATTAGATGAATGATTTATTTAAAAGAAATGATGCATTAGACCAAAGAAGTCTTCCTGGGGTGTGCTTGTCTTCTTTGTGAAAAAGGACAAAACATTGAGACTTTGTATAGTTTATGGATGGTTTAATAACTTAACCATAAGTGAATATTTTTACATAGGATTGATGATTTATCTGACCATATGCATGGTTCAAAAATATATAATAAAACTGATTGCCACGGACATCTCCTATTTGAAGGTGGTGTTTTAGTTAATTTTTGAAAGATCAAAGTGATTAAGGAATAAACAATATCTAAAGAGAAGAGTGAAATAAGTATTTTTTTTGGGATTTGGTCAGCCGATATAGACAATTTGTGAAAAGACCATACTTTTATATATGGATGCTAAAGATTTAGCAATTGAAGACATTTTGATGCAAAAGAGATAGATGATAAAGGATTTTTAAAATCACAAATTGAATCTTGAATATGAAATTTTTGAAAAATACTAAAACTAGAAAGATTATCTAGAAGCTCAAGCTTCTTGGAAAAGAGAGATTGATTTTTGAAAATGTTACCCTAACTTTTTCATTGAGGACAATGAGACATTTTAAGGGGGAATTGTGTCATGACCCTTGATGGGTGAATGATTGATGAATGAACTAACGTACAATGAAATGTGAATTAGTAGACAAGAAGAAAAGTCCTGAAGGTGGATATCTTTGGATGATGAATTTGTGCATTGGGGTTAGACAACTTCATTTGAATGACAAGGGTACGAGATGTACACTTGAGGAGAAGGGTACATGATGTACCTTTGATGACAAGTGTACAGGATGCACATTTGATGACAAGTGTAAGAGATGTACAATATCGTCTCAAAAGTTTTTGTCACCTTGTTTCTCTTGATCAATCAACTTTGCAACATATGGAACATAATCAATATTTTGTTGATTTGAATCATACAAACTTGATTCTTATGCAATCCAAACATGCATACCAAATTTTGATTCCTTAAATTCAAAATTCCATTTTTAGTGAGTTATTTTGTTATAAATTCAAGGTTTTACAAGAAAATAGTTTGAAAAATATCGGTGACAAATTTTTGAGATTTGATTGCACGGATATGTAGAAAACATCCATATGCACATCTTCCATGCTAAAAAAGACCCCCTCAAGTAACAAAATAATTATCTAGTTTATTTTCAATGTGACTTGTGATATGCCCAAATTTTGCAGAATAAATATTTCTTTGTTATAATCAAATTTTGTTATTTGGTTCATATATTATGACAAAACTTGTACATTTGAACATGATATTACATTTTCTTGGTGAAAAGCTAGCTAAAAAATAAAATACATATTTTACAAAATTTGAGCATATCACAAGTCACATTGAAAAAAAACTGGATAATTTTTTTGTTAATTGAGGGGGTCTTTTTTAGCATGGAAAATGTGCATATGGAAGTTTTCCATATATGCCATATTTAACTACTTTTGGACTATGGCATGTCCAGAAATAATAAATACCAAAAATCCCCCAATGCAACAGATCATAAGATTTCCGATGGTTAGAGCATACTAAAGTCTTGTACACTTGTTCCTTGGTCGTGCAACAACATACACAGCCATATTGGGGGATATTTCCATTGTAAATTGCAAAATCCAATGTCGAGAAATGAAACATTGGATGTGTACTATATAAATTTTGGTTGTATAGGGAGATCCCCCAACATTATCCCACTAGACATCTCCCAATGTATCCAAGGAGACCCAAAGGAAATTGGTGGATGTATAAAGCTGCTATTACTTGGCTACTCCTTTTGGCATTTTAGGAGACTGTGGTGATGGAAATTTGCTCAGCTTAGAATACACAAATAATAACATGATTGAAAAATTATACAGAGCCTGCAACCTCCCAAATAAGAAAACAATGAAGAA
This sequence comes from Ulota crispa, assembly GCA_963920765.1. Classification (NCBI taxonomy): domain Eukaryota; kingdom Viridiplantae; phylum Streptophyta; class Bryopsida; order Orthotrichales; family Orthotrichaceae; genus Ulota; species Ulota crispa. Next base: position 8,624,828 of record OY987245.1, read on the forward strand.
CTCACTATCATTAGAAGAAATTAAGAATGACTGCATTGCTACGGAAAAAACCTTGTTGAAGGACCACATGCATTTGTACATCACAATTAAACTTCAATATCAGGAGATAGGCATAAGTGAAAGGTCTCAACACGACATACAACAACCACACAGAGATGACAAAGGGTGCAATTAGTGATTAACAAGATAGTTTTATTGGCTTTCTCAATTTGAGTGTCCACTGAACAAGTCCTTCAAGGAATTGAAATAAAATGAAATCTAAATTAACCTTGATGATCAATGTACAAAGAACAGTGGGCCACAATTCCAGAAGCTAGAAAGTAGAGAAACATTGGGGGATCCCCCAATGTAAGTGAATTCCTGACACCACGACCTAGGTAATCATTGGGGGATCCCTCGACGACAGTGAGACCTTGACACCCTGACTTGGGAATCATTGGGAGATCCCTGATGAAAGTGAAATTCTATCACCAAAACCTAGGTAATCATTGGAGGATCCTCGGTTGAAAATGAAATAGTAAACCCAAGTGCCCGATCAGGGGTCTACCCTGTTGGACCTATTTAATTTCACTAACATTGCTTCATGGCATTTCTTAGAAATTGTCCGGGTCTTTGGATTCACAAGCTTAGACCAATTGGAATATACTACACAACTTGCATCCACCCAAGTGGGAGAACTATCTTTAACCACCCATTTTCCGAACCAGCAGTTACAATATTGTAGTTGAAAACTACTTTCAAAGTTATCTAGTTGCCAATATTGAAGTAGCAACTTCCCGTTATTCTCATCTCTCTCTACTCTGCAGACAATGGATAGAGCTCTTCCAAGCCATACAGCACACAACACGGGGTTCTCTAGTCTGAGAAGAACCCAGGAGCCAGGTCGGATATCGAGCCAAGGATTAAAGCACTGTTGTGGTGCTTCATCTGCAAGGTCGCAATAAGGTTCCGGCTCATCTTCTTCAGGGATGATATCCACGGGATTAACCGTTCTTCCCAGGCAAGAGATATTGTCAAGAGTCAGCCTCCAATCATGTTTTGGCCAGAAGCCTTCTACTAGTTCAGATGGATTGTCAGGTAGTGGCCTCTTAAGCTCAGTTAGCATGTGATTCCAATATTCTACATATGGTCCAAATGCAGTAGCAAAGCCCTCACATCTTGATATACCATTCTTCCAAGAATCAATATACTTCTCCACTCCTACTAACATGAAACTCTTATTTAGTGTAGCTTTGCGTGCCAATTCCATACTCTTGTCTTGGTTTCCTATAGCCTTAGGGATTTTGCTGCCCCACATGTGCTTGAATGGAACAAGCTTTGGGTTCCCCGGTGGAAGCATAGGCCTGCTGTTGCTATCCCGCTTCCAAAGGCAAGCAGAAGGCTTATCAGCTAGAAGCCAATGCAAATCAACAGTTGACTTCTTGTATCTCATAACCACCACCCCCTTATTGTCTACGTAGAACCGGAAGAGGTGCATTTCACCCAACCCAATTAATCTGGAGGATCCATTGCTTATGTAACCCTTTACATACAATTTGAAGTCTCCAACCTCTTGTACAATCTTCGGCATGAATGCCACTTCTTGCGACTGCATGAAGGCTTGCATCAAATCAACAAGTACAAAAGTGTTTTTGCTCTTCAAAGCTTTAGAGAGATGATTGAAGTAAGCATCAATGTCCTCATGAGTGTGTCCGACCAACAGAAATCCAACTTGGATTTCTTTGAAGACACCTTGAGCAGTGAGGACAAGAATGCCATCAAATACTGGTTCTTGTTGTCCTTGGCAGAATTGTCAAGCTGAAGGTACAAACTTCTAGGAAATGGTGCACTTCCTAAGCAAGCTCTCGGGTCAGTCAAATTCAAACTATTGATACACCTAGACTTTCTATGGAGAAGTGCATCAAACAATGGATTCGCCAGCAAATATGGAAAAGGTTGCTTGTTTCACATATTGAAGGTCCCTCCAGTCAGCAAATTAATCTAGCTAATGAGGAAATAGTAAAGTTTGAATCACTTGGCCAACAAAAAGGAGCATAATGAGTGTAAGCACCATTACCGTGACCATGTGCTACCATACCAGTTACGCTAATGGGAAGCTGCCCAAGACCCTGCATGCTTTTTGTTGTCACTCGCATTCTTGGAATAGCGGTTTTTGCTGTGTCCATCTTGTCGTGAATCACACAAAGTATTTCCCTTGGGTTCCATTTGGACTCTTCATGCCAAGAATAATATAGCCTACGGCACAAATTTTGGTGATTGAGATGTTCAGTACGCTATTTCATGAACTCCACGTACTCCGGACTCCCTTTTGCAATTTTTAAAAGGACCTGCTAAAGCTGGTCGCAAGTACTACACTTTGCAAACGTGCTTCCAACAGGCTTAATAGTAACATTGTTGAAGAGTTCCTTCTTAATTTGACTGGTAGTAGACTGGCTCACAGGAGGAAGACCATAATCTGAGTTTAGCTGCAAAACCAAATAGACATGAATTTAGCATTGAAATCAAATGGAACAAAGCAAAACGTAAAACAGAAGGTACAGTAAAAAAGTTGCACATTAGCATTATAAAGGATAAGAAGTCACCCAAATATTCTATCGGGGACCCCCCAATGACTCACCACATAGCCTTTAGAGGAAAAACAAACAGACGGATGAACTATTGAGGGATCCCCAATGACTCGCAACAACGGGAGAACGCGGAACTACCTCATTGGCATCAGCACAAACGCGCTTCCAGTTATTCCCAACTGGGAGATATTTCAAAGTATCCATTATTCCATTACCGATGCTCTGCATTTGATGGGGCATTTGATCGGCATTTTTGTCAATGATCGCTTTCATGGTTCCCGTGACCAGAATAGTTGCAACCCTGGGACGTTTAATCCATTTATTTCCATGGGTCCCAGATATATTGTCGGCCTTATACAATTTGATGTAATTATGATACGTTGACTTTGAAATTCCGTGGATTTTATACCACACCACTGTGGACACCTCTGCTCCATTGAGTGTGATGAACTTGCAATTTCTTATGCCATCAATGTTATGAATCTGCCCACTAGCAGCAATCCTGTATTCTCGGCGGTCTTCAAATGACCTGAGATAAAATTTCTGTCTGACCTTCAATAATGATTCTTGAAGGAAAAATTGATAGCACCGACTTTTGCAGCTTTTTAGGGAGCTGACATTCCGAATTTGTTCTACCTAAGTTTTAATAACATACTAGGAGTCTTTGTTACAGAGACTTGGCTTCCACACAATAAAATGATATGGCGCTTTCAATCATCCACCGAGATATGCTAGGAGATCTTGAACAATTGGTATAGCTGAGAAATGTTCCAATGTCTCTAGTAGGGAATGTCCATTAGGAAACCAACATGAAGATACTGGCCACCAAGAGTGAGTCAAAATAGCATCCTTATTTCCCAAAAAAACATTGAGGACAGTCACTCCCACGACCTCCTCACCTAAACTCCCCCTTGGAAATGATTGTCCTGCATGCAGCAATTTATTCTGATTGAAGACAAAAATTGTCCCTGTACATCTTTCCAATGGACTTCAAGGCCTACCCACTTCTTTGGATGAAAAAAGGAGATGGGTCTATCGGGGGATCCCCCAATGATTTCACAACACCAAATACCCGCCACAATACAATTTGGTTGACAACATCCCCTAGCGTCTTCAAATCCCTTTGACAAGGGTCAACAAGCAAAGAACAAGCAGCCGCCACTATAGGTAGGGTTGGATAAGAATGAACATCCAGGACTGCTACATAATGACCACCCTAAGCCATTGACCCATAGGACAAGCTTCCATAACACAATCCTCATCAACTTCCCCAAATCCAACAATGAAGAGGTTGATGGCATCTCTATTACAAATTGATTCCAAATTGTCATTGGAATTCTAAGATTCCTACTGGAAGGGCGAGACAACTCCAATGGACACTACAACATGTACGATTGATTTGTAGAAGGAATCCATGTTGCCTGCCACAATTTAGATTTGTGCTGTAATAAGGGTGACTCCAAAATCAAGAATTATAGCCTGCTTAGTACACAATAGTTGTAAATACATTGTTATCCAAAGGCCAAACAACATCTTCAGGATTGTAGAGAACATCAACAATAGTGGATTCATTAAGTCAAGAACCACCAACCTCTATCCGGGGATCCCCCGATACCAAATTCCCAAAATCACATATATAAGAATCAACTACAACGCAATGTAAGGAAGCATTACTTTGCAACATGATCAAATACCAGCATGTATCAAGGGATCCCCCGATGAATTGATTCATATGATTGAGCAAGACATATGTCTATCAGAGATCCTCCAATGACAAGATTCCCAAATTTGGGCAAGACATAGGCTTGGAGCAATGGCCTTGGTGCAGTGATGCGCAACAATGAGCAAGGCCCATTGGGGGATCCCTGATGCAATGTTGCCCATAAATGAGCAATGCAACGGGGAATCCACCGAAGCTATACGTTTAATAAAAGTTGAAAGACCTACATCTATTAAGGAATCCCCTAATGAAGCATGGCAAACAAATGAGGTAGACAGATCCTAGAGTAGCCAATGCAGTGTATTAAGAATGACGTATCGGGAGATCCCTCGATGAAGTGGTGTCCATAACTAACAATGACCTATTGGGGGATCCCCCAATGCAATTGCTACTTATATGTAGGAAGACCATGATTTATCGGGGATCCCCCAATGCAACTAAAGAATCCACCAATTTATAAAGTGATTTGTGAAAGTCCCACATATTCACAAAATTTCATCTGAGCAATTCGTATTGGGGGATCCTCCAATGTAGTCAATATTGCAAAGTAGAACAACTATATGAAGGTCTTATCAATTTACTAGAGTGTACGGCATAGAAACACCAAGTACCGTCCCATATCTACTGTACAATAGTCTATACCTTGATGAATTAACATTTTACAGTGAACACGTATGCAAATACAAGACTCATAGCAAGTTTGTGAACCCTCATTAGTCCTTACAAAAGAGGACAGTATCCAATGACACACGCAGCTGATATTTACTTATCCTAAAGATATATGCAAATTTCGACACGTGTTGAAGGATTGTCATTGATTTCTATAATTGCATTCATTGACACTTCAAAATCAAAATCCCTCGCACAATGTGCGTGCCCATTACATCTTAGTGTGTGAGGACCACACCAACTACCAATTTAATGCACCCAACAAAGAGAAAACTGACTGTGTCAGCCCCTCTGCAAACCAATAGTTGATCTACTACATCCAACAATAACAGGGGGGCAGTGTACTTAATCATCTACTGCACAGTACTGAATATCCAGTGTTAGTTGAACTAAAATATTTGAATCCGACAAGAGGTAAAATGTTACCTGCAAATATCCAATGACGATTGTGGATGGCGTCGATGCCTTGCTCCACGTCAGTCTTCATTGCAATCCACAGAGCAACTGTGCGCAAAAGCGCCGTGCCAATTTTGAATGCAAATTGGGATGCACCTCCTTGTCTTTTTTGTGCCTACCTAAACAATTCTAGACTACAAAACTACAAAGTGAACACTAAGTTTACTAATTCTTTGGCCTGACAATGTAACAAATCCCTTAGCCACAATAAAGTCTACAGGCTGCATGCAACACAACAATGCAAAGCGCTATCAATGACGCACAGAAAGCAAGCAAAGAGCAATAGCAATTGAGGGCGCACTGCACTATGGGAGTCAGATTCTTGAATTTGGACCCGGGTTGAGAATCTCGCTAGAATTTTCTTGAGGAAGTTCTTGATTTTCAAATTCCATCTCGCCATTCAAATTTCAAATTTGAAATTTGTCTTGCTACTCTTGCGGCTGTTGCTATCCATGATTGATGAACCACGGTCAGGTGTATTTTACTATACGATAACTTTTAGTAAGTGACTAGCCATTCATTATTCTTAGCCAACTAAGGAACAATTAAAATATTTTGTAGGAACCAGTTGGTCCACTTGATTTAATCACCGTTCATGGTATACATTCACAATAATTCATTCATTGTATCAGAACTTAAATGTCCAGAGATCCTTGATAATATTTACTGTAAACCATGTCAATTGGAAGTCAATGATATACATGATTATTTTATAAAACACAATTAAAATTGATTAGTTTAATATGCTTTGCCATAAACACCAGAATCACATAATTCTTTGCCAAAATCATACTTAAAGGAGATTAATTTTTCATCATATGGGTTAGTGGGTGAACACTACCTTTTTTAGTATAATTCCACAAGTTTCAGCCCATTGTAATCGTTTTTGCTATTCTAATTCAATAAAATCCCCAAATCCCCTTAATTAAAAATGTGTAGGATAAAGGGGGTCACCATTCATTTCATGTCAATTAATTCCACAAAAATTCCACAATGTCTCTTATGATACAATTAAACATAAGGTGGTAATGTCCACATCTTAAATGCACTCCTTCATGTGAACAAAAATGGGTTAATTGTCCTTTCATCTAGTTCTTATAATCTAGAAATTCATGTACACTTAGTGAGTGTTAATAGAAGCCAAAGCTCCATGATTTGATTATGTCCATTGATGGAGTCCTACTCGGCCGTGGTAATGTGAAAGGATGCTATCATAACAATCATTATGATTGTACACCCACCCAAAACTAGAGTTCTAGTTAACAACCATGATGAGGTGGACAAGTGGATGCACAATGATGGCGCTCCCAACCAGGAACACCAGCCCGTTCCCAGAAAAGGAATGTCAATTGTCATTTCCCCCCAGATTGGCTTCTAAGCGTCATTCTCTCCCCCTAATGTTCTTGCAAAAGCGCTGCGGGAGTGTTCAATCTGTAAGCATTGAGCATTGTTTGCGAGATTTGTGTGAGGTTTTGTTGCGGCGCATGAAAGCATGTTTAGGTTGCAAGAGCAATCCTAGCGTTTGGAGTTGTTTGTGGAATTGTAGAGGCAATCTAGAGTTGTAGTGGTGTTTCTCTCTGCAGATTTTGTTGTTTGTGTGAGTAATTTGTTGCTAGAGCATTATTGTAATTTTAGAGGAGCAATTGAAGAAGTGTAGCTTTATTTTGGTAATTCATTGCTAGAGCATCAATCTGAGTTAAAATCAGCAAGTGTAGAGCTGTAATTTTGTTAGAACCCCGAGGTTTGCTTTAGTGCGGTGTTGTTGTGGAGGCAATTTTGGAAGGCAACATGCTGTCTGTCAAGGCAAGTTCTACAAAGGCTTCGCAACAAAGCTGACATTAGCAACACATTCTTCCAAGGTGCGTAGACGCGCGGTGTGGCAAGGAGAGGCAATTTTCCCTCCATTTCAACTTGGAATTTTGCAAGGATTTTTGCGACAACATTGGTTAGTAACTTTGTGTGCTTCTCAATTCCCAATTAGTAATGCAATTAGTTTGTTTTGGTTTCCGTGATGGCGCATGCATGATTTCCTTGGCGATGTTACTTGAGTCTGCACAAGATTGAGGAAATGTGGTAGACTCTGCTATGTCCATCACGTTATAATCTAGCAAAGAATAGTCTTGCAAATCTTGTCAAAGTAGAAAACAAGTGTTAAGTATGTAATCTCTACAATTTCTAGTCTGAAGTACCAGGTTCTCCTCAAGAAATTGTGGGGTATATTCTAGGGCATTAGTTCTGCTCCATTGAAAGAAAGTAACTGTAAAATTCAGCTAATGAAGTTGTATGGATGATCCTAACTCAGAGAACGGAGCAAATAATCATGCAACTTCAACATCTTAAGTGATTTATTAGTTACATTTCCATAGTTGGATATGATATTTTGTAATAAGACTTCTAGACATCTGTTCTCCTCAATTAAAAGATAGGAAGTTGATATTCTATAGGTGTTTACAATTTTGCAAGATTGAATTTGTCCCACAAAAATCGAAGTGATTCTTTCAACTTGCAGCAAGAATTTCAATTTCTTTCATTGTAATGGCATCAATGGTAATTACGGCAAAGGAGAATGCTCCATTATGGAATCAGTGGTAAGCAAACCATAACTTGTAACAAACAATTCCTGAATGCAGGTTGTTTCAGCTATGTACACTATATGGACATGTGGTAAGGTTATGCGCGTAGGAATCAAAAAAATTCATGGCAAGGCAAAGGGCACGTTATCCCATTTCCCCCTATTGGGGGATCCCCTAATATAATTATCCTTGTTCTGTAGTATGTCAGTTTCTTTCCTTGGAGAATATTGGGTAAAATCTCTATTGGGGGATCCCTCGATAACTCCCATGTGGTTTAGAAGTTTTTGTGAGGATTATCCAGGGATCCTCCAATAAGAATATCCAAATATAATTAGACCACACAGCATAATGTGTATTGGGGGATCCTCGATAACAAAACCCTAATTTAGTTAGACCATACACCAAAAACTCTATCCGGGGATCCCTCAATATTCTGCACACAGAAATCATATCCTCCATATCTTTATTGGGGGATCCCCGAATACTCTAGACACAGCCTCAATAGGACATGAGATTACTGAATATTAGGATCAGCTCGCGCAATCCATCAGGGGATCCCTCAATGATTTCGCCTTGAATTATAGTTCATAGTATTGGGGGATCCCTGATAATGGTTCCCTCATTTAGTTAGTCTCTAAGTCAAATACTCTATTGGGGGATCCCTCGATGTTATGTGCCTTGATCATACAATTGCTGGGGAACCTTGCTATGATAATTGTTACAGTCATACATAGTCATCATAGTCTATTGGGGGATCCCTCAATAAACTCTTATAGATTTGATCATTCTCTGCAGTTCATTGAGGGATCCCCCAATATCTTTAATCAAGGAGTGTTCTAATACTTGCTAATTGTATTATTCAGCGCAAATCTAAACCAAAAAGCTCCGAAGGAGCTCTTGCCAAAAAAATTATTTGGCTTCATCAACCACTGGGTTCCTGTATTTCATTACAAAGGAAACCACCCGCCAGTGGCTATCTTCCACTGCCTGACAAAGGTTACTGCATGGGGATTGGAGTGGAAGCCGGTGCCTGAGAAGGTGACTCTGATACTTCCACTCCTGATAAACGCAAATAGAAAGAATCAAACCTTCGGGCTAAATGTCTTGGAGATACAGGGACTGAATGATCAATCCGCGCTTCTTATTGTCTATGAAAAGATCCCAAAATCAAAGGCAAGTCTAACCTACGGCTTGATCCTGAACTACAAGTCGTTCAATACAAACCTTTGCAAGACAATGCTAGACGCAGGCTTCTTAATCAATATTGACAATGGCCTCAAATTCTCTCCCAGGGAAATGAAGGAGTAATGGGATATGATTGTAGAGGCTAGCCGATCTGAGGTACCACATTCTGATGCAGTTTCTCCCTCAACGCAAACGAAGCCACCGTAGAAGAAGAGCAGGAAAAGGAAGTCCTTGGCCGCTGCTCCTGACAATGTTGCGACGATCTCACCTGCTAAGAAGAAACTAAAAGTTGAGCGTGCTCTTCACAATTACGTGAAAATGGAGGAGGGGGAAATTTCAAAACTCTCTCCATCAGAAATGAAGCAAATGAAAGTGGTTTATGCTAAGCATTTCAGTGGACTCTATAAATGGGAGAAGAAACCGTTTGCAAACAAAAGCGGTAAACGTCTGTGCGTTGATTTTGATCAGCTGCATAAGGAGGTCCTGAGTACTTGTGTATATAGAGGCATTCAGGAGGATTGGCTGAAGGGCCTCATAAGTCTTGTGCAAATTGTTGGTGATTATCACTCCAAATAGAGATATATAACGGTGCTTCCCCTCAAATGTGGTCCATATGGTCTTGAGAAGTTGGTCACGCCCTTTGATTCGGCTCCAAAGAAGTCAAAAATCACAGCAACTACAAACTATTTCATTATTGGTGGGCAGCACACTATCGCAGCTCACAAGACTCTCAGATCCAATAATGAGATTCCCCATAATGATTTGGAAGCTGCTTCCACATTTAACATTATTCCCGTGTGGGCTCCTAAGAGTAACTGGATTATGTTACTCCACCTATCGAAGTTGTTGAATCAAAATATTGCCGGACTCCTATAGGAGTAGTGTTTCACCAAGCAGCTGCTAACCGCAAGGATGAAGTGGAGAGATATGAGAAGCCCGCCCCTCGCTATTGGTGGACGAAGACACTCTGAAGAGTACTTGGTAATCTCTGCACCCTTCTAAAATGAGTTTCTTTATTGCCTATCAAGGGATCCCTCTATAGAGAGTGTAACATAATTCCTCACTGTCATAACCCAAATTGCTGTGTTGTATTTTGCAGAAGTTCTACCCTTGCATGGTTATTATATTCACAAGATCCAAGGGTACAAACCTCACTAGCAGACTTCAAATTCCCCTAATGTTTTTAGAGGATGACGCCGACATCAAGCAATGGATCCATATCAAAGACCAGTACATGAAAGGATTTTATCTAATGGATCTGGAAAAGTTGATCTCTCTAGAAATGCAAAGCGCAAACCACTGACGGAGTTTGACTTTAAAACCTTGTATGGACTCCAATGTGAGGACTTTAACTACCTTATGTGTCAAGTAGAGGCAAAGGAAGTCACCGTGAAAAGCTCAAAGGGGAAGATGAAGGGCGTAGGAAATGGAATCGTTTTACTGAAGGATGCTGGGTCGCGGATTAGGTACGACAAAGCTATGAAGAACAAGCTCATGAATTATTACAAGGACAAGCCATTGTTTAGCAAGAGCGCAGAATATATACCAAATCTTGATGAAAGTGGGATGAATTGCCGCAAGATTAAGCATATTGGAGAGGGACGTGAAACTCTAGACAGATAGAGCGCTTGATACCAATGCTAGGAAAGAGTGGCTAAAAGGTTGCCTAGAAACTCTTAACAAGACGAACGACCCAGATGAGTGCCCTGCCTAAGTTATCAAAATGTGGAAGGCAAAAGTCAATGTTTGTGATGCTTCCACTATGGAAGATGAGACGATAGCTTTTGTTAGGCATTACATGTGCAGAATCATGGATGACAAAGTCTAGAATATAAGTGCCATCCTTGCCAATCCAATTATAGCTGATTGGCGGAGATCCAAAAAACATCACATGTACTTTTGCTTCATGTTTGAGAAAGTAGGCAAAGGTGTCCGTGCAAAGCATCTGGAGGATTGGAAATTATGGAAGCTCTTTGACGCACTAGAAAAAGGGCGTTCCAAGAGTGGCACAATTTTTATTACTTGATCTCCAGCAATGATTCTGACTGATGTACATGGAGTGACATTGGTGCACAACCATTTGGACACACAGGCTTAAGAAGCAAAATTGAGGGTGTGGTCCATGCACGTATTCCAGTATTACCCTTCATCAAAGGACAACTTCCCACGTCTTGCTATGGGAAAAAGATTAACTGTGCATATCATCTTCTTGTTTGGGTTGGACACGAGCAAGACAGAGGAGGAATCCTTTGCCACCTACTTCATGAGAAATAAATGTTTTATGCCTTTTCACGTTGTTGACAATATGGAGGATGTAAACAACCATTGGAGGCGCAAAAATCTTCCTTGGCTAAGGGTGAAAACTCCAACGACAATATTTCTTCAACACATTGTTGACAACATGGTCATAGTTAATATCAACAGTGGTCTGTAGTTCACTCATCTTGGAATGGTATGTCACCTTCTCCTAGTTTTTTGAGCAAAGCATAGCTGTTCAAAGGGAATGTATGAAACAAAGTATATTAATAGCTGTGTTGTCAATAATTTAGTTTGAGCGGGGGAAGGTGCTCAAGGTGGTCCATTCCTAGGAAGAGAAAACCCCAGCGGAATCAACTGCTTGAGAAATTTGGGACTTCATTATGGTGGAGTCGGATCCTCTAGAAGACGCTTTTTCTGGTAATCCTACTGTTAACATGGGTGTTGTTGCGGCAAACACAGAAATTAGTCAATTAAACTCTCTAAGTCCAGCAATGATTCTCGTGAACCACTAGCGGCTGTTGAGGTTTGTTCCTTAATAGTTTTATCGGGGATCCCCCGATGATATCTACCTTGGTAATCTTGATGCCAACTATTGGAGGATCCCCAGATGCCTTTCATTTGGGGATCCCCCGATAGGTGGCATGGGGGTATTTGTCCATGCTTGTAGTTTTGTACTTCACAAGCCAAACCATGGTCTTTTACCTTCTATTGTTTTGGGTCTCGTGCAAGAATTGCCTCTACAATGTGCTTAACCAAAGAAATTGAAGAACCCGACTCGGGTTGTTCAAGCGCACTCCGCTAAGACCAGTGAGCCCATGGAAGAAGTGCCTCCCAAATCAGCTCAGCTAGAGAAAATGAGAAACCCTTCTCAAATCGATGAACCGTAGATTGGTGAGCCGGCTAAGAAAGGTGTCAAGGAGAAGATAGTCAAGTCTACTGGGAAGAAGAAGAGGACCGCAGTGAGGAAAGTTGCGCCAAAGAAAAAACATCTGAGGAAGCCAGAGAAGGCATCAAAGATGATGGTCAGGCGGAAACTCAATCTTGAGGTTCTCAGGGGGAGTGACGACTCAAACAACAAGGGAGAGGAGCCACATGAGCCTTTGAGGGACATTTGGGTTGAACATCAAGCACAGGAATCTACCCGTGAAACTCCTGCACCAAGCACCTCGAGAGTCTAAGTCCATGAAGACTCTACTTTGGACCCAATTGAAGCGGCTGCAATCTTAGTCTCTTGATTCTCAGAGACTATCCAATTGCAACCACGTGCACCCTAGTTAACGGAGACTCTTGTGCCATCATAAGTCAATATTGAGATTTCAGAACTCCATTTCCATGGGTCTCTTGAACGATCTCATGCTCCAACAAAGATGGGGTCTCCGTTCTCTGTGGTTTGGCGCTATAAACAGCATGGTGCCGATAGCTTCGTATCAGGGGATCCCCCAATAGAATTCAACCCTCTTGCTAATATGTCTGATGCTGTTCCTGATGAGTTTGAAGGTCCATCTAAGCTAATGACTGACAAAGCTCTATTGGATACAATGGCCGATTTACTACCTCTAAGTCTAAAAGGTACCACCGCTGTGCGCGCTTTACATCTAGCAAATGTTGAAGTTGTTGCACCAAAGGAAATGCCAAGTGAAAAGGTCGGTATCAAAGAAAGGTTCTATGCTATTGCTCAATTTCCATGTTTTGCTTATTGTCCACATCGTAGATTCAAAACGCCGCAATCAAAGCATTTAGAAGCTGTAAGGGTTGCACACTGACTTCTTTACAATAACATTTTTGACATTGCTCTTTGCCAAGGTCTGGAGTTAGGTGAGAAGGATGAATCAAGCAAAGGCTCACCGCCAAAAAAGATTAATGAGGAAGTGGAAAGACATGGGGCTATCGATTCTGAAGTCACGGGTGCTTAGATGGAATTTCTTACACAGAGATAGGAGTATAGTCTACGATTACAGTTGCTCAATAGCTTGACTCTAACCTTTTCTCATCTGTTCCTTCTACAGATTTCTACAAAGACAACCCGGCACTTCCAATCACGGTGAATGAGGTACCGCTTCGACGGTACTTGGTGGTTCTTGATTTGGGCGGAGTCATTCTTTACACAAATGCTGCCAATAAAAAGGCTAATGTACTATATAGATCAGGGGTCAAAGAGTTCCTTGATTGGTTGCGGACTCAGGCAAGTGTCAAGTTTTGGAGCTATATGTCATACAATAGATACTTTGTTGGAAGGCTGATCTTTTTGTCATAAAGACATCAGTTATCTAACCCAAGCAGCTTGCAAGTTGTCTAAATTTAAAAGAACGGGTAATCCCAGGAAACCCATTTTCCTTAAAGACCTACAGGACTTTGTTAACCTCAAGCCTTTAATGCCACAAGAGAACATTCTTTTAATTGACAACATTCCAGTGAAGAACCTATTAAATGATAGTTTTTGCACACTCCACCCTACATTGTGGACTGGTGACAATAGTGACATTTTTTTCAATGACATTCTACGTCCTTGGCTTGACCGTCTCTTCTGTTCAAATGAAGCTGTGGCGAACCATGTTGTGGCAAATCCTCTTCTAGGTTGTCAGCAGCCGGAAGACAAGAATTCTTGACTTGCGCCTAAGATATTTGAAGGACTTGCGTCTAAGTAGGAGACCTTCTTGTGAGGATTCCATCGGGGGATCCCATGATAGTACTCTCTCAGTGTACATTTGTGTTTCTTACTAGAACAATTTCACTGGCCCTATTATATATAGTTGTAAATTTTTATAGTATTGTAAATGTACTAACTTACTTTTTTTTACAAAGGTGCCAAATTGCCTTGGACTATATTTCCTTGCATGCCTATATAAGTGAAGTACTCTTTTGACAATAACGTCTCTTTTTCTGTTTGAAATTCTAGCATTTTTTTTGGTAATGCTATATTGAGTAAAGTCCATAGCTCTACAAGTGCCGCTTTTCATAAGTTCCAAGCATTTACAATTCGTCTTCTCATCATCGGAAGAAATGTTGATATTCTTACACGGAAGTCATTCACATTTGAATGCTGGAGATTGGACCGTTTATTTAGGGACTGTGTTGTCTTTTTAGAAATTTTCGTCTCCAATAGTTCTTCACTTGTCTAATCACAGTCACGTTTTAGTCCATGTTATGTTTGTTTGTTTTTTTGTTGCCCATCTGCATTAAATGTTTGAAATGTTTAGTTGTATCTACTACTTGAGATACTATGACACGATATTTGAATTGCCTTGTCAATGTGATTTTTAAATTAATTGGGGGATCCCCCAGTGATGGCATGTTCTTTTGATCCTCACTGTTGACTGTGTTGTGAGGTTGCTCTTTGCAGGAAGCAGTGCTCGTTGTACTGCGTGGTTCTCTTTGCGTTGAGGGTGGTATTAAGGATCTGCCTCAAAAAGTTGAAATCCATCCCGGTTTTGTCAAGATGATTCAATTTTTGGTTAACCACACTCGCTACGGGTTCTGGTCATCAATGCATCCAGAGACACTTAGAGAGCTACTTTGTTGTATTCTACCAAGGCAGATAATTTTAAGGATTATATTTTTTGCAGGGGCAGAATCTCTTGACAGGAGCCACCTTTGGCCTCATCAAACTGAAGTTCTGAGGTTGCTCTTAGAGGTACCGCGGTATTGCAGATTATTTATGGATAGGAGAATAAAGTTGATTAGTATAAATCCTCTTTATTCTCGGACAATATATGTTGGAAGAATTTCAATACATGTTTCCAATACAGTGGACAAGTAGTTTTGATACATTAAGTAAGTTTTTAATACCTTCATACTTTGGTAAGGCAAGTGTTTAGTTTGTTTTCCTTATGAAAAATTGTGGATAGTCCACCTTCCACATACAACTAGTTTCATGTTCACGGATGTCTTTGTTTGCATTGCCATTATTTCTCCTGATTGATGTTGTTGATGTCTACGTGACGTCTATCCTTGCATCGAGGGATTCCCCAACAATTGGTTATGTTTGCCTTATCAAAATCATTGCATTAGACGATGTACTCATAAAAGTTTTTGTTGCTCTCATGTGGGATTCACTCTGTCAAGGATCTCTTGACAGATTTTGGTTCAGTCAATTAGTGGATATCTCTGCACTACGTTATCCTCAAATTCTTAATGAGTTGTTCAATGGAATACCGCCATCAAGGGATCCCATGATACATGTTTGATAGTTGGACAGGCTAAGAGCAACCCCAAAGGTGATGTTTACATCTTCACTAGTACGCAAGATGTTTGCTTCTATCTAATTCCATAGATGGTAAACTATAGATTACTCATGGAATTAGGTTGGCAATGAACCTGGTTACAATCCTGAATCCACTGTCATTCTTTTGTACATGACTTCTTTGCAGGTTGAGATGTCATTTCTCTTTTCATCAAAGACTCTCTGGATTATGATTTCCCATCTCAACGGGCAACGGCAGATTCAACCCACTCTTCTTTTATTAATCATGTATATGTTTTTCTACATGGAGACGTAATGTACATCGTGAAATCCCCCGTTGACAACATAGTTACGCATAGCAACTTTTTATTGGGTGCTCTCAAATGATCCCCGATGAAATGTAACTTGCTCTAGTCTAAAATCACCCCGTAGTCCAAAAGTAGTTAAATATGGCATATATACCCATGCAATCAAATCTCAAAAATTTGTCACCAATATTTTTCAATCAATTTTCTTGTAAAACCTTGAATTTATAGCAAAATAACTCACTAAAAATGGAGTTTTGGTTTTAAATAATCAAAATTTGGTATGCATGATTGGGATTGCATAAGAATCAAGTTTGTATGATTCAAATCAACAAAATATTGATCATGTTCCATATGTTGCAAAGTTGATTGATCAAAAAAATCAAGGTGACGAAAACTTTTGAGACGGTACTATACACTCGAGGACAAAGGCATGAAATATACCTTTGATGACAAGTGTCATAATGATAATTTGATGATAAGCATCATGATGATAACTTGGTGACAAGTGTCATGATGGTAACTTGATGACAAGTGTCATGATGATAACTTAATGAAAAGCATAAGGATGAACACTAGATGACAAGTGTCAAGACGTACACTGGATGACAAATGTATGGGATATACACTTGATGACAAGACAAAGAATTGGAACTTGGAACTAGACAACTCCAAGTAAAAGATGAGATTTGACATGAGTTGTATTTTGAATATTTTGAAATATAACTAAAACATTTACCATAGCAAAAGGTTGGAAAAATTTGTTAAAAATAGAAAGATAAAAATAGTTAAAGTAATGCTATTTTTATGAAAGAATTGATAGTATAAGATGGGGCTCGGAGGGTGAAGAGATTCATTTTTGTTGGGAATTAATTGCTCTCCATGGTCAGATGGTTGAGCTCTTTGTTGTCTTTATAGTTTACTATATATTGATTGTTATTTTACTTGAGTATTTGGATGAAATAAGTTATGGACCTAGGGAGATTTGTAACAAGCGGGCAATTTGGGCAGCCCAAAAAGCTTTTTTAAAAACTGCATTAAAAAATGTATAATCTGAAATTGATTTTTTAGATTTTATATATGTGGGAAGCTTTGGGAATCATTCAATTTTGATTGATGAATGAGAAGTTTTAGTTTGCAGGTAGGTATGGGACTCCTAAACCTCCATTCTTTTTGCCCCTTATAAAATTTGGTACTTTAATTTTTTTTTTTTCTAAGTTTTAGTATACTAAGATTCCTTGATTTTTACTAATTGGATCAAAGTAATTCAGATTTCTCAATTTTACACAAATCCTCCAATTTTGCCTACAAGTAGTTTACCCTATTATCATTGGGCCTTAGACAAAAAATCAATAAAAAAGTAGTTATAATATTTCAAATGACATGGTTATGGTCTCATCTAAAAGATAATCAAGTCAAGGTTTTGTATCAAGTTCCAAATTCCTAAGTGAGTGAAGTATGAGTTAGTTATCAAAGTTTCAATGAGGTAAGGTCAGGATTCCATTGAAATTTGAAATTGCCCTATTATCACTTCCACCCCTAAAGGACCATTGTCCCTATGAGAGACAAATGGGATTTTGGGCATGTACCTATGGCTAAACTGCTTTGTGTGATTTTTTGAAACTTTTATAGATGGATGGGGAATTCAAAGGTCTATGTGGGCATCTAAATTTTTCTTCATTCCGACATTTAATGAAGAAGCTAAAAATAAAACATCTCATAACTTTCATCTCATCAATCAAAATTGAATGATTCAAAGCTCCCCACGTCTATATAAGTCTAAAGAACCTATTTTCAATTTTTATTTGAAAAAAATGCAATTTTTAAAGAAGCTTTTGGGCTGCCCGGAGTCCCCTATTTTCCCTAAATTCATTTTTAGCTTCTTCATTAAATGTCGGAATGAAGAAAAAATTAGATGCCCACATAGATCTTTGAATTCCGCATCATCCGTAAAAGTTTCAAAAAATCTCACATAGCAGTTTAGCCATAGGTACATGCCCAAAATCCCATTTGTCCCCCTAAAGGGCCAATGGTCCTTTAGGGGTTAACACTTCTTTTGAGGTTTCCATTGTCATACATGATAATGTTTTGTCATTCTCATCTTTGAACTTCTACCTTTCCTTGACCTTTGTGATCATCCATAAGTGTTAACTTAATTGACAATTTTCAATTATTTTTGGTATTTCACAATTGACGTTGCTATAACTAAGGTGTTGGGGCAATAAATTGTATATCTAACTAAGGTCTTCATCCCTAATACGTTATATCTTTTGCAAATTTTGGTCAAATGGAACAAAAATTGCACTACTATTAAAGGACTCCAAAAATTCATATCTTTTAGGGTTTAGTTTCAAATCCAAGTTTATAAGTATTGCAAGAATGGTTTTAAAGATAGAAATGTGATAATAGGAGCGGAGTGATAATAGCGTAAACAACTTGTAGTGTATATGCAAATTTCATGGCCTTACGGCATTGTAAGATTTTACAAAGTATGATTCTCACCTCCAATTCACTTGAAAATTCTCTTGCACTTACCTAACTTGGTCTTCTACATGGAAAAAATAATCTCAACTTTGCGTAGAGCAATTTTTTTGAGAGCGGAGCAATCAAAGGCTTCTAAAATTTTGAGAAATAAACTTTTTTTATCACTTTTGATGTCAATATCCCACTCCTTTACATCTAGAATGATTTTATTTCTTCCCACAAGTACCTCCCGTAGTCTCAGGCAAGAGCTTGCTGTTGGATTTCCAAAAAGACTTTTTTTCCTACCTTTGTACTCATTTGGGGAATGCTAAATCATGAGCAAGGATTCATGAGCCGTGAGCCGTGAGCGTAATTTTTTAATCATAATATTAAATTTCACCTATAAAGGTGTACATAGGATCTTATAATTGCACATTATAAACATTCATTTCTTGAAAAATTGTTGTTTTAAAGTATTTTTGTTAAAATTGAGCTCAAGATTGATTCTTGCTCACAAAATCTTGGATCACTGCTCATAGGCTCACCGTTTTACGCTCACAAAATAGCTTACCTTGTACTCATTCCCCCAAAAGTGGTAGTTTTCAAGGACTTTCACCTTATAGAAAAAAGGGTTTGGTCCTTTAGGGGTTAAATTCAAATAAAACATATATCACCATATGTAAAGAGCTTGAGAAATGCAAGTACCAATATGAAATTTAGCTCCACCATTAATTGTTGCCAAGTTCCACTATTGCCATTTTTTAGGTTTTTAGAATCCATTAAAATGAAACTTTGGCCCATGATTTAAAGATTTACTAAAAACCTCCTACAATGCTATTTCCAAAATTTAGATAATGATTTTTATTTTATTTCTATTGCAAACAATTTCCAAATGTAGATATTGTTCCAATTTATTGATAGGGTGTTCTATTTTCATATTATAGTTAAATACACAAAAATACAATTTATATTGTATTATTTTTGCGTGTTTGGAAAATATATCCTACAAGTTTTTAAATTTTAAAGGATCAAAACATAATTGAGAGTTGAAATAATAATAAATCTCAACCGTTCAAAAATACAAGTTTAAAAAGCAAAGATTTTCCTTCTATTAATTTAATTGCCATTGTGCAATCTTCAACGCAAGAACATTGAAAATCAAGATACCATGCATGTAGTGATGAGATCACCATCTTCCTTTAAACTCCAATTTTCTTTCTTATTATTTTGAGAACTTCAACGGTACTACCTTGCTTTGCCATAGCTACAATCATAACCATAGCCATTTAGAACAAATGAGAGCAAACCCTTCAATTGATAAAGCAAGTTATAATTACTATTGTGCGGTTTTTCTGAGATCAAAGTTGCATATGATTTGCAATAATTATATTGGTTTTTTGTTTCATGGCTCCAATCTAGGGCATATTAATTGATTCTCAGGTGAGAATTGGAATGGTGTTGAGGATGAGGACCACAAGGGCCATGAAGAAGATGAAGAATGCTTTTTTTTTTTCAAGAACTTTTATGTTAAAGGTGTGCACATCTTGAAACTTGACATATGTGTGTTTAGTTAGTGACTTGGTTTCAAAAATGGAATGGACACAAGCAATGGCGCAAATATGGTACTTTGATTACTGTTGTAGAAGTTTCAACTCATTTGCATTAATCTATTATGTTTTTTTTGATAAATTTGTTGAATGTATGGGATGAGTTATTTTGGCTTTAGGTCAAGTATTTTTAACTGTTTATCGATTAAAACATGCAGAGAAGGCACGTTGGTGCTTTGAAAATTTTTCTTTAAAAGTGTGCACAGTTTGTCACTGACTTATGGGAATTAAAGTTAATAATTTAATTTGAAACAAATATTGTTGATAAAAGACGAGCTTAGGGTTTTGCTATTTTTGTCATCATAGTCGTTTCAACTTGCTTTTACGTTTATTGTAGATGGAATAATGACGAGAGGATTTTTTTGCTTAGATCAAGTTTTCTAAATTGATCTTTAATTGGAAATTAAAAAGAAAAGGTAATGATGGAATGATTGTTCAACTAAAAAAGAAGTGATTTATAAGGAAATTGTCAGCTACTGCAAATCATGAATTATGAGGTGTGGTAACAAAGTCTTGTCAACCTTTTGTCCATGCGCTCTCTTAATCAATGCAATAATTTTGAGTTGGTCTTTCCATATGAGAGGTAAAGTATAGTATTGGGAAAGTCATTTGATGTTAAATTGGTGAATGCTAATTTTTAGGTTACAACACCAAGAAACTTACACACTATTTTGGATGAATGGAAACATAGTTTAATTAGGCTTTAGAAATGCATTCATGAAAAACAAAGTGCAAGTGATGTGATTAAATCTCTAGTTTAACCAAGTTAAATTTGTGGACATGTTTTGTGAAGCTTGTACACAAAGTGTTTCTCTTTGTTTTTTTTGTTCAAGTATTGCATAAGGTGATCCAATCAATTTTGAGTTCAAAAGGTTGGCTTGTTTTAAGGTGATTTATAGATTTGTTTTTTGTAACAATGTCACAAAATCAACCAAAGTTTATTTTTCATAACACCATGGAATTCCTATTCATTTGTAATAGTTTTATTAGAAGATAGCATATTACCTTTTTGTCTTTATATTACATTTGATGAAAATGAATTATTTATGCAAATTTTCTAATAGACGTGTTGTATATTTGAAGGACATCACAGTATATATATTGTTTACAATGGTACCAAAATCTTGAGCCAAAGCAATAAGGTTATTGATTTCAAAAAAGAAACAAGCAACTCAAGGATTCCATATCAAAACGTGGCCCTAAAGTTTGCAAAGGATTATGCACAATGTTGAATAGATATGGCATGGATAGATTCAAGAAAGCAGAATCTATTGAACCTTTCTCTGTAAATCCTGGTGTTCTTAAGCAAGCGCCTTCTCAACCTCAAACCCAACTTTTGCAACCACTCCCAACTGAAGCGCAAGTTGCCCTGGTATTTTTTTTTGGTTATTTTTTTTTGTGTTCAAAATGGAACTACATTATTTTTGAAGAGGAGTGCATTTGCATTGAAAACTAAGGTTAATTACCCAACAAAAAAATGAATCATATTCTTACAAAATGGGATATTCATTTGAAATTGGTACAGACTTCAAGTACGTCACTAGGGCAAGGAGGATCCAATTGGCAACCTCCTGAATGGGCTATAGAATTTAAGAATGGAATTCATGTTCTCGAGGTAGTTAAAGATGGTGCGGTGGTGGACAAAATATTGCTTGAAAAAAAACGAGCACTTTTTGGGCGTCAAGCTATCATGTGCGACTATGTGCTAGATCATCCCTCAGTGTCCCGCCAACATGCCGCTGTTGTACAACACAAGAATGGAAGGTATTAATTCATGATTTTGTTTTAGTTATTTTTTGAACAAGTCAATTTAGATTTGTTTTTTCTAGATTTCATTTTTAGCAAAATACAATTTTTCAAAATACAATGTTTGATAATCATTAGCAAATTTTTGAGCCCTCCAAGAACCCCCTACAAAATCTCTAAAGGGGTCTTACAACATGTACTTACTACAACAAACAAATCACTAATCCCCTATTTCAATTCACCCTTTGAATTCAATGTAATCACAAAAACTATATTATTATATTACCCCTATTGGACAAAAATTATGGGTACAAATGTACAATAGGACTGTAAATTCTACTTTACTCTATTTGAATAGATGAGTGAAGTACTTGGATAGTGAGTAGTGAGTACATTTCCATATTTTATGAGTACAATGCCTTTTTTTATTGTTTTGGGTTGTGCATGTAGCTTAGGTCCTTCATACAAGATAGCAATGAGTATGAGTGCCATTCTCTTGTACTTACACTAACCAATTAATAGCTTGGTTTGTCAAACCTTAGAGGCTCTTGGAGGGCTCAAAACTTTGCTAATGGTTGCAATGATTGTGATGCAGTGTGTATGTTATTGACTTGGGTTCTGTTCATGGGACGTTTGTGGTAAACGAACGCCTAAACAAAGGTAATCCAGTGGAGTTAGAAGTGGGCCAATCTCTCAAATTTGCAGCATCTACGCGAACCTATGTCCTCAGGAAAATTGTTCCAGATCCAACCACATCTTCTACGGAGGTGCCAGAAAATTTTATATACCCGCCAGCCCCAGATGCTAGCAATGAAGAAGCAGTTATGGTATACAACACAAGTCTCAACAAGCTCAGAGTCCCAAATCCAAATCCTATTCCAGCATTCAAATATCAAATGTATGATCAATCAATTCATTTACTTTAGCCGCTTACATCAAACCATATCCAATATACATGTAATTATATTTGTACATACATATTTATTAGTCATTGACTAATAATTATTACCTTATGATTTTTATTCAATAAATTAAGCATGTTAAAGGTTCATAGTTTGTGCAACAATTCCTTGTTCGCTACACCCACTGCCGAATCACAGACTTGGGCATGTGCAGGCACAAGAGGAATGTTTCTATAGACAAAACAACAAAAGGGGAAGAAAAGGTGTTTGAAAGGCTTGGAAAAAGAGCAAGGAAGTCAAAGGTGTCATTTAGAGATGATTATGGAGGCATTATTGCTGAAATAGTAGGCATCTCTGATGGTGCAGATGTGAGTACAGAACCAGGACCAATTGGTGTAAAAGAAGGGAGTTTAGTTGGCAAGTATGAATCATTGGTACATGTCACAGTTATTCCAAAGGGACAAGACGATTCAAAGGAAAAAATGTTTGGTAGAGCAATACCAGGTGTGACACAAAGGCTTCAAGAGTATTTGGACAAGGTAAAATCTCCTAACAAAAGTGGTTTGTATGAGGACTTGTATGGAGACTTAGTATCAAGACTAGTGGGTGATTCTTGGGCAGGATCCACCCAAAGGTATTTGGATGGAGTTAATATAAATGGAGAGGGTAGAAAAAATAAGAAAGCAACAATACCTTTTAGAAGTAATTTAGAAAAAGATCAAATAAATAGAAATTTTATTCCAAGAACTAGGCATGAGTTAACAAATGATGACAATGACGACCTTTTTGGAGATGCAGAGGACAGGTCCATAATTGTTGCACCGGTTGTCTTAAAATCTTAGGAATTGTTTCAATGTAATTTACATTTGAATTTTTTTTATACCATTTTGTTTTTAGCGTTTAAAAAAGAGAGCTTGGGATTGTATGAATATTGATTAGTTTTTTTCTTTGAGAACTTATGGAATTCAAATGTAATCAAAATGTACTTAGAGAGCATAAACAAGTATCCAACTTTGATTTGTCTTGGTAATTCAGTTATGGAATCCAAATTAATTTTTTGTATACAACTTCTTGGCATTTAATCCCAAGTGCTCCATTTCTTTTTTACCCTTTTTTTAACAAAAAGACATTTGATTAAATTGTTGTGGAGAGGGAATTTAGTTTTTTTTAACTACGCCGCCACCAACAACAAGTATCCTCTAGTTACATGATTCCTATACATTATTTGAGATTAAATCTCAAATTCTATTATTTAGCAAAATTTTACAAAATTGAAATTTCGATATTCATTGATTCCCTAGTGACATTTGCATGTTTTCCTACCTCTTATATAAATCACATAAAATTTTCTTGGTTAAATTTCACCTAATTGTAAGAACCACACCAAGCATTTAATTCACTCATTGATCTCCACCAATTCTTGCCCAACCCTACTTCTACCAAAAATATCTTTCATAATCCTATGCACTTTAACATGATTGTTCAACTACAAGTAGAAAAATTAGATGATATAATCCTACAAACTCTCGTACAAACTACACATCAACAAGCACTATGCCATAAGGATAGAGTCAGTGCAGGCCATTGTGGACAAGAAGGGGTCACGTCCTCAAACTCACCATAGGCAGTTTAGTAAATAAAGTGTGTGAAAGAAGTTGACACAGTATAGTGACACACTTTGTTACGTTATAAGGACAGAGTCCATGACAAAGGAAAACCCTAGGCAAAAATTGAACAACTACAAAACCAAGAAATCATACCCCAAACTAATAAGCAAAGAAATCTATAGATCAAAAAAGAAAATTAGCCAACTAAGAAAAGACCTGCACAGCCGTCTGAGGAATGCAAAATGAGAAATGATGATGGCTTGAAAGGAGATATGTAAAAGCAAAAGGCCATCAATGAAGAGAAGTTTAATAGGGCAAAGAAATAGACAAATAATATCTAAAGAAACAATGTGAAGAGAAATTTTTGAATGTCGCAACTTTGGTAATTTGACTTATAAGAAAACAACAAATCAAGCAATTATAGTACAAGTCCAACTACCCAAGTGTTTATGCAAAAATTTGATGGATATTCTTGAACTTTGCCATATTTGTAAAGATACCTCTGGTTTTTCAGAAATTGTACATACATCTTTGGTCCATGATTTTTAGGTGTTTGTTTTATTGTGCATGTCATTTTTTTCTTCCTAGTGTGCATGTTGCTTCTTTTCCGTTCTATTGCACTCCTTGCTTTAACATTGGTCATGAGAGAAGTAGCATGCATAGCAAAATAAACACCTAAAATTTATGGTCCAAAGATATTTGTGCAATTTCTGAAAACCAGGGATATCTATACAAATATGACAAACTTCAGGGGTATCCACAAAATTTTCCCCATGTTTGAATACTAAACGAAATTGTCACCTAACCACCTACTTAGAAGAATAGCAATGACAAAAAAGAGGTGTTCAATTCAGAATCAATGTTTGTCAAACTCTAAACTTGCAAACAAAATACTCCATCAATAAAACTACCATGTAATAATGAAGATTTCTTTTTGTTGTTGCTAAACACAAAAACTCACAAGGCATCAAGCAAGTCCATCACAAGCTTGTTGACGTTGAGAATTGAACATTCTTCTCCAAGATTAGATCGACATAGCGGGAGAGTTGATGAGCACAATAGCTTGGTATATGCAAAGGTAATATGTTGCAAGCACTAACCTTGAGCAAGAATTCCTACACTAAATATTGCGTTTAGGTTGCCGCACACTAATTTCTTAACATTTTACACTATAAATATCTACTACTACTACAATAAATTCCATAAAAATTTATTGCAAGAAACTATTTTCAAAGGGTCTAACAACAACAATGAAATTGCAAAAAAACAAACTAGCAGCATCCAAGCTGTAAATCATGAGAGATTCAAGTATTAACCCCTAAGCGCCCCATGAACAGGATCCCTTTGCTCCACATTAGAAAACCAGCAGTCCTATTCTCAGATTGAGTGTACTGGTTTTAGGTTTAGACTAGTGGGTATGGGTTAGGGGTTGTTATGAGGCAGAGTGGGCTTATATGCGTTGCAAGTTTTTTTGGTTCAATTATAGGGCACAATTGAGGGTTGGTTTGAGTTTTAGAGCTTTTGCCACCGGGATTATTGGTGGTCGCTGGTTCGTGACCGGAGGTGGGTTGGTTTCAGCTGAACAAAGTTGCAGTTGGGAAACCCCGAGCTGGCACTCCAAACTGAGCATGATCTCGCGAGCGCAAAGCTGGCAGTCGACGGGGCAATAGGACGGCCTGCATATGCCACCCTGTTGGTTTCCTTGTGTACATAATTGGTGGACAAGATATTGAATGCTTGAAGGCGCCTTCTATTGAGGAAATATTGGGGGATGCTGCATTACCCAAATCAGCCAAAAAATTTGTTGGAAAAAACCTACCTTCCAACCCTACCCTATGTAAAAAAATCCAACTCAAAAACTAACTGAACCCAAGCATACATCCTTGTGCAAACTTAGGAACCCCCAAAATTCTAGCAAGCATTCAATGGTCAACTCATGTTTGACTTCTATAATTTGCCAAAGGAGAGAGTCAAATAAAAAAAACACCACACATTGCTCCTAGTACAAAACCCAAACTGATTTCAAAGGCCAGTTTCTATGGATCTCTGTGAAGAAAACACACGTAGCCTTGTAAGCAAAAGACCCCCAAAACCCTCCACCATTGAAAAAACCGCAAGCACTCAAGGATTAAGGTAGTGTGCTCTAAAAGCAACCCTTTCTTCAAAAGCGTCCCATAGGTAGATCATGAATGGTTATGAAGTGGTCCTTAAATGGATCCCTTTAAGTCATAAAAGAAAAGGTGTATTTTATTGCAAGAGCCAATCATTCTCCTTGGTTTCGCCTAATCTCTTTACAAGTTGCAAGCGGATGGTTTAACCCTTTAAGGACCACACCCATTTTCACAGAATTCACTAAAAACAGGGGTTGTAAGCTTAGATGTGCAATTAACTCAAATGTAGACCCATTTTCAGTAATCCAACCATACAAATGGGAAGTAAACCTTGTTCACTTTAAAGCACCAAAATTTCAACTTGATCTACTGTTGGAGGTGAAACATTATAATGATTGAGTGAGCCGTATGAGGAAAATCTATAGTGTTTCATGCTTGTGTGGTTTTGAATGTTAATGCTTCATACAAGTTTTGATTGAAAAGAGCCTTACATTTCTAGAAAGCAAGGTTTCCCACCTTTCCAACAAGACTAGTTTCACACAAAATAAACAAAAATAGCAATCACAAGGTATAGCTAAGTGGAAAAAAAGGGTCAAAAAATCCACTTTCATTGCTACCCTAAAATGGTTCTACAAGAAATTTGATAATTATTCTGGAAAATCCAATTGGTGAAAACAATCCAGAATTGGCCCTAAATGTCGGATGACATATTTTAAAGCCAAAATGACAACACCATTTTAGTAGATCTTCAAATACTAAAGTTATACCACTACCGTATAGGAAAACAATACAAGCATATTTCTTGAGCAATTTGAAGTTTTTTAAAATTGTGCAATTGAAATTTGACATTCTTCTTGGATGTTTGATGTATTGTGTTGTTGCTTTGATCCATCTTTGACAAAAAATGGATACGTATTTTGAAGCCATGCCATATAAACATCATTATTTGTCAACTCACATACCCAATTGCATTGTTATTTTTTTAGATGGATGCAAAATTCTTGTGATTACATGCGTACTTCAAGACCAAATTCCAAATTATTGAGCAATTTCAACCTACAAGCCAAAAACCACTCCCAACGACCAAAATATGGTCGCATTATCCTTAAAGGGTTAAGGAAGACCTAGAGTCACAAATAGGTGTCTACTATAACAGACTTTTGAAAATTCATCAATATCTCAAAAATGATTCAAAAATTATGAAAAAAAATGTATTACATTCAGCATCCATTAATTTTTGTCTGAAAACTAGACAAAAAATCTTCTTGTGCCAAAAAGTCCATGAAAAAGCAAACCAGCCCTTAAAGTGACGATTTTAGATCATACTACCTTAGAGAGTTGCATGACCCTCCAAGTGGCCAAGTGATAAGTCACAAGGCAACTTACCAGAGTAAGGCAATCTAATTGTAAAGGCAACCTAACAATCAATGTAGGGTAAGGCAACCTAATTGTAAAGGCAACCTAACATTCAGTGTAGCACATCCAAACCATAGTAGTGCCACCCCACTTGGTTACACATGACACACCCAAAGTAGTATCTAGCAAGTAAAAGCAACAAGTTTGTGAAAACGAACAAATTATAAGATGATTTGTGGAGCAAAGAAGTGTGTGGAAGAGAAGGTGTATGGAAAGAAGATGATTAGGAGAAGGATTTGAAGAACACTCAAGTAAAAGGCGGCACGCAATGCAAAATGCAACGGAGCAAGGAAAGGGTAACTTGAAATTGCAACAGATCAAGCAAATCATCTAAGGGCTGATTCAAACTGTGAAACGTCTTATTAGCAAGTGGGAGGGTTTTGTCCAACAGAACTTTCACAGTGACACGGACAGCCAATAGGTGTTAATGCCACGTCACCACCCACTCCCATCAAAATCAAAGAGGAATTCACTTGTTGTGAATAAGATTTGGGGTCATCTGTCATCTCTCCAAGATGACCCCAAATCATGTGCACTGAAACCTTCCACAGACGGACAAAGTCAATGATGACATGGCAATTTCCCACCAAATGAAGGTGGACAATGCATTTTGTCCACGAGGACATCCACTTCAAGTCTGAACCGGCTCTAAGCCCTTACCTGGATTCCGCAGTGGCTAAACCCATACCCAGCCACGGTACCCACTCAACTCCAGGTCAACCTCCACGTATCGGCCATCATTTCTGTAAAGGAATTCAGAACACTGGAAAGCAGGCCAGCTAAAACACACCCAAGCATTCGGCGGCCAAAAACTCGGTATTATTTCACGAACTGGCAATTTTCCAGTCTCAGCTACTTATCCTCCGGTTTTAAATCCTCCACTTTCAAAATCCAAAAGGTTATTTGGGCATTTAAACCGGCTGACTATCAATCCGATGCCAGCTCTCCCCGATCAATAACTCGGTATCAATTGGCAAAGAAAATCATTGACAAGGGGCTGAATGAGGAGGAAGGTACAGTAGCTCTACACAATCGACATTCAGCTATATCTCAACATCAGAGTTACACAATCGATAAATTACATCACTGCATGATGGCACGTGCTCTTTAGGCATTCCTGTGGGGCTGTCAACACTTCACGGCGCCTTGCCGACCATCACAAAGGAGCCTTCATCGTCCTTACGTCATCATGCAGTGTACCTCAAAGACGAAAAAAGATGGGCCCGCGCATGCTCTAAATAATAAGTCTCGCATAACCTACTATAAAAAGTAGTCAGGTGTGCGCCGGGTGACATCTGGTTCACCCCGTCTTGGAGCTGGTTCAAACTGTTACACATTCAAACCCACACGCAATCAGATCAGTCTTCGCGTGTTTCAAGTGTTAAGTTAGAGAATGCAGGGATCATCCGAAATCCTCGATCATCCGAGGCTAAAGTTCAACGCATTGGGAAACCAGAAGTATCTGAACACTACGGGAACACTCCTTGAAAGACAATTTTCACCAGGGAGCCATATCATTGAAAGATGAATCTAGCAGTGTTCAAAAACCAAAGAACTGACCTGGATAAACGTATGGCCCATGCTGTCATCCACTTCCAAAATAGCAGCCATGTTTCCTGCCATTTTCAACGCCAAAATTAGTCCGAGACTCAGAACTACTGCGCTGCATTCGTGGTTATTATAAACAGCACTCGTGCACATTTGCATGCAGTTCGACATACATATCATACGAAGATCACAGAAGAAGAAGACCTCTCGACAAATCTCCACGGTATCACAAAAAATGAAGGTTCCCGACAAAGAAACTTCCCCGACAGATGGAAATGTATAAGAACTGTCAACACTTCACATCTCTACAAACATAATTCACTTGCAAAGAAGAAAGTGAACTACTGAAGGCCAAAAAAACAAACGCAGCTATCAAAGAACCCTCACAATCCTTCTGCAATACATGAGGCTAATACAACCTCCATCTGGACCAGCAGCCACAGACTGACTACAAAATCATAGAGAAAGTGAAGCGCAACGTAAAAAGGATGAGCTGTACCACAACGGTAGCAATAATTCGGAGCGCTGAATATAGTGACCACCTTCTGTTCCTGTAGCCATCACTTTCACACTCAGCACCCCGTCCTTGCAAACAGCCAATGCTGCTCTAGTGCATCATGAATAGACAGCCAAAAAACCACACCAGCAATGAGGTGGAACACAAACCACAGTTTATATGGAACACGTACATGGCCCCAATTGTAACCCTCCATAACTAGTTGATGAGCTCTTGCAACCAGCTTTAGATTGTTGTTGTGATTGAACTGCTCCGAAATGTCCTGTACGCACCAACATCCAACGTCGTTATGAAGCAGCTCCCTAGCCGCTATTGACTGCACTATCTTCGACCCAACGCCTGGACACACGACGAACTGAAACCTCGAGCTACCACACAAACAAGACCAAGAATGAAAACCAAAATGTGGTCGCTGAAAGTCCACGACCTGAACACGAGGAGACAGACGTACCTGGCCAAAAGTGTAGCCAGCACCCCTAGGTGAAATTCCCCATCCACAACGGTCGTCTGGGTCCGACCACAGTAGATCACACATGGGGCCTTCGTGAGGGACCTCTTGCACTCGGTCCAGGTCGCGAATATGATCCAACGAATCTATGCTCGGCGATAATCCACCGTGCAAACAAAATATCTCCGACTCAACCTATCACCAAAATTCCAACGACGAGCCCACTAAATAACAGCCAAGTTCCAACAACCAAACAACTCCAGGTCATGAAAGATGAAAGTGGACGCAATAGACTGCAAACCATCTCCGCTACTTAGAGTCACAATCGAACAGAAAGCATTTATTTGCTTGACCAAAAAAAACTGGGAGCCCTCCCATAGCTTTAAATATTATCCTGGATCGGGGATCGAACCACAGCAAACATAGAGTTCAAGAATAACGAGCACCCACAAAGACACACATAAAACCGTCGATTCTGAAACAACCAAGCTTCTCAGGGCTAAGATTCATCAACTCACTCCAACAGAGGTTCACCCAAAGTATCAACAAATCCGTACAAACATATCTCAAAACTGCAAAAGAACAGGTAGATATGGAAAGCATGAAACATGCACGTCTAAGTTGCATCCTACCCCGTTGCATTCTTCTTCATCATAACGGAAAAACAATCCACGTTCTTACCAGTGCCGTCAGAGGAAAATAATCAAAAAGGTCGGTAAAGATCTTCCAGACATTGGCGTTTCCGTACCTGAAAGCCCAAGTTGATGGTTTGGTACTCAATCTCAGTACACGTCATAAAGAAACAGTAAGAGACAATTCCCCTGAGCTATCACAGACCTCGGTAAATTAAAGATAATCGAAGACTGCTAGCTACGAGAGAAGATACAGATACTGCATTCCTGTAATTAGGTCCATAAGGTTATTTCCACTTAGCAGGAAAAAGCAAGGCAGAACACATTCACCATGTACTCACTTTCTAAGACACTCGTCGTAGAATCCATACACTTGCGTGATCTGCTCCAAGCAACACATAAAAGACGTGAACATCACACATGTTACATTGGAATATGAGCGAACCGAACGATTCCGGGAATTGCATAAAAGTCAGCCCAGAAGTATCACTTTCAGACGTTATAACCGTACCTGCCGACTCTCGTGGTTGCCACGCAAAATGGTTATGCGGTCGTGATATCGAACTTTCAACGCCACCAAAAGCTGTCATTGTCCGACATAGTCACAAACAGTATTAGCTTCTGCACACGCAGATCGCACCTCCTCTAGAACACCCAGAAAAACTTCCTGGTTCAAGAGATAGGGCAGTATAAACCAAGAACTTCAAACCCTCGACCTAAGTACACATAAGTCAGCACGACCTATCTCGCAAACCGTTCCAATGCAGCGCCCTCACATTCAAAATGCCAAGGCCTGATGACGCCGAGCCAGGCTACTGAAAGAAGAGGCAATACACTCACCGTAGCCGTTTCCACGGAGTAGTAGCCACGATCGACGTAATCGCCCATGAACAGGTAATTGGTGTCCGGGCACTATCACAGGAAATAAACTCACGCTCAGCACGAAACATTCAGCTGACAAGTAAGTGTGTGGATTAGAAAAGGCATCAGACTGCATGCAAAGATATCAAAACGCAAGGATCGGGATAAATAACAAGTAGATAGTAGTAACGGACCATTCCTCCAATCCGAAAGAGTTCGGCCAGATCATGGAATTGGCCATGAATGTCTCCACACACAGTCACGGGACACTTCACAGGCTGTTTCCGCCGGGCCAAACCACATCAGAAAACCGTCAGCGTGTTAATGTACTAAACAACTCCCACAAAGCCCAAACGAAAACAAGTGCCCAGCAAGAAAAGAATCCAGTACCAGAACATAGTTTTACCATGACCAACCATGGATCTCCGCAAAAACTTTTGCAACTACTCAGAGCCATCTTTCCATCCGCCACCAGGACTACGTGCGTGTGCACTGGTTCAAGGCGACGAGTAGGACTGGCATGACTCTATCGTTCCCAGATAGATAGTTCAAATTACGGAGTTCAGAAGTGCCAACCTGAACGTTTTTCTCCTGCATCAGAATCTCTTTCGCCTTTTCGCACAATCCTCTGACCTGCATCAAGCGCGAACCAACTCTCATCAGACGTAATGGTGTTTCCAAAGCCTCCCAAGTATGCGGAGGACCGGCTGGAATGCAGAACTAGACACAGGACGTCCATGGACTAGCGTCGACGGCTTTAGAGCGCAAAAAGGTCTTAAAAGGTCTAAACAGTCCAAAACGTTAGCAATCAATGACGACCTAAGAAGCACCTGTAAACTAAAAACGATGTTCCTGCCGTACTCTTCCGCCCATTGCAGACTCAATCCAAAACGAATCTCCCATGATTCGCGAAAACCAACAACACGACTCGGCAACACCTCTCATTGAAATCACTTAAAGGGACAGTTTTGCATGTTACTATGTTGTTGCTATCGAAAAGCTACACAAGCAACTTCTGGATGACGAACCTAGCGCGCTCATACCGACAAGGTCAACAGGATGAGGATCCAGTAAACAGAGAAACGATCGACAGTCCACTGACAGCTAAGAAATGCACATAGTTTCAGAAGACCGAATCAGCCACTGGATTATAAATACATCCCTGCTTCCAACAACGACTTTCTACGCCACTATGATACCGCATCTGCATATTTGACTCTATCGCGCAAGCAGACCATCACGCTCGATTGCTTACGGCAACCTCAGAATCGTTTAACTCCTCTACTTTCCCCGCGGATGTCACAGCGCACGTACACAGAAACGTTCTACGGACGAGATACCAGAGAGCATACTGCCACAAGTTTAGGGTTCAGTCTATCAGACACAATGCCCTCGGCAACGCCGGGGTACCAGTAGGTGACGTCCAACGCCACACTCCTCTGCTCGTTCAAAAAGTCATCACACCGGGAAACACGAACCAGCTGACGAACGAAATCTACGAAGCATCGGAATGCCAGTCAAGGTCGATCGGTCATCGATCCATGCCCGACGCAGCCAAACGAGACCGAACGCATCACTCCGACAACGGAAACGATTCAAATTGACGGCCAGGTAACGAACCTCGTGCTCGGGCAAGGGTTTGCATTGTATGAGCTGAGCAATCTGTGCATCCAGCTGCCCGTGCGTATTCGAGGACACCGGAGGGACACTCATGTCGATCCCCTGGCTTCGTCTTTTCCGTCCTCCTCAGGCTCCCCTGGACGGAACAGAACTCCCAACCCCGCGGCTGCTGGACGTCGCCCGCGACGAAGAACGAGAATGGCGAAACAGAGAGCCAAGGGCGAAGGCGAAAACAGCAGCAATGGCGCAAACAGGAATGACGCACGCTGCAACCCTAAATCAGAGTAAAAAAGACCGATCGTGGCTGGTGAGTAAGCAGAAGGGCGAATGGGAACCAGAGTGGAAGCGGAGCCAGTCGGGTTGAACCCGGGAGAGGAGAAGAGAGGAGAGGGGGATACCCTGCCATGATGACGTGGACAGGTGCTTCCAACTCGGGTAATTGCCAAAGTAAACGACCTCCCTCTGCTTGGGGTTGAAACCTGAGCATTTTCCATTAAAACGAACTTTACATGCAATCCCTTACCAAATTGTTAAAAGCAGAAGGGGCTTAGGGTTTGTTCACACTTGATGTTAACCCCTGAAGGACCTAGCCCTTTTTTTTACCAAAATCACTAAAAATTGTCATTTTCAAGAGATTTAGAGAAAGGAGATTTTGTGTTTTGTTTTTGGGAAATCCAACCGTAGGATCTTGCCCCAGACTGGAAGAGGTACTTGTGGGAAAAAAATCAGCTCATTCCAAATGGAGAGGAGTGAGATATTTACATCTAAAGTAACAAAAAAAAGATTTTTCCATGCTGCCCAAAAATTTCAGAAGCCTTTGACCACTCTTATCACAAATAAATTGCTCTAATCAAAGTTGCGCTTTATTTTTTACATGTAGGAGATCAAGTTAGGTCTGAGTGGGAGAATTTTCAAATCAATTGGAACTATACAACACATAGGAAAAATCAATAAGTAAAGTGAAGTAGAAAATGAGTCAAAATAGTAAATTGTTAAAAATTTAATTATGGAAATGAAAAATGCTAATCCCAATGATAATAATATTGTGATAATCAATCTACTTCCTTCCATTTAGTTTTTTTTCCAAAATATTGAAAATTGAGTAAAATAACGGACTTCAAAGTTTATTTTAGAGTAGAGATTCCATAACCGCCCGCAAACAAAAACTTGTCATAACTTTCATCTCATTGATTGAAATTGAATGATTCAAAGCTTCTCACCTATATAAAAATATAATTAACCATTTTTAATTTTTAATTTTTAAAAAAATGTAAATTTTAAAGAAGTTTTTGGGCTGCCTAGATGGGCAGCCCTCCACAAATTTTCATAAATTCATGCATAACTTCTTCATCGAATGTCAAAATGAAGAAAAAAATTAGATGCCCACATAGATCTTTGAATTCCCCACCTTCACTAAAAATTTTAAAAAATCACACAAAGTAGTTTAGCCACAAGTACATGCCCAAAGTCCAACTTGTCCCCCAAAGGGACAATGGTCCTTTAGGGGTTAAGAGTGGTAGTAGCCAAGGAAAATTAGATGCATTTGGATACACCTTTAGACTTCATTTATATTGTTATCATCCCTCTTAACATCAAGTGTGAATGTACCCTCAAATTGTTGTTTTCATTGTTGCTTTTAAGTTACAAAATCTCCACAAAAGATCAATTTTGCATTTTGCAAACATGGATAAATTTAGCAAGTAGAGATTGTTTTTGTAACAAAGATCAAGTATTGCATAGGAAAATAAGCCCCTATTGTTTTTAACAAGATGGGTTTGACTTGCAACCGCTTGTGTGGCAAAACAAGCCTTTCTCTACATGCTCTATGGTAGAGAAAGATAACAAAATTGTTATGTAGTCAATGCAATGGTTTTGGTTGCACTAGACTTTACACACAAAATTCATATTTTGACCTTGAAGAACTTGCCTCCAAGATTTGACTTGCATGCAACTTGCATTTAGTTTTTGTAATTCTCATGTGATCTTAGTATTTACAAGAATTTGCAATAAGGGACACAAGGATGCTAGGGGTGTTTATGATGTTCCCAAAGATAACCAAGGGTATACTCTATTTGGCATTCTTACACAAAATCAAGGAAATTTTTTGTATTTCAAATTACACAAGGGTAAACTTGATATTTTGAAATTATTGAGGGGCATGTTTGATATTTCTTCAAAACACTAGGAATATCAATGATATTCTACTAGAAGAAAGCTTTGTTGAAGTCAACATAAACTACATGATGTTTTGTTGCTTCTAATGTAGAAATTTGCATTATCCAATGCAAATTTTTAGGTCAAAAGCAAAAAAACATCATGTAGTTTATGTTGATTTCAACAAAGTTTTCTTCTAGTGTTCTCAAAATAACCATATGTTTTTTATGTTTTCCTTCTTTTCTATTAATGTGATTTGTTGATATGTTGCTTGGAGTTGCTAGCATACAATATTGTTGGGTTTTATTAATTTTGAGGTGTTCAATAGTAGTTCTTCATTAGTAATTGCTATCAGGTACATTAGTAATTGCTATCTACCTGAGTTTCAAAGAACAATCATTAAGAACTTGTAAGAGAGCAATGAACAAATTTGCACAATAATCTTATTGAATTCTACAACATGTTTACTTCAAAGGTAGTCACCCTCAATTAACCCCTATGAGTGTGCTAATGTAGCATGTAAATAGTTTCTTGAGAAAAACACATCATAACCTAAAGAAGACTTTAGAAATAAGATTTTCATTTTTCCCATTTTTTTTCTTCTCCATCTCCAAATAAATTGATCCAATTGCATTCAACAAATATTATGAAACACCCAAATGATTAAACTAGGCTCATAATTGCAAACTTGACAAAAATTAAATAAATAAAAATTCCTTAGCATACTTGGATGTAATTCATCCACTTTAGAGTTTAAGATTTTTCATTATCCACCCACTGACTCTACCCCAAATATTGTATTTAGGTTGCCTTACCTTGGAAAATTATTTTGTAACTCATTGCATGGACACTTGGAGACGCATGCAACTCTCTAGATACTAGGGTTTCCCATGGTGTACAACTTGGATATTGTTAATTTGTATTTCTACATCTTTGTTGTTGTTGCTAGGCTCTTAAAAAATGTTCATTGCAATAAGTATTGCTAAAAATCACTAAGGTATCAACACCCATAAGTGTGAGTTTAAGGGTTATAGGGTATATACCCTAATCAAACAAGCTTGAAAATAATATTGCTAGATTAGCAAGAAGGAATGAAAAACATTGGCATCAGTTTCAAAGTTTCAATTGCAAGCATGTGTTCATAAAGAGTTTTCAAAATCCTAAATCACTAAAATTGTATAGTTGTGTGTAAGAGATGCTAAAAACAATGCATATTGGTTTTTAAATAGTGAGATGGAGCACTCAAAATTATCATGTTAGTCACCCACAACCACAACTTTGTTATCCATGACCATCACTTCATCACCCATAACCATCACTCCATTACCCATAACTATTTGATTTAAATTTAATAGGCCATGGCACTGTTAGTGACGCCCATGGGGACAATCACGATTAGCAGTACTCCTACCTTATATCACTAAGAAACGTTTATAGTGTTAAATGTCAAATAAATAGTGTGGGACAATCTAAACACAACATTCAGTGTACAATGGGGGGACAAAAAGGATGGGTATATTTTAGTCCAACACCTAACTCTAACGATCCCAAATACAACTTTCACTTTCAGCTCAATAACACCCATATTCGTTAATTTGGGAAAAGCAGAGGTACCATTTTGTACTCCACCTTAAACCCAAAAAGTTACCTTAAACCAAATTTGAAGGTATCAGATTCAATATGAGCCACTAAGATTTTTTCCCTTGCAAATTCCTCCTCTCAAGTGAGGGCATGTGTCCCAAAAAAACGTTGCGAGCTTGATTTTAGGTGGTCACCTAAAACTTTCAAAAGTTCCAAAATGTATTGTTTTTCTCAATTTAACAAATATGGTATTTCAAGTAGATAAGAACAATATTAAAAATTAAAAATTGTCAAACATAGCAAGCTACATAAAAAAAAAAATTGGTAGAAATCCTACAAAATTTAGCCAATTCAAAGAATGTTGCCCAACTTCCCATTTCCCAATCTTTTTTGTCCCCCACTCTACTACTGAAGCTGCTAGGGGTTGACGAATCTGCAGTGGCGCCGAATCTCGCCCTCCGGCGCCGTCGTCTTCACCTCCACGTTCCCCATCTCCACCATAACGCGCGCGAACCGGATCGACCACGGCGTCGACACGAGCGAATTGAACAACGTCTCCCCGCGCGTGGAGACGTCCGTCACCAGCGCCTGCGTGCATGCCAGTTCCACATTCAAACCACAGCAAACACGCACCGATCAATCGACAGATCTTGCGAGAGATCGCCCGAGAGACCATGCGAGAGATCTTGCGAGAGAGTGCGAGAGAGCGGGAGAGAGAGGCAGCCAACCCTAAATCGCACCTGGTCGGAATGCAAGAGCCCCTTGATGTGCCTGAGGTTGGAGTAGTACGAGTTGTCGAACAGATCAGGCGTGGTGGAATCCAAGTAGAGCGTCGTTGGGGCCGCCATGCCTTCGCGCGGATCGGGACATGCCGTCCGGAGCTCCGTGGCCATGGCGTCGCTCAGCAGCGGATCTTGCACGGGGTACAGGCGATCCACCACCGAAGCGCAGTGGGCGCGGCCGATGGTGTGCGCTCCTGCAATACGGGCTTAGTTCACAAATGAGACAATCCAATGCCGGAGTACACATTCATATGGGCAATTCCTGACTTTTTGCCGGATAAAGGCGCTAGTTTTGATAGTCGTGTTCCGGATTTCAGAGCTGTAACCATCTGACATTCAAAGTGCTCATTCCCATAACTAGTTGTAAGGTAGCAACACCCATAAGCGTAAAACTAAAGATTTTGAAGTAGGAAAATCAATGGATGAACTTTGAAAAAGATATTGTCAAGTTAGCAAGAGGAAACAAAAAAATATTGGCATCCATTTCAAAGTTCCAATTATAAGCATTTGTTCACAAAGATTTTTCAAAGTTCAAAATCACTGAAAATGGATAGTTGTGTGTAGGAGATGCAAAAAAAAACACTTACTAAAATCTTTTGTGTGTTCATACGCTCATAATACTAACTTGAGGAATTCTTAAATAGTGAGATGGGACACTTGGAATTATCATGCCCATCACCCAAAGGCCAAAACCATCACTTTGTCACCAATAACCCAAAAAAATTGTATCTGTCACAAATCTAGCTTGTAGGCAATGCCTATGGGGACATTCACGGAGAGGGCTATCGCTACCTTAGTTAAGTTCTAGTGCTTGGAGATTCTACTTGAAAACAAGTAGGTTTTCATGAGCATAGATGAGTTAGGACTTCCTAAAACCGCAATTGTTTAGAAAGTTAAAAAGATAAGAACCTAATCTGTCAATGCTAGTTTCGATTACGGTTGGTTCGAGGCCCCATCATTGTGTATTCCTTCTTAAACCTTTTTTGGCAGAGGTTCGTTATGAAACTAGGTTTTTGAATCTTTCCAATTTGAGTTTCTTATGGTTCTGGTATTGAAATGGCTGAACCTCAGCCTTGGATTTTAAATCTAGGACTTATACAAACCTAAATAGACATATACATGAGGTGCAATTGGGCGTCAATTTTCAGTTGAGCCACTCAAAACTGCTACCGTTCCTCCAAATTTGACCTTTTTGAGAAACTAACCACTTTAGTGACATTCTGCCATTTGAATGAATATGGGATATAGAGTGAGGTTGATTGCAAGCGGAGATGGTTACCTGCGAGTACAATCATGTCACTTCGAGAAAAGCCCTTGCGTTTAAACAGGTCTGTAATCTGCAGCACGGTGAAGTTTGGCAGGGGCAGGTCTGCTGTGGCGTGAGAGGCACTGGAGATGCGGCCGTCCAACCTGCCGGCACGTACCGGCCACCCTAACCCTCCTGACTGAATTCATCTCTAACTGGTTAATTGATCATGCAAGCATGCATCCCCATCCATCCCGATGTTGGACACACAATGTTCAAGCGGCATCAACCAGGCTTACCAGTTCGACGGCATCACGAGCACCGAAGGCGAGGATGTCTGCGCACGATACGATTCCCGGACACTGAGCTTCGATGTCTACTTTTGCCGCGTCCACAACCTCAAATCCTCGCAAACTCAAGTTGGGCAAGGATGCTTTCTCAGAGTCTGCCCCGTCCAAGAGCACCGATCCATCACACCCCTGGCTCACATGCACAATAAACTCTCGTCAAGTTTCTTGTAGGGATTTCCATATGAATTCCCTGTGTACTAATAGGGAAATGTGACAGGGAAAAATCACAAAAGAAATAGTCAGAAATGTTTAACCGCTCACACTTAGGGAAAATGTGAAGAATTCTTGGAACTGAGAGAGGGAGATCAACAAAAGTTTGATGTGATGCACCCGAGTCAATTGTCAAGCTCCCTTACAAAATTAGACACTCCACCTCTTCTCTACAGTCTACACTAACAAGCAAATTGTTCTAGGCCATGGTTGTCACATTTGACCAACCTTTAATCGCATGTCCATCTAACGTAAACACAAACAAACAATCAAGGTGCAAACGCAAGCATTTTTGTTTTTATTTTATTTTGAAGGGAAAATTTTATGGGTACTTTTGAAGTTTGCAATATTTATACAAATACCCTTGTCTTTTCAAAAATTGCACAAATCTTGGACCATAATTTTCAAGAGTTTGTTTTTGTTATGCATGCCACTTCCTTCTTCCTTTGTGTGCAAGTTGTTTCTTTTTTTGTTCCATTGCACTACCTTCTTCAACATGGGTCATGAAAGAAGTAGAACAAACACAAAAAATAAATGCCTATAAACTATGATCCAAAGGCACATGTACAATTTCTGAAAAATCAGGGGTATCTGTTCAAATATTGTAAATTTCAGGGGTATCCATCAAAAAAAAATTGAAAATGACACATGTGCCTACAATGGGACCATAACGTCCACAACCTGATTCTAGTATGGACAACGACCCCGCCTGGTGCAATCTATCCATCCGCTTGTCAGAGAACCAAATCTCACCCAATGAGACAACCATGTTCAGGGCGCCTCCAATTGTGACATCCAGCTACTCAAACTCAGAAGGAAAAAGAAAAAGGAAAAAGTTCCAAGAGAGTTAAGCAACTAATGCCTCCAAGACTTTGCAATACCAGCCAAATACGGGACGGGGTTACACGTGTAACTGAAGCAGCTCTCGCTGGCTGATCGCAAGAGTGTGTCGAAGTACTACCTCAACAAAACAGTCGTGGAAGTGAAGGCGTAAAACGGCAGCGACAATACTGCGGTCCTGTTGCATGCCCCGCTCCATGGCCTGCCGCACCGTCCTCTCCACATTCGGACAAGTCAGAGCGTAATGGCCCACTCGCAACTCAGCTTGCGAGAATCCGAACGACGTCTGCACCTCCACTGCCACCAGGAGTAGTAGTACTACTAATGCAGCCTCCAGTCGAAGCGCATGACTCCACCCCATAATACTAAATCTCTCAGCAAACTCTTATCAAGGGATTTGCATATGAATTCCCTGTGTATTAAGAGGGACATGTGAGATAGGGAAAAACCATAGAAGAAATGGACAGAAATCTTTAAGAACTCACAAGGAAAATGTGAAGAGTTCCTGAAACTTACAAAAAGTTATGTGTGTCTCTTACAATCGACTCCACAAAGATCGCCAGCTCGAGCTCCTGATCGATCAGCCTGCTGCTTTGTTAGACTGCTTCATTCAAAGGCCATTCCACTTCGAAAGCTTGAAAGCTTGCATGGCTATGAAGACAGATAAACTCCGAAAGTTTAAAAAACTAATCGGCTTGGTGCTAGCAATGCCGAGGCTTGGAATTTCGACAGTGCAGCTCCTCCGAGATGTGAGAGATGAGTCAGTGGCTTTGGTGGGATCGATACGAAGTGCTTAGAAAATGGTGACAGAGGGGCTCCTGGAGAGTACGTTTGTGTTTGCAGGGCGGCATGAGTTGCCAGAGCTGCTTGGCACCGGCTGTCTGCCTGTAAGATACTGGGAGATCAACTAACTTCTGCTTCACAAGCTTCTACGTTTCGTTTCAAAATTCAAACTGTACCGCTGACTGCTCTTAAATGTGCATAGATTTGGTAAAACTTGTTTTCAGTGCAGTAGTTAACTAATTCTGGACTATTCAAAGTACCAAAATAACAAATCATGTACAAAACAGCAACGGATCTTATGATGTTTGGAATATCATATTACTAAAATCACAAGGACCTCTATAATATCACATATTGACCTTTGTAATATCATATATCCGCTGTATGTGACATTATCACATAGATACAATTTGAGGACTTATCAAAAAAATTACTTTGCAATCTATCTAAGAGGTAGGTACACCCAATGACGTGGGTGTACCCAATGCCACTCATATGTTAGTTAGGATTTCATTTCTAACTTAAGATCTAGGCCATCCTTAGATGGCTTACTTTTTGAGTTTTAGAAAGTAAGCCATCTAAAGATGTCCTAGATCTTAAGTCAATAATGAATTCCTGACTATGAATGGCATTGGGTACACTCACGCCATTGGGTGTACCTACCTTAACATATGAAGATCCTAATAAAATTCTATGGGTAAATGCATAGCGTAGCAAGTGCCAACTGTTTGTATTGCATGTAAAATGTCAAGACATTTATGCAAAACATTGGAAACAATGTCCAGGGAGAATAAGAATTTAGTGAATTGTTCACTAGTTCAAGTTGCAAAAAAAATTGGTTGAAATTGAAACTACTAAGGTAGGCGCACCCATAACCTTGGAAATAAGGGTTTTGGTGTAGGTAAAACAATTAACCTCATATTCATTAAAATGGGAGTTTTCCACTAAAATGAGAGGTAATGTAAAGGAAATTCAACAAAAGTTTTTATGTCAATTCAACTTGATTTGAGCTGAATTGACATAAGACCTTTTAGATTTGACATAAAATTTAAAAAAATTAACCTAAAATTAGAAAGCTTTGTTGCAATTTAGCTCAATTTGAGCTAAATTGCAATAAAACCTTTCAAAATTGACCTAAAATTGAAAGGATTTATGTCTCATTTGGTTATTTTGGGAGGTGCCCAATCTCCCATTTTAATGAATATGGTGTTAATTTACTAACTTTTAAAAAAATACTATAAGTTAGGAAGTGGAAACCAAAAATTATGGCATCAATTTCAAGGTTCCAATTGCAAGCATTTGTTCACAAAGATTTTTCAAGTCCAAAATCACTGAAATTGTAAGAACCATGTGTAAGAGATGCTAAAATCAAGATTTGTTGGTTCAGTCTGAAATAGTGAGATGGGTACTCAAAACCTCATGCTAGTCACCCACAACCATCACTTCATCACCCATAACCATCACTTAATCACCCACAACCATTTGTTTTTTTATTGATTGGCCTCTACCACTGTCAAGTGACGGCCATGGGGACACAGCACTTATGGATGCT
This sequence comes from Ulota crispa, assembly GCA_963920765.1. Lineage (NCBI taxonomy): Eukaryota > Viridiplantae > Streptophyta > Bryopsida > Orthotrichales > Orthotrichaceae > Ulota > Ulota crispa. The sequence goes on from OY987245.1 coordinate 8,667,718, forward strand.
GCTACCTTATCTAAAAAGCAGTCAACTTTTAGAAATCAATCAATCATAATAAATTATAATATAGATATAGAAAATATTTGATGGAATCTAGTGAAAAATCAATTGAAAGTAGGAAATGCCAAATTTAACCCGCAAAGTCAAGATTTCTCTCCAAGTGCTAATTGGAAGTTTTATGCAATAAATTAGGAGTTCTATGCAAAGCATTGGGAGATCTATGCAAAACATCTTAAACCTATGTTCTTCAACATTGAGGATCTCCTTATATTTTGTGCACAAAGTTCAAAATTGTACGAATAATCCAAATCTTGGTTAAATGTGGCATGTAATATATTTTTTGTGAAAAAATCATGAATTCAATTTGAAAACTTAGCATATTTGATGATATTGTTAGCAATGTGAGTTATACATGAAAAGCTCAGATTCTTGGGTCTATGGATCAGTAGCTGTTTGTGGGATTTGAGTTCACGATGTGGCTAAATTTAACTTAAGAATATCTCAATAAAACTCATAGCTACAAAAATGTGAATGCCATAGTGTCAATAAATTCTTGAAAATTTTAGCACATTTAGCAATGTTCTAAGCAACTTCAGCTAATTTTGAATATCATATTTGGTATAACATGGGGGTTTTGTTTTGATTTTCATTGGTGGAGGGCCCCACATCCTACAATGTATGCAGGTAAGGAATGAATACATAGAGTCATCCTTATGTACATATTCCTCCCTATACTTAGGTATTAAGGTAGCAACACCCATAATTGTCAAATTAAAGGTTTTAAAAATGATGATAATTAATAAGGGAGGATTTCATGAATACACCTGAAGTTTGCAATATTTTCATAGATACCTGTGCTTTTTCAGAAATTTCACATATACCCTTAGGCCAAAATTTTCAAACATTTTTTATGTTGTGCATGCCACTTCCCTTCTCTCTTTGTGCACACACTACTTCTTTCTTGTTATGTGTGCACACAAAGAGAGAAGGGAAGTGGCATGCACAACAAAAAAATGCTTGAAAGTTTTGGTCCCAGGGTGTTTGTGAAATTTCTGAAAAAGCAGGGGTATCTATGAAATTATTGCAAACTTCAAGGGTATATATCCATGAAATTTTCCCTATCAATAAACATCTAGCAAATTATAGGATCCTATTAGAAAGAGAAAAATAATGAGTTTGCATTTTCAAATGTGTTATATGGATACTGTGAGAATAAGTTGTGAATTTTTAAAGAGCGGACTATAATTGCACCTAATACTAACACTAAGGTTTCATGTTCACACGTTGTACATCCTTGTAATTACATCTATTCACTCCACAAATTCTCCAAGATTTTAAAGGTAATGGTTATGGGGACACTAGCGCTTATGGGTGCTACCACCTTACCAAGAACTATTATCTAAACATTGGCAAACGTCATGTTTTTGCAATAGATATTTGATCAATGTCCATTTCTTCATCCAACAATTTTTCTAGTGTCAAGGTAGCAAGTGTCAAAATCAAAGAAGATAAGGAGGATTTGGAAAAAAAAGCCCTTTAAATGCAATATCCAAAGTTAGGTGAAATATGTTGAACTTCCTTTGAGCTTATGAGGTTTGTGGTTCCATTCCTCCTAGTATTTACAACCCAAACTCTATCAAACTCTATCATTGGTTTGATTGGGGAAATAAAAACCTCTTGCCAATAAGAGAATATGCCAAGTCATGGTTAGCCCAAATTACCTCTTGTAGTGGCTTGTGGCACCAATTGCTTCTTGCTTCTTATAATGTCTTGTTTCCATAACACCAATTACTTCTTGCTCCTTGTAATGGCTTATTGCCAAGGCATGGTTAGCCCAATTGCTTCTTGCGATGGCTTCACTACAAGAAAAAGAAAAATTGTATCCACAATGACTAAAAATTATCCTTAAAGACTTGTTTAATCATTGTTTAATGGTTGTGAACACAATATTTCTACTAGTGCTTGTTGCCTAGATGTGATTTGCTCAATTACTCCGAGTACTACTTAGGTGGTGGGGTACGGTTAGCCCTGGTACTTCTTGGTGTTGCTTGACTGTGGTTGCCTATTATATGCCGTGTCGAAAAGGTGAGGTAAGATTCTAACAAAAAAATTGATAAGATTCCAGCAAACAAGTAGAAGATAAGATTTTACCAAAAAAATTGCCCCACAAAAAGAATGAGGTGAGGTAAGGTAGGCGCACCCATAAGCATGGAAATAAGGGTTTTGGAGTAGGTAAAACAATTGACTAACTTTGAAAAAATTACTATATGTTAGGAAATGGAAACCAAAAATATTGGTGTCAATTTCAAGGTTCTAGTTGCAAGCATTTGTTCACAAAGATTTTTCAAAGTCCCCAAAATACTAAAATTGTAGGAACCATATGTACAAGATGTAAATCACAAGGCTTGTTGATTCTTAAATAGTGAGATGGGTACTCAAAACCTCATGCTAGTCACCCACAACCATCACTTCATCACCCATAACCATCACTCAGCCACCCAGAACCATTTGTTTTTTTATTGGTTAGCCCTGCCACTGTCAGGTAACGAGCATGGGGACGCAACGCTTATGGATGCTGCTACCTTAAGCTTTATAGCAAAAATCTGTCCCAATGGCAAGATCCGAGGATCTTTAAGTCATAAATGAACTTAACACGGCCACACGATACTGGTCTACTGGGGTGGATTCTAGGTCAGTCAGTTCAGCAGAATCTTTTGTACTTGGGTCATGGCAGTTAAAAACCAATTTGCCTGAACCCATACATGTTTATTTTATCTTTATTTGCTGCATTTATGAAATTAACCTGCCTCCTCTGCATTGCCAGAAATTGCCAATAATTGCCGGTATTTACACCATGTTGCCACGTCTACCGTTGCTAATTATTTCAGCAAACGCTACACTAGACTTGATATAAGGTAGGAGACTCGTAAGTGGTGCAACTAAGGGCTGAAACTGAATTTTGGGTAGGTGAAACTTCTTGAAATATTTTTCAGTAAACTTCCTTTGAAAGACAAGAAGTATTGGCATCTAACCTAAGTTATTTCATATTTTTTGAAGCTTTGTGGAATTAGTTATGAAATTTTGAAGTGGAAAAGTTATAGGGTTCTAAAATGGAGCACCTCCTCAAATGTATATCACATGTACATTGTTAAAGGGTTATGAAAAACAACATGTACAAGCTGAGTACATTTGAGGAGGTGCTCCATTTTAGAGCCTGCTCCAAATTAGAATCTCATACCTTAACCCCTAAAGCACTCAGCACCTTTTTCTGGCAACATAGCGTTTTTGGGCAGCTCATTATCAATGTGGTTTCCATTTTTCTTCTTTGAAATTTTCACACATGATGTGTCCAAGAAGTCGCTTTAAGGCCTAACAACTTTCATAACTTTTCACTTCATGGTTCAAAAGTTATTGCATGATATGTAGTTTTCTTTGCTTAGTGGGTAGCTAGAAAACTTCTTTCAAAAAAAAATTGAACCTTTTTTTTTTGAAATTGGTTCTTTAGATTTATATGTACTTGGGATGCTTTGGATCATTCCATTTTATCAATGAGATGAAAGTTATGAGGAGACTTTATTTGCGGGCAATTATAGATTCTCTACTCTAAAATAAACTTTGAAGTCTATTGATTTACTCAATTTTTAGTATTTTAGAAAAAAAGACAAAACCAAAAGATGTAGATTGTTTATTACGACATTGCACCCATTGGGATTGGAATGTTTCATTTCCATAATTAAGTTCTTAACGATTTAGTGGTTTGAATCATTCTCTAATTTTTTTTACTTACTACTTTTTTCCCATGTGTTTTACAATTCCAAATGATTTGAAAAATTTCAATTGTGTACCCAACTTGCTTTGAAGAACAAATACAAAAACTTACAACCATTTTGGAATCTTTTTTGTACAGATATGACCTTGTGAAGTGCAACTGCCCGTATTTTTGCAAAGACAAAAAATAGCTTTTTGTCAATTCAAACTCATAAATCTAACAATCTACATGGTGAAAACTCCTGAATTTTTTTACTACTTTTAATACTAGTGTAGTACAAGATCTTACGGCTACATTTGTCCAAAAAAGTTCATTTTTCTAAAATCTGGTGTTTATACTAGACATGGCAGTTTTGGAAAGGTTTTGGTGAAAAATTGAGCTTAGTGCTTTAGGGGATAAGGTAGTCGGCTCTTAAATTGACTATCTAAGGGAAAAACAATTGTACTAAAATAAATTCACATTAGCAACATAGAAATATTTTTGCTGGAAAATCAAAGAAGAAACAATCCTATGGCCATTTGAATTGAAATTTTCTTAGTTGGTGTGAATTAACTACAATTTGTCAAAGCAAAAGGTGCATAGGTAACTATTCTTGATCATAAATGGTAGCATTTATGGTGCAAAGGCTGCTTGTAAATGGAGCACAAGAGTCCTAAAAGCAATCACTACAAAGCCAAGAATGCTGCAATAAGGCTCTTAAATCGTGCAAGCACCCATTCCATATTCCAATGCTCAAATCATGATTGAGAACAAGTTTTCATTTATTTTAGTATGACATATATCTGTATTTAGTTTTAAGACAAAACTCAACACAATAATGGCCAATAAGCACACTTAATGGTAGCTTATGTCACTCTCTTGAGGTTCTAAACCCATGCATGCACAAGTACAATTTCTCAACATAAAAAAATGTGACCCATTTAACAACCTCTCTGCACTGTTTTTGTGACCCTACATGGTCGGTTCAAAATGACCAAACAGTTTTAGAGCCGACTACCTTAACAAAGCTTAGAGCCACACTTGAATTGATCATGTGCTACAATTTATTCACCTTCAGCTCAAATAAAAAATGGGTTGACTTCTAAAACTTCAGGATAAAAAGAAGCCAAATTAAAAACCAAAAAGTTAATTATAGCATAAAGGAGAAATTACAAAGAGGCACTACAAGGAAACCATGGTCAAAGCTATAGAAAGTTGACAAAAAATATGTGACCTAACCTATAGTTAGGTCACATTTTTTTTGTCAACTTTCTATAGCTTTGACCATGGTTTCCCCGTAGTGAAGGGCACAAAAATGAAAAATATTACAAATAGGGGCACAATTTTTTTTTAAATGGAAATTTTTGTAGTTTTTTTTGGTTTGGACAATGGTTGGTTTTGATACATTATAGAAAATGTAAGTTGGTTTTCAAAAAGTTAAAAGCCTCTCCAAATCAAGCTTAAATAAAGAAATTTTAGTAAAGGGGTTGGCTTTTTTTGGAGAGACCTGGGTGATTGCAAGAAACACTAGTACTATTTTGTGTCTCCTTTATTTCTTGAGGTGCTTTTTGGCTTGTAACTTTTGCTTAGCAAGTCCTTTTGAGCTGAAATTTCAGAGGAAGGTACATGTCATAGTTACAGACCTTTTTTGATTTTTGCGATTTTTTAAAAATTATTTTACTATTTTTAAATAGCCCCCAAATAGGTGTCTACCTTGGCCATTTTGGGGGTTTCTAGTACTATTTTGGGTCCAAAAAGCAAATCTCATGCCACAAATTAGGGAAGTTGTTCATCATAGAGCATTACATGGATGTATAGAAGGGTTTCACAAAATTCTAAAATCCATGCCATGCACATTGTCTCAAAGTGGGCATCCATTCTCCCTGCATTGGTGAAATAAAATAAAAAAAATCCTTCAAAACCCAATTGCATTTGGTGAAGCTACTCAAAGAGATAAAAAAAATTCATTTTTTTTTTAAATTTTTTAAATTTTTTTGCTATTTTCTAAAAAGCAGAAAGGAAATTGTCTTTTTGTTGGTAATTTTTGTCCCTCTATTTTTGTGCATAACTTTTAGGATAAATTGTTTCTAGGTTGGAATTTTCACTAGTATGCTATTTTAAGTGCTTTACAAATTGTCCTCATTTTATTTTATTTAAAAAAAAATTAGTTCAAAAACTCATAGTACTACCTAGTACTACCAGTTTTAAGGGTGTTTGAGACAAAATCATGAAGTGTTTCTTGCAACTACCCACCTCTAAATATTTTGGGAGTTAGCTAAAATTGAATGTGATGTATCTAAATCAACCAATCTCCAAACCAAAAAAAACACAAAATTATACAAACAATTTTGAAATTGTGCCCTTATTTGTAATTATCTTGAAATCGTGCCTCCATTTATAATATTTTTCATTTTTGTGCCCCTATTTGTAATTTCCCCTAGCATAAATGTAGGCACAATCTAGGAGTACATTAAAACTCACGCTAGACTTGATGATTCTCACACCTTATTTGTGGGAGACAATCTAATTTTAGCATGACACTTGCGGTTAGCGGTTCTTGAGCTACGCATTCATCAATATAATTTTATTTGGATTTGCAAATCTATTGTATTAATTGCAAAATGTCACGATCCTAAGTCACAACCCTTTGTCACAAAATCAATCATGTTTTCATCCAATTATTTCATTTAGTTCCTTTCATCCAATTATTCTCATTGCTCTCATGTCTTTACTTTGCGTGATTGCAATCCTACTCGCACATGAACATAATCTTGACAATAGAAATGGATAAGGAGTTACAATTTGTGTTGATCACATGGTTACAATTTGTATGCATCAAGTTTTGTTTAAATACAATCATCATTTCCATCATATTTGTGTTGTTGTTACATTGCAACAGGCTTCGCCCTAGTGTTAAATAAAATGCAAAGTAAAAATTTCAATAAGTTTTTAGGTTGTACGTGTGTTATAATGTCATAGAAACTAGAGATGTGATATTACAAATGGTGCAATGTGATATGACAGAGGTCATTGTCATTTAGTAACATGATAGATTACTAGTGTTTTAACAATAATTCCATCCAACCATTACTTTGGACTAAATACTACCAAACTACATGTTTTCAAAAATCAAGTTGATTGTTGAGAATCACTAGAAATTGTATTATAGCATCCAAAATAAACAATCTATGCAAAATTAGCCAATAATCTTGAAGCCACACCCTTTGAAATGATAAATGTACAATAAAACCTCTCTTATTGCAAATTCCCTATTTGCATAATTATCTATACTTCTCAAATTGCATACTCCCTATGTGCATAGTGTGTTCATTTTTGGAGTTATTCATGTGAGTGGGACCACCAGTCTAGTCTACAGTCTCGTGACTCTTGTTAGCAGGTAAGAAAAGCTAAAAAAATAACCATGCTTCCCGGGCCTTAAGCAACTTGTCCATCAATCAAAAGCCACAATAAATCACTTATGTGATAAAACCTCCTTATATGCATACTCTTTAAATACATCCCACCGTTCCCACCGTTCCCATGCAGTAAGGGAGGTTTCTTTGTAAAAGGAATAGTGTCTTTTATCCATCAAGTAAGTAGATTTAAAATAACATTGTACGGCAGCAAAAATGCTCCCTTGCCTTTGATGAAGGATACTTTGATTAAAAAGGAACATTTCTAGGATTAAAAAGGAATATTGTTTGGATGAAAGATAAACCCTACTTGGATGAAAATGAGATGAAGGGTGGAATTGAGATGATTTTAACGGGGTCAATTTTTAGGATATTTTGGCTGGTTCAAGAATACTCAAAGCTGCTTTACATTTAGAAGCAGGACCACAAAATTCGGGACCATTTCAACAAGACTTTCAATGCAAATAGTCTCAAAAATGACCCCAAGCACCATTATAATGAGAACATAATGGGGGCCAATTCCCTTGCATGTAAAGGTCTTGAGGTCAAAAGTCAATATCATTATTGCAAACTTTGAGAGTTTTATTAAAAAATGCAAGAAAAGAAAAGACCAAGTATAGCCATTGAGATATTTATTTCATTCCATGATGTCGATTTTATTCCATTCTATGACGTTGAATGTCTCAAAAGAATATTCATTGTTCAAATAATCATATTTGAATAAGATCTAACAATAGCCCCTAGGTCAACAATTGAGTTCCTAGAAGACCTAATTTTCAAAGTTTGGACTTTGCCATATATTATTTTTTTAAATTTAAAACATGTTTTAATAATTTGACCTCAACTCTTAGTGTAAAGGCATTGAAATTGTTTCCAAAGAAGAATTAGTGAGGATTGAGAGTTTCCAAAACAGCCTCGACTCCTATCACTGGAAACCCTTAACCAAAGCATCGTTTTGTGTTTTATAAGAAAAATCCCGGTTTGAACACTTTTTAAAATTAATTTTCTTTATTGACTAAATATGATCAAACTCGCATTTTTGACACTAGGGCTTTTCTTTCTATAAAAAAATGTGGGCTTTGGGCTTCTTCATTAATGTACACTAAAGCAGGGCAGTTCGTCAGGACTGGCACACAATCTGACAACCCACTAATCGTAGACCTTGAATGCACCTTGTAAATGAATTACGGACACAGAAGCAACTATTGACTAACAATAAGGTAACCGTACCCATACCAGAGCATTTAAGGGTTTGGGATACTGTCTCGGAAAATTCAGGAAACAATTCATAGGGTTGGTCTTTCAACAAGCTATCATGAGACATCATTTTCGTGGAAAAAAGTATTGTAGATTATTTTATATTAACCCTTGAGCGCCCCAGTGATAGGATCATGTCGTTGGGGCCCACAACTTTATCTCATTTTTTCTCTTGATTAGTACAGTGAATATGATTAAGGTTAGTCCCCATCAGCAAAGAAGGTAGTCCTTTTTCAAATCTTACAGTCACTTTTTCTGGATGTAATTTTCCAAGCTGTAGTGCCCATTAAACCCCCCATTTTCTCCTAAATCTTAAAATAACTTTGGGCGTTCAGGGGTTAAAGGGCAAAGTTGCAACTCATAAGGTCCCTATTAGCAACTCTAAACTACCCTTGAAATTGTTTTGATGTGTTCCTCTACATATGCTTGACGGTCTTAATCCCAATCGTCTCACAACAATTTAGCAATTTAGCAATTAACATGTGGCAAGATTTGCTTGTGCAAGTGGTATTCACTGCTCCATTATGGGTTCAAGAGTGTGTGGAGAACACCCTAAATGTAAATGTAGAGTGCGGAAATTGGGACCGCTCATGTATGGGTACGGTTACCTTAGTGCTTGAATTTTCCACAAGTACCTTGTCTTTGACTGGTTCATTTGATATCCCCTCCAAGCTTTACATGCGGTGTTTTCTAATTAAAATACCGGTTTTTGTGGGTAAAAATAAACCTTGACAAGATAGTAGGATTAAATGGAACTACTACTTACATAATCAAGTGAAAGTTTCCACATTTCACACACCAAAAAAAGGTATCCAAATTACACGCCCTTGAGGGACTCCAGGATTGTGACATGAAAAACGTGACGAAAAAAAAGACAAACAATCTCCGAGCCCGACAGTATTGATACATATCCAAATTATTTCGAAACTATTACCGGAATATTGCACCTTTGGTTAGAAAAGAAAAGACAACCAGCCATTTTTAAATTTTATTAAATGTACAATTTACTCTACAAAGGACTAAACAGGATGGACTTCTAGGTAGCTTTCCCGAGCAAAACAAAACTAATGAAGGCGTCTAAGGCCAACAGACGAAAGAATCAGAAACACAATGACGTGAAGACCAAGCACATAACCAACCGTAAGGGTACGCAGAAGCATGCTTCTCCTTAACTGGCTCCCAGCATGCATACTGAAAGCATCGACAGTTCTAGCTACTCGAGCTACATTCTCTGTGACTTTCGCACCTCTCTGACGCATTGCTGCTGATCGGTGAGACGCATTCTCCAAGGCCATCGCCGCCGTTTGAGATGACAGTCCTGAAGATGAGCGACTAATTTTGTTTCTCTTAAAGAAGTCATGGTCTCCATTGCCAGCCAGCAAATTCCGACGTGCCTCAGAAGCTTGCTCGAGCCGAAGTTCCAATGCATTCCTCTCACTTGCAAGTGACTCTGCTTGAGCCTGCACAGAAGATAACTGTAAGAAAGATTGTTCCAACGTAAGCATTGATAGATGGTTTTTGTGAGCATGCTGTTTAGTTAATACTCAGAACTATTCTTGACAAATGGCCATGCAAGAAGATTCTTACCTGCTTAGATACCAGTTGCTCAGTTAGGGTTCTTAACCGGCGCTCAAGCTCCTTCTCACGTTGAGCTGCATCGTCAAAAAGCCCATCATTTCAGACATGAGCACAAAATAATGGAACAAACTCAAAGCTCCTTCTCAACAAGTATACGCAAACAAATTTGACATTTATCTTATGCCCCTAAACCAATCCAATGTTTGAAATTGACTAACATGTATGCAGATAAATGGGCTTAAGCAATGAAAACAGCTGTTCATTTCAAGATTTACATTTATTAGATTCTATGAGTTCCACATTCTAAAATTGTATTAACCATTACACCAACACATATTCTCACCAGGGGAGGGTGTTCGTGACGTGTTGTGCTGCAGAGATTCCCATTCCTTCTCAAGCCTTATGACTTTCTTTTCCCACCTTGCCTGCACAGAGTTCTCGTCAATACGACTGAGACAATTCTAACCAACTTTAACACCAAGGAGCTTTCATTTCGAGATCTCTTTTAATGTTCTAGTTCGAAAACGAATCGGGGAATTTTGTGAAAACCGCAAGCTTTATACATTACCGAGACACATCAGGACTTCTGTATCCAGTCCCATCATAAATAAATGTAAAGCATACCAATCGTTAGTATAGATGACGCAGACCTAGCATGTGCATACGACCGAGTTTGTGCAAAAGACGACACGAGCAGTATTACAGACATTAAGGTGTATCACTAGGAAGACCGAAGTTTGCTCATAGATCTCTCCTCATTGATGTAGCTCAACTCCTATATAAGGATGACAAGTATTGTTATGAGTCTTACCAGCTCAGCTTTGATCGACTGCAATTCCTGTTCTTCAAGCGCAGACATATTATTTGAAGACGACAAATCAGAGAGCTTGCCATCATCCTGTAATTCCTTCTTTTCAACTGTGACCGGCACAGAAGCACCATTCTCCCTCTCAGCAATGGTATGCTGTAACTGCTCCAACTCGGCTCGTAACTTCTCCTCAGTAGCCTCTATTTCCTGAATATGATTCGACTAAAAATCAAAACACGAATGAAGGGACACACTTTTCTACATGTATTCAAAGCCGATACGTATTCTTAAGCTTATTCAACAAATCATTGGCATAAATTGAAAGGGATGCTTGGCATTTGATTTAATTTTTGTGTCTGAGTATCTTTCAGACAGGTTGTCCACGCTGTAGACTCATCAAAGTTATCAATACACCAACCTGCTCAAACCTGACTAGTTCTATGTTACCGGATGAATAGTAGGGTGTGCATACATGATAACAATACAAAATTATACCTCAAAAGAGCTTGCTAATTGTAAGGCCTCTTGAGCCTTCTCCCGGGCATGTTGCTGCCTCGCAGCTAATGCGGTAGCATAGTGTGCATTTTCTGCTTGTAATGATGCCTCTCTGGCTTGCAACTGAAAAAGTCATGCAAATCACACAAAATTTCAATCCACTGCAAACTTCTACTACAGTTAGTAAAAACAACATACCGTACTGATGAAATCGCGATAGAGATCGTTCGCTGTAGAGAGGCAACGTCAGTAGAAGTGTACATCGGATTACAAGTACACCCCCCGTGTTCGACAGGCACTGCTAAAAGTTTTAGAAAACAAGCAGGCTTCGCAACAGGTAGGAATTATATACGTCAAAACTTCTTAAAGTTTATGAAAAGTTGACGCCTGCAGCACAATTCAGGCTATAAAAGAACATCAAGAACTCAGGAAAAACCACATCACGGCATGCCATGTGAGATCTTCACAAATATTCGATTCAACTGTAACAAGCCTTCCTAAACCTTTGGTTAGGGTCGCATTATTAGTGTACCAACCTAATTAGAAGAGTTGAATGGGCAGAAAAAGGATCCAAAATCACCATTTGCAGTGGAAACGCGTATTTAGATTTCAAAGATGACTGTACTAGAGGCCATGAAGGTTGCACCCTGATATGTTTCCTTTGGATATCCTCAACATTATAACATTTGATACTTTGTGATAGCTCTATCCATGATCATAAACAATTATATATTCACGACCAAATCCAAAATGATTTCGATTTATGCGTTTGTTTCATTACATAAACTTCTTTGATCAAATAGTACTTGTTAATGATCTTCTATTGCTAATTATTTTCATTCACAACGGAACAAGTAGCCAGAGTAGTACACATAGACCACACACTTTGACTACAAACAACTCATTTCATCTAAATCAGTGTCAGCTCATTTCAATTGCCAAAACTTTCTCTTCAATTTTTCTTATGATATCTAAAATTTCACATTTAAGTGCTTTCGACTATATTTGCTTACAGAGCTTCAACTGTTGCACTTAGGAGCAGTTACCTTATTCAAAAGCCTGTACACATCGAAGTTGTCAAGTGCAAACGAAATTGGCACCATACATTCTATATCAGCTAGGGTTTTACCAGAAGGACGCGAATACTAAAATGTTCATAACTGAATTAAGGATTGCTCGAAGTCGTTAGTGCAGAACACACTTAATTCAATTCTCAGTTGAAGAAAATAGAGCTCTCGTTCGTATTTACTGTACCAAAATCCAGTGAGCAACCTGCTAAACGATCACCAACTCGATTGAAGAACACGAAACCCTAGAACGCACCTGATTGAGCGTCGCCGCGTGAGCGACCTTCTCCAGAGCCAACGCGGACTGCGAGGCGATCGAATCCGCATGCAGATGAGGGAAGCGCTCCGCGATGTTGGAAGGCGGCATGCGCTGCCGCAGCAGTTGAAGGGTGTGCTGCAACGCCGCAGCACGTGCGTCCAGGGCACTGGCGACCTGCCATTGCTGCGGCGTGAGGCGCAATGTGCGATCGGACGAATCGGTTCCGTTTCCTCCCACCACATCGGCCGCCCACGCCAGAAGCCCCGCCATTCCGCTTCTGAAACCTCGCTTTTGGCTCTCGTTCCTTCCTTCCTTCCTTCTCGGCCTTCTTTATCGCGTACACTGATGCAAGCGTTTCATGGAGAGCACCAATTCCTCGCAGCAAGACACGCACGGCATTGAAGGAGCTCTACTTTACTTCGAATTGTTGCTGCAACTGGCTCTCAATTCGACCAATTTCGAGTTCCTCGCAACACAGGGCAAGAGATAGAAGGTCGATTTTCTATTACGGGGATGCTTGGCCCTTCGCATGTACTTCAAGGGAACATTTTGCAAAATCTGTTCCCAGGAGAGACAGTCTAGATTCTAGAGTCCATACAGTGCCCCTGCACGGGTCGAGACTCGAGATCAGAGCACGGTTTGCTAAGGAGGGACGGGCAGGTTTTTCACTGAAATGAAACAAAATTATTGGCTCTGTACTGAACACGGTTTTTTTTTTTCATGTTTTAGCCCCTGAAGGGCCCCTGGGCTCTGGAGTTACGGTACCAAATACGGTCACAACCAATATTCAGAAGTTTGAATCAGCTCGAAATTAAGTGTTATAGCCATACATATTGAAGGGTTGTATGATGGTGGGTGCATAGTATATTTTGGAAAGCTCTTAGAGGAGCTCAAATACGTCTATATATACGGCTGCAAAGGGCTTTTGGGTCGTTCAAGGGTTAAGAAGTGCCAAAGTGCCGATTTAAAATGTTATAATGGTGCTCCATATTTCAACATTCATCCACATATTAGATAGAAAATATCACATTAGCACATATTATATGTCTATAATTTGGTTTTCATCCACAATATGGCAATTTCATCCAAGGTTTTTTTAAAGTTTGCACCTTTTTTGGCAATTTCATCCAAGAAATTGTGTTTTTTTTTTTCTATAGGCTTGGTGCCAGTAAAAAAAATTGATGCAATTTTGCCCAAAATTGCCAGAAAAAGAAACCCTGGTACCAAAGGGGAGGAGGCTTTGCATAAAGAGAAGCTACGGCCGTGGGATTGGGTGACTAGGTTTATAGTTCAGATCAGGTTTTTTTTTTTGGCCTCTTGGCGCCATATTCGCATTTTTTTTAATTCCATATCGGCCAATGCATTTGCATCCCTCCATAATTCCTCCACCTCTGGACATGCACACAAGTTTCTTACTGTTCATCTACAGTGCACAAAAACAACCCCTAGTTTAGACTAGCGGCCGAACAAAACACAAAAACTTGCACCCTGTTTGTTGTTTCATTTGCTAGGACCACTTCCATGTCATCCAATCGTTGGGTGTGTCATTTCAAGAGTTTTCCTCTATTGGACAAGTTTGGTACCATCCTTCAAAAACCTCATCCCCATTACATCACTTAAGCCTAAAGTATTGGCACCAAAATAAAGCCACCTAGGATGCTACCAAGGGTAATTGTAGTTTTGGCCCGGCCCAAGTATAAAGCCCTTGGGCCGGATTTGGAAGAACTTTGCAATCCTCTTGGTTGAAATTTGAAGGCTTTGGGCTAGCCCTCAATTTGGCACCAAGTATAAGTGACCCTAATAGAACAAGCCCCAAAATCTCACTATCTTGTTTGCTAACATGGACATATTGGTTGGTGACATGACAAGTTGAAGTATCGGACAAACCCCAAATCTGAACCTTCATATGAAACAAAACCAATATTCCAACCAATGATGTTTGAGATGATTTTGTTTGATTGCTAGTATGAACTGGGCCTAAATTTTGTTGGACAATAAAATGTTATTTTTGAAACTTTTGGCTAATCTTAATTAAACAATTAAACCAATAAAAAACAAACAAGAATGAAATTGGTTTGAACTGTTTAATCATTATGGCTATTTGATAAGCAAATTCTTTGTGAATTTCATATGAAGTGTGCTTCATGATCTTGTCTCACATTTTAATTGTAGAATTTTGTCATGTATTAAGCATACAAAAGTAGTTTGTTTATTTTTAAATTTGGGTGTGTACTTCTCATTTTTATTATAATTAATTCTCTTTGGATTTGCAATTAGAAAAGTACCAAAACATGTATTGCTTGATTTCATTTTTGCTAAGGTAGTTGGCTCATAAACCGTATAGGCATTAAAACCATGCACTTTCTTAAATGCATCCGACACATACGTGTTGTTTTTCAAAATTTTCAGTAATGTACAAGCAATGTACATTTAAGAAGGTGCACGGTTTTAGAACCCTATGACCTTTCCACTTCAAAATTTCATATCTAATTTCACAAAGCTCCAAAAAATTTGAAATAAGTTAAATTGGATGTCAATTTCTCTTTTTTTCAAGGAAAATTTACTGAACACTATTTCAAGAAGTTTCACCTCCCAAAATTCAGTTTCAGCCCTTAGATGCCCGGTTCTTGAGCCTCCTACCTTATAAAGACCACGACGTTAGTACATAATCACAGATAAACAACCAGTAATCTTTATTCCAAATATTCTTACAATTACAAGCTTTCAACCAACACGATTTTCCAACCCACTTTATTTTCCAACCCACTTTATTTT
Organism: Ulota crispa; assembly: GCA_963920765.1. Classification (NCBI taxonomy): domain Eukaryota; kingdom Viridiplantae; phylum Streptophyta; class Bryopsida; order Orthotrichales; family Orthotrichaceae; genus Ulota; species Ulota crispa. The sequence goes on from OY987245.1 coordinate 8,683,112, forward strand.
CCAACCCACCCTATACTCCAATCCACTCTATTTCTCAACGCACTCTATTTTACAGCCCACTCCATACTCCAATCCACTCTATCTCTCAACCCACTCTATTTCTCAACGCACTCTATTTCTTAACCCACTCTATTTTTTTACCCACTCTATTTCTCAACGCACTCTATTTCTTAACCCACTCTATTTTTTTACCCACACTATTTTCCAACCTACACTATTTCACTACCCTAGGTATCTGCACTTGGGAGGAATCGGCTTGGGTTCACTTCTCCGCAGAGCAACAAGGAATCGTTCTCGCTATGGGGTGTCTTAGGGTTTAGGGCACACTCCGCTTGGGCAACTCTCGCATGAGCCAGGATGCGTGCAATGTCACAGGGTTCGTGAAATCCGAAAGTGCGAATTCGGTCCTCGTTCAGTCCTTCAAGAATTTCTTTGCTCTACTTGGATTCCAGCAAGCCCTGCTGTTTCTTCTCAAGGGTTTAGGGTTTAGAGCTCACAGCGATGGCGATGCTGGGCGGTGTCATGCGGCGATCCGCATTCGTGAAGAACGCTGCAAGAGTTCTTTGCTCATCTGTTTCCGAGGCAGCACCGACCAGAACCTCACCACTACTCGTCCTGCGAGCCACCGCGCCCTCTCGGGAGTCCAGGAATGTAACGTTCGAGCCGGGATTCCTCATGTCGTGCTGTGCCAATGTGGGAAACCTTCCCCCTCGAGAAGTACGTCACTCTGTCTTTTGCCAGACTTTTCTTTTCTTTTCTTTTCCTTTGTTAGAATCTTTGAGGTTTGAGCTTGTGCGTTGTTGCGGACGCCGATAATACATACTCAGAACGTGTACCGTTCAAATTTGTTCAAATTTCTTAAGTAATTGTGAATACCACAAACGAGTTACGGAATCATATATGGAAGTGAAAATAACAGAATTACGGAATCATATATGGAATTATAAAGAACAGAATTGGAAAACAGAAGTAGAGTTCTGGCAAGGGTTTGCAAATTTTTGCAAGAAGCTAACGATGATGACCGTGGCCGATTCTGAGCTTAGTTATGAGCTGATGAAAGATTGAAGTTGCAGGAGTTCTGCACTGATTAATCCGAACTTAGCAATAATGAAAATTTGTGAAATCCTTCGTAGGTTTTCTTCCAGTGCTTTGTCTCATTGTAAGTGATAAAATTTTCAAAAATCCAGAAGGTTTCAGAATATAGTTTACTGAAATCTATTTGCTCAACCTCTTTTTTTTTTTTTTTTTTTTTCTATTATCTTGTACTAATGAGATCCAGTACTATTATGGTGTAACGTGTCCCACGGGCAGTATGGATAGAGAATAAAATAATTGCTGCATGGAGTTGTCTTTAACATTGTACCGTGATTACTTTGTATTGATCCTTGCCTGAACTATCATACAGTTGCCTGGTCTCTCAAGGTTTATGAATGGAAATTAGAGTAGCTTTTGATTGGAAGTGTTAATGTTTTCCTTGAGGGACTTGTTTTGCTTTTTCAGTTTTTCAGAGATCTACAGTTCTTTCCTTTTTAAGAAGGACTCACACAGAATCTTGAATGTTGATTGCAGATCACTGTTGAGTATGATGAAGAGAGTGAAAACACCGACTACTTCATTGAAATTGCGGACAAAGTAGGTATGTATCATTACTCCAAGTGCTTGGTTTCTAAAAGCCCATTTGGGCATCACCAACAGTGGTCTTTGAAGTTGATTATTATAGATTCCCTTGGTACCTTAAATCTCTTTTTTCACTTCACTGAAGCTTGTTGTCTACACTAATGTCTCTTTCATTGCAGTGCTTTGGGAGACATACAATGCTTTGAAATGCACTCTCACATGTGTTCAGTGTTTGACAAGTGGAAATTTTTCCATTTAGATGTGTGCACACAACTTGATAGATTCTGAATATATTTAGTTAAGTTGCAATTATAGAGTGTGTTCTTTGGAGAGGGATGATTGTAATGGAGAATACTGTATGCAACACTTAATTTGCATCAGGATATGTTGTGGACTGCTTTTGAATTGATACATTAGAATTTTAAGTTTCTTAAACTGCAAGACTTTGTTGTAATTAGTGTATTAGAATTTTCAGATATCTGTAAAAATAAAGTTATCTGATGGGATGGAGCTCACAATGCTTGCAGAGGCTGCAATGCCGGAGATAGCCGTCCTCGTGAGTCCAGAGAACGCAGAAGCCCGGTATTGTACATTCATGACACAAAACCACAATCTTATTTTTATTTTTATTTAGTCTTCCTGTTAGTATCCACGTGTTTACTCAGCCTCTTTTTGCAAAAGTATTCCTGCAAGTCAGGCTATAACTACAGCATGAAAGGCAACTAAAGTCCTATCCTGAGTGTGTTAATAAAACCAAAGGTCAATAGGATGAATCCTGTGTGCTTTTGTGAAAAACGATTCATTAGATCCTAATTAGGATGGTCTACATGGCCTTTCACCCGACTTGCTCTGCTCCTTAGGGTTTGTACGAAGTAACCTTTTCTTCTTGCTATCAGGGCTGCGCAATCGCTTCGTGGTCGTCTCGTTGACTTTTCTTTGAATGAGCCTGTTTCGTGGTCCTCACAATTATCAACTCGGCATTTGGAAGCCATCAATGGAGGATCCGGTGCACCACGAGGCTTCACAACTTGGAACAACACTAATTCGCATATCATCGACTCATCCACTGGTTTGCGACGTTTGCGAAGGGCTCTTGATTCATTACCATTAGGGTTTGGGAGTGCAACAGGCAAGCGATTCTTTAGGGTTTCGAGTATGGCACAGGAGCAGTCGCTGGTTACACCGAGTGAAGTGCAAGCAGAGTTGCAATCCGAAGACGCGGCCGCGCAAACGCTTGCTCAAACCAGAGCGATGCAGTTGAAGTCGATCGATGAGGCGAGGGCCAGGATCTTTGGCCATGTGATCGGGAACGGCGAGCGATCCGCGCACAAGGTGTTACGGAAGAAGTTGATCGGAGATAAGATCGTGGCGTGGTATCCCACGCCGATTCAAAAGCTGGATCCCATGTTTGAGGATCCCAACATCAAGCGCCGGCAGTTGAAGACAGAGCGGTTGAAGCGACGAGGGAAAGGTCCTCCTAAGAAGGGCCATGGCAAACGAGCTGCCAAGCGTGCTAAGTAGACTGGTAATGGCCTCCCTTCTCATCATATTTTTGTCACATAGAAGACCATTTTCTTTTTCTCAAGCATGTGGTTATTTTGTTAAATATTTTTTAAGTTCTGATTCTCGCATGAGTGAGTTAATATGGCCTTGGTTGTTGCTGGACTATTTTTGAATGCAATTTCAAATGGGGGTGAGTTGATCACATGCTATAGTTTATAATGTGTTGTTGCAGTCTGTGTGTGGTTTTTTGTTAAATATTTTTGAAAGTTCTGATTCTCACACAAGTGAGCTAATATGATCTTGGTTGTTGCTGGATTATTTTTGAATGCATTTTCAAATGGGGGTGAGTTGATCACATGCTCTAGTTTCTAATGTGTTGTTGCAGTCTCTTGGACATGCTGTTGTCAATATAATTTTGCCAATTTCTGTACATTCTGATCCTCACAGGAATGGACTGAGATGTCCTTGATTGCTGTCGTTGCTGGGAGTTTGTTAATTGTCTCTCTTAAACAAAATGCTTGTTCAAATGGGACATGCTATATTTCTGTTAGTTTCTGAGATGACCAGTTTCAGAAGTTTACCCTGATTGCTTTCTGCGTCTTTTGTTCATGTAGTTGATGTATTTGCCTTGTAATTGCGGATACATGCATGCTTGTTTCTGGCATTGAACTTGAATGTGGCAGAATGCAGTGCTTCAGTCCATATATCTACTTTTTCAAATGATTTCGCTGTTCTAGGCTTTCAGGTGCTCAGTTCATATTTAGTGTTTCTGTATGAAAAGTGCATTGAAGTGACACAGGGAAGGTTATGGATTGGCCGCATAATACAAGAAGCAACACTCGCACTATTAGTAGGTGCAAGAATGGAACTTTTGTAGGAAGACAAGACTCTGGGGTGATAAATATTTCACATCTAGAAAGAAAATTAGTAAAGTACTTTGACGTCTTTATTATAACTAAATGCAAATTTGTTTTTCTAGTGACGAGCAGAGGTTTCACAAAAAGGATTTGAAGAACCAAGAAGACTCTCAAGGAGTCCTTCCCCTTGGTTTTTCAAAATATTGAGAAGATGGAATTTTAAGGGAAAATTTGATGGATACCCCTGAAGTTTGCAATATTTTTATAGATACCCCTGCTTCTTCAGAATTATCACAAATACCCTTGAACCAAAAAAAAAAAGCGTTTGTTATGTTATGCATGTCATTTCCTTCTCTCTTTGTGCACATAATACTTCTTTCTTGTTATGCGTGTGCACAAAGAAGTGGCATGCACATCAAAACAAACGCCTAAATTTTTTGGTCCAATGATATTTGTGATATTTCTGAAAAGTAGGGGTATGCATGAAATTTTCCCAATTTTTAATGACATGGTTGGTTTTCCTAAATCTTAGGCTTCTTGTTGAAACTTTGATTTTTCAATCTTCTAGTAAAGTTCCAACAGTGCCCCTATGGTTTGGAGTAGATGAAACTTCAAGAAAATACCAAGAAAAAAAGACCAAAGCTGGATGGCATTGCCAAATTTTTGTTAAATTTTGAATTGGATTAAATTAAAGTCATGTTTCCACATGTAATTGGAAGATATTTGGTTTCAATTTAGTTGTTAGTAAATATTCCCTCTATTCCAATATAAAGCTCCAAATTAGGCATAGTTCTTGTCTCACTAAAAAGTTCCTTTTTGCTAATTTCAATTGTTGAGAAAGTATTTGTCATGTCCAATGATCTCATGGAGGTAAGTAAAGAGCATTCCTCTCCTAACAAGCTTGGCCTTGCCTATATGAGGTACCATTGTTGCTACTAATTTTTAAATCATCAATAATGAGGAGCTAGCAACATGTACAAATATGGTACTTTTTGCATGGAATTTGGGTGTCTAAATAGCAACATAAAAACTTGAGATTTTGCAAATATTTGGTAGGTGGTATATTGATTCTAGAAATCATTCGTCACTAGCATAATGACTAAAAATATAGGTATTCCCTCATGGAGATGTTTTTTGGAGCTTAATAATGGGACAGAGGGAGTAGTAACTTAGAGTTGTTGTTCTGAGCATTTATTCCTGTACTAGTACCCTACAGTGTTGACTAAGGTTTGTACAATTTATTGTATTGCAAATTGTATGTGTTCAACATGCCAATTTTCCTTCTACAATCATACTACTAAAATCACAAATATTTTTGTAATATCACATCTTCATCTCTAAAATATCACGTGCAGACTTTTGTAATGTCACATCTACACTCTTCGTAATATTATCACATAAATACAATTTGAAGATTCACTGAAATTTTTACTTTGCATTCTATTCAACATATGAAAAACCTAATAAAGTTCTAAAAGTGAATGTGTAGCTTAGCGAGCGCCAGCAGCTAGTTCTAGCGTTAGTACAATATTAAAAGTTTGGGAAGTATAATTGACAGTTTGAAGAAATGGGCTCAATGATTTGATTGATAGATTTTTTTCTTGAGATAGTGCCTATACTGTACGTCCTACAAGTTTTTGAACTTTTTTTCTTTGCTTGTTGTGGCAAAATTTGGATGGCAAAATTTTGCATTTGCGTTTTGGATATGCATGCATGTTCATGCATAAGGTAGTGTGTTCATAAACCGTCCATCTAAGGGCTGAAATTGAATTTTGGGGAGGGTGAAACTTCTCAAATTATTTTTCAGTAAATTTTCCTTGAGAATTGACATCTAACTCAAGTTGTTTCATATTTTTTGGAGCTTTGTGGAATTAGTTATGAAATTTTGAAGTGGAAACACTGTAGGTCTCTAAAATCTTACCTCTTCAAATGTACATCACTTGTACATTATAGGAAGGCTATGAAAACATGTACAAAATGCCTAAATTTGGTGAGGTGAGCAGTTTTAGAGCCTGCACGGTTTATGAGCATAAGGTAGGAGCACCCATCCTCGTGAGGGTCTCCATAAGCATGACCTTTGGAATCTTGAAAAATATGCGGAAGTAGATAGATGTAATGACAAGGATGTACAACATGTGAACATGAAATCTTAATAGTGGTTATGGGTATAATGGCAATTTGCCCTTTAAAAATTCACAACTTATTCTCACAATATCCAAACAATAAATTCAAAAGTGCAAACTTATTATTTTTATATCCCTAATAGAATCCTATATTGTGCTATATGTTTACTAATAGTCATCATGTTCAATACCCTTAAACTCACGCTTATGGGTGCTCCTACCTTACTACACCCTCCGTCCCAAAATGATCTTCTTGTTGACCTTTATTTAGTGTCCTGAACTGATCTTCTTGTTGGAGGAGGAAGGGAGCTAGCAACACTTGCACATAGTCCAAAAGCATGGGCATGCTAACCAATTCCATGCCATCAAGTGAGTGGCCACTGGTGCTCTTCAAAAATGCCTCAAAAATTCAATTTTCAAGCACTTTGAAACCACACTTTAAAAACTAATTTGGAACTCAAAATTTCGTAACAGTAAGAGGACATCAAATTCTATTCATAGGTCAAAAAATTTGAAAAATATTTCTTTTTGAGTTTAATCTACAACATTTTGTGTAACAGGAAGATCATTTTGGGACGGAGGGAGTACCTTATTTCATCCACACGGTAATAGAGCGCAACCAACACCGTCACGGTCGAAGGCACTAGTACCAGTGCCACGGTCGCAGGTCCAACTGGGAAGAGCAATCTGGTGGGCCTTCAAAGCTGCGAAGCGCGAGAAAGGAACGTCCAAGCGCACAATAGCCACGAACGCCACGATTGCATCCATTCTCCCAAGCATTCACCACCTCGCATTCCTTCTCAACCCCGGGCCTCATGGTTTGAATCCTGTCCTCCTTCAGTCCTTCAAGCAAAATTTTCTCTACCAGGATTCCAACAAGACCTGCTGTGTCTTCTCGAGGGTTTGGAAGTAGAGCGACCAGCGATGGCGATGGTTGGCGGTGTCATGCGGCGATCCGCATTTGTGAAGAACGCTGCCAGAGTTCTTTGCTCAGCTGTTTCCGAGGCAACACCGACCAGAACCTCACCACTCGTCCTGCGAGCCACCGCGGCCACTCGGGAGTCCAGCAATGTAACATTCGAGCCGGGATTCCACTGGCGCAAGATGATTCAAGCTCACCACATGTCGTGCTGTGCCAATTTGGGAAACCCTCCCCCTCGAGAAGTACGTCACTCTGTCTTTTACTAAACTTTTTCTTTCCTTTCTTTTGTTAGTATCTTTGAGGTTTGCGTTGCTGCTGACGCCGATAATATAAGCTCAGAACATGTACCGTTCAAATTTCTTAAGCAATTGTGAATTTATTGAACATAATTTCGATATAATCCTGGACTTAAGGCCAACTTGCAGGAGTGCTTCAAAAGAGGCTGCACTGCTGAATTCAAAGTTAACAACAATGAAAGGTTCTGAAATCCTTCTTAGGTTTTCTTACGGTACTTTGCCTCGCTGTTCAAAGTGATGAGTATCTCAAAAAATAAAATAAGTTTAAGAATAAAGCCTGATGAAATCCATTTGCCTAACCTTATTTTTCTTCTTTTTCGTGTACTAACGAAATCCAGTACTATTATGGTGTAACACGTTTCACGGTCAGTATGGATAGAAAACGAAAAAATTGCTTCAAGCTGAAGGCATGGACTTGTCTTTAGCATTGTACGTGGTTATTTTGTATTGTTCCTTGCCTGAACTATTATACAGTTGCCTGGTCTCTTTAGGTTTATGAATGGAAATTAGAATAGCTTTTAAGTGGATGTTTTAATGGTTTCCTTGAGGGACTGGTTTTGCTTTTCCAGTTTTTAGAAATCTACAGTTCTTTCCTTTTTAGTGATTCATGCAGAATCTTGAATGTTGATTGCAGATCACTGTTGAGTATGATGAAGAGAGTGAAAACACCGACTACTTCATTGAAATTGCAGACAAAGTTGGTATGTATCATTTCTACCAGTGCTTGGTTTCTAAAAGCTCATTTGGGCACCACCGGCAGTGGTCTTTGAAGTTGGTTAACATAGTTTCCCTTGGTATCTCAAATATCTTTTTCCTTCAAATCACTGAAGCTTGCACTCTCACATGTGTTCAGTATTTTACAAGTGGAAATTGTCCAATTAGATGCTTGCACACAACGTGATAGACTCTGAGTATATCTAGGGAAGGTGCAATTATAGAGTGTGTCCTTGGAGATGGACGAGTGTAATGGAGAACACTGTATACAACACTTTCTTTGCTTCAGGATGTGTTGTGGACTGCGTTTGAATTTTATACATTATAATTTTAAGTTTGTTAAATGGAAGACTTTTTTGTAATCAGTGTATTAATATTTTTAGATATTTGTAAAGATAAAGTCATCTGATGAGGTTCACAATGCTTGCAGAGGCTGCAATGCCGGAGATAGCCGTCCTCGTGAGTCCAGAGAACGCAGAAGCCCGGTATCGTACATTCATGACGCCATCTTTTAAGACCACAATTTTATTTATTTAGTTTTCCTGTTAGTATCCACGTGTTTACTCAGCCTCTTTTTGCGAAAGAAAATCTACAAGTCAGGCTATAACTACAGCATGAAAGGCAACTAAAGTCCTATCCTGAGTGTATTAATAAAAACCAAAGGTCAATGAGATCAATCCCGTGTAGTTTTGTAAGAACGACTCATTAGATCCTAATTAGGATGGTCTACGTGGCCTTTTTACCCTACTTGCTCTGCTCTCTAGGGTTTGTAAAAAGTAACCTTTTCTTCTTGCTGCCTAATTTAATAGAAACTTTGGATCTTTTTCTTACCCAATTTTTGAATCTCTAGTCATGGAAATTGTGTCACTGAAACTACATGATTGGTATGTTCAAATCTGGCTAAAAGTACACTCCACACTTGCCTTCTCTCTTGGGTTCTATTGTCACGGTTTCTACCGGCGGGTTTTGCAATTTGTCCATGTGTAGTAGTACTATTTCATAAAACTACAGTATGTGCTGAAAAAAACTGCTTAGTCAGTGGAGGTTGATTGACAAATGGAGCTTTTCGTGTAACAGGAAAGGTTCATTCGAGATAACCTGCGATGGACATGTTATTTGGTCAAAGCTGAAGGTGAACACTCTTTATGCCTGGAACTGAACCTTAAACTTTTCAGTTTCAATTTTATTCGTACTTAGACTTCATTGAACCAACTGGACCAACATATCTTGTTTTTCGTTAACTAGAAAGGTCTCTTTTCACCTTGAAGATTCATGTGTTTCAGTAGAATTATCCCTTCTTTCAATCTAAAATTGTTCAACAAATAGGTAACTCTAACTGAATCCACAGGTGCTGGTCAGATTTTTTTTTAGTTTTTTATTTTTATTTTGATGAAACAGGGTTGAAAAGTGTATGATAACAATTGTATATATAATTCTGAGGTGCTGTTTTGTTTGTGGTATGATTATTTCAGAAGGGTCGCTTACCACGGTTTGAGGACGTTCTGGAAGGGATTAGTGAGCTCCCTTCGAAGTGCGAGATTGAGCCTCAGCCTGCAAGCGCGACTGCATAATTCCGGAAAATGTTGTGTACATCAAGGATATGGTAATCTTTATAGAATGCAAATAGTATTTTTTTTATGATGTAACATATACATGGGCACTCCCAATAAGATACTGTATTCTATGTTTTTATTACTGATACTAATTTAATAGTAAGTATGTTTGGTCGGTGTTTTGTTATGTGCTCTCTGAGAGGGTCTTTTCATTCTTCCGGATTTTTTTGAGGACAAGGCATTTCTACCATATTCAGCAAAAGAATTGGCCAAAAATGAGAAGGTTGTTCTATTGACTGTTGTGGGAGTGCTCCAAAACCCTTACAAGGTGGTCAAGGCAGAATGAGTTTGAACCAATATTTTTTAAATGTGTTTGTCATCTTGTTGATGGACTCAAAATAACGACGTCTTGACCATGATTAAGATAGGAGCACCTAAGTCCTAATATCAAGAGGCCATGATTAAGATAGGAGCACCTAATATCAAGAGTATATTCAATGGCGTCACTCTCTACTCAAAGTGGTCATTTAAGATAGGAGCACCTAATATCAAGAGTATATTTAATGGCGTCACTCTCTACTCAAAGTAGTCATTCTAGATCTTAAGTCTAGGTACATCATGGACAACTTATTACTGTTAGCTAAAATGATAAACTATTTATGGTGTACGGTACCTAGAATTATGTTCTAAAATGATGATCTTATGTAGAGAGTGATGCCATTAGGTACATTGTTGGTATGGGTGCTCCTACCTTAATTGCTTTTCTTGTAATGCATCTCTCATTTGCAAAAGCAAAATGGAGCTCATGGATTGGACTTCTAGGAGTATCAAAAGGTATAAAGGACCTGCGATTGAGAAGGAAAAGTAAAATACCAGAGTATTGCACCTACTTTTGAAGTGGAGTAAGACATTCTTGGTGCCCAAACGCTTCAAAAGTATTGTCATGCAGACATGTCTAAGTGAACTCAAACTTGGGTCTTGGGACATGGTGTGAAGCTGTCAGTCCCAAATATTGAGCCTCCTGAGCAATCATGTTTTGAGGATTGAACAAGACTTTGAGTCAAAGCTAAGCATCCCCTAAAAATATTTAACCTTTACGATGTTCACATTACGATGTTTCAAAGCTAGGATTACGAAAAGGCCATGGATCATGCAAATTTTATTTAAAGAAAAGCTTTTGTTTATCAATTCATAAAATAGCTTGATACTGGGCCTCAAGGATCTGAAATTACTTAAATTTTTCTTACATACAATAGGTGAGGAAAAATACTCACCAAAACTTGTGGCATGTCACCTAATGCTACGAAATCTTACTTCCAAAACAAGGTTTGTTCTGTTGTGATAAAATCTGTCCTGGATCACGCTTATCTTGAGTGATAAAAACTTCTACCTACCTTGGAACCCCCCTTTTGCTTGGAAAAAAAACCCTAAAGCTTGGTGCGTATTGTACTAGCTAGCCCATGTGATCGTATAGGGCAATGCTCAAGGAGGGGATTGTAAAAATAAAAGGTTGACAAGTACGGCGGAGCTTGATAAGGCCTTTGATTTTTGCAATCCCAACGACGAGGGGCATTGCCCGACCTAAACCACCGCAGAGATATTTGGATGAATGTATGAATTTTTGGATGACAAATGCGTAATCCATGATGAAAAATCTATAATCCATGGTTACACGATTTTCCCCGCAAAATGACCAGTTCCAGAGTAGAACCCACCCCGCATTTGAAGGCAAAACATCTCTGCGGTGGTTTACGTATCTACAATTGATGCCTCCTCTAGAGAAAGACATTGCTAGTCACTAAATGCTCACAAGAATGCAAAAAATGCAACTGCAAGGTCAAATAGTTCAAATGACTAGTCCAGACTTGGACATGAATAAGGTTGATATTCTACAATACCAAGGCATGATTGGTGTAAGGTAGTGTGCTCTAATTGCAACCCTCTCACATAAAGTGTCCCATAGGTAGCTTAGGAATGAATATGAAATGGTCCTTGAATGAATCCCTTTAAGTCATAGAAAACAAGGTGTATTTTATTGCAAAAGCCAATCACACTCCTCAATTTCACCCCATCTCTTCACAAGTTGTAAGGGAATAATTTATGGGGACCTAGAGTCACAAATAGGTGTCTACTACAAAGAACTTTGAAAATTCATCAACAATTCAATAATGCTTCAAAAAATATGAAAAAAATTGTGTTACATTTAGCATCTATTTCTGTTTGTCTAAAAGTTATACAAAAAAAATTCTGGTCTTGGAAAGCCCATGAAAAGGCAGATCAGCCCTTACGGGTTTTTAGCATACTACCTTAAATTGTGAAAAAAGCTTCCAGACTCCTAATCCGAGTCCTCAAATAAGAGGAACAGAAATTGGCATTGGAACCATGAAGCCTCGCTCAAATTCTTGGAGCTTCTGGTCCTCGTACTCAGATGGAAAATCTTCATACATTATTTTGCCATTTTGAAGAGTTTGACTGAAGAATGTTCGACATAGTTTTTCTCCCTCTGGACGACTTGGTAGTAATTGAAGATGAAGTTCCTCAGCAAGCAGTTGCATCACCTCGTCACAACGTGCATAAATAACCTGCAAAGTCCGGTTTCTTCTTGTGTTAAAGGAGGATAACCCAAAACCAAACCCTAATAAATCCAGAGAGTGGAGTAGACCAAGCCCTAATAAATCCAGAGATCGCAAGGAAACCATGGTCGAATCTACAAAAGTTGACAAAGATTTTGCCCTAATTTACAATAGGTCACAATCTTTGTCAACTTTTGGTAGATTTGACCATGGTTTTCTTTTAGTAGAGTAGACCAAACCCTAAAACATCCAGAGGGTAGATACCCATTGAAGAATGTTTAAAGGCAAAACAACTGCTAGTTGCTAAATGTTCAACTATAGGTTAAAAATCTACCAATTGACTTTAACCTCTTATAACTTTTGCATACGATATTCACATGCCCTGTTTGGGTTTGGACTGTAGAAAATTCCTCAGTGTGACTAAGAAGTTAGTTCATTGACAAAAAAAGGCATACCTACTAAGAAAATTTGCTTGGTTTTCGATTGACCTAACTTGTGCACAGGATATCATTGACAAGTTAAAGCTAGTAAACTTATAACAAAACTTTCAGTAAAAAATAGACTCTGAAAAAATCTTTAGACAGCAGCACAAAGAGAGTTTTCTCCATGATTCATGAAACAAGTCTCCATTAGGTCACAGTAGTAAAGTAGGCCTCTTCGACCTCCATGTGACCCTAGGAAGACCTCTCTATAAATCACGAAAAAGATGCTTTATGATGTTGTCTACCAGTTCTTAAAACATATTGATTTAACTGGAAGTCCTGATTCAATGTGAGCAAAAACAAGAGTCGTACTGTGCTCAGATCAGCAAGAATTTGTTTTAGGAAGGGGTGATCATGTACCAAAGAGGCTCGTCCGTCAAACGGAGTGGGTTGCAAGTTAATAATAACAAGCTTGCCGCCGTTCTTGGCCACTTGCGCAGGCATATCACAAGCAGGTCCTACTTTCAAACTGGAGCCGAGAACCAGAGCAAGGTCTGCCTTGTCTGTGTGTTTCCAAGCTGCGTCCACTTCCTACAACGCAAATGGCAACAATGGTAATTACCACAAAGAAAGACAAGAACAAGTGGCTTCCTATAAACTTTTGCTCAAACAAAGTAAGGCCCACAAGGACAACCGAGATAGCAAGCTCAATAATCCTTTGAATTTATGACACCTTAAGATGCATTTAAGAAAACAAGTATCCGATCCACCTTAACGAGGTAGCTTGAAACCTGGTTATCCCCAATATAAATTTATCATATCAAACAAGGAGCTGTGTAAGCATCACCACTTCATACTCATTCTTGTTATTTGTAAAAATTAACATTGAACAAAAAAAGTTAAAACAAATGCAAATGAAAAAAAAAACGACTTCAGCACCAATTAAAAAAACAGGATTTCTTGTTAGCTCAAGCCTCAAGCTTGTTGCTTTGGCCAGTGCAATCTGAGGTGAGCCTTAATATCATTCCCAAATGCAACAGTTTGTTTCCGAATACACACAAGGAATGGGGCCGTTCCCAGAATGTAACCCTGAGCTTAAAAAATACTCCCTCTGTCCCTCTAAAAAGCTCCAACTCAGACACATTTCCTGTACCACTAAAAAGCAGCTCCCTTTTGCTGATTTCAAACGCTGAGAAAGCGTTTGCCATGTTCAATGATCGCATGGGGCGAGTGAAGCAATTAGAGAGCATTCGTCTCCTATCAAGAGAGCATTCGTCTCCTATCAAGCTTGGCCTTGCCCATATGAGGTACCATTGTTGCTACTAATCTTTAAATCATCAATAATGAGTAGCTGGCAACATGCACAAGTATGGTACTTTTTGCATGGAATTTGGGTGCCCAAATGGCAACATCAAAGCTGCAGATTTTGCATACATTTGGTAGATGGTATACTGATTCTAGAATACATGTGTCACTAGCACAAAGACTAAAAACGCAATTAATCCTTCGCAAGGAAGCTTTTTGGACGTTTTTAGAGGGACAGGAGTATACCTTTGCCGGCAAGCTTTCACCAAAGTGAACGACGGAGTTCTCAAGCTCCCCAGAACAGCTGTTCGCTTCACAGAAACGCCCTGTCCTGTGATCAATATTGCGCCCTTGCCTGGTGCTCGGTCTCTGTACCCTAACATCACACAGGTTCAGGTCCCTCCGAGCTGGTGAAGGATTTGTGGTGGGAGTCGTCAATCCTCTCCACACCGCCTGTGCTCTGAAATAGCGACTTTCACAAAGACGGCAAGTTTCCAAAGAATAATTCCCATGGAGCTCGCTTTGATTCTCCACTGGTACACCACTCCGCAGATGTAAACTGTCGATGTTTTGTGTAACAATGTGATGAAAATGGCCCCTCTCTATTAGAACTCTCAGGAGATCGTGTGCCAATGTTGGATTCAGCTGCACAGAGAAATGGCATTAAATTGAAAAGGTCAAAGCAGAACCCTACACCAAATAGTGCATTTAGGTTGCCCCATACTAATTTCTTGACATTTCACACTATACAAATGTTTACCAAGACTAAAGTAACTTTTGCAATCATTACTGTGATAAACAAAGGAGGAAGCAAGCAGAGGTTGGGCACAACAACAAGCGCCAAAGCCAAGGAGCCGTGAAGCTAGAACTTTAGATAAAACTAGGAATCATTGTAGCATAAAGAGAGTTGCATGTCCCTCCACGTGGCCAAGAGTGAGTCATGAGGTAACATTACCAAGGTAAGGCTGAATGTTAAGGAAACCTAAACGCACTATTTGGTGTAGCACAAAGCCACGTAGCCCCTATAGGTCTGAGAGTCCATGGTTTCAAAATGACCAATTTGATTGATGAAACAGAGACATGTATAACTCAGGCAAGAGTAAATTTCATATCACCAGAATCAGTGAAGAACATTGCATAGGTTGGTTAAAAAAATAAATAAGACTGAACAAGAGAAAGCCTCGCCGATTGGCACTTTTAGGGTTGATTTTTAAGAAGTCCTGTGATTAACACTACGAAGACATTGAGTCACTCTGCAACAAGCTTGTAGAAAATATATCGAACCTTAGTGAAATCTGGCTCAGGCACTGTTTTGCCCTTGGCTTGAAGGGTCCACACACCAGATGGTCCACGAAAATCAGGAATACCTGCTGCTGTAGAAATGCCTGCTCCTGTGTACGCCTGCAATTTGAGCACGTCACTCTTCCAGCTCAGATCTTAAAGCCTTACAGACATTGTTTGAAAACCCAGGCAGCAGCATTCTCAATACCAAAAATAATCAAAACATAAGTGGTAGCTTGTTAGAAGCACATCATTCCTAGCTTTCCAAATAGCTCACTCACCAGATTTGACAAAAAAAGAATTCAAAAAAATTCTACTTCTTCGCCCTTGCTGTATTAACCTTCACTCGCTTGTTGTTGTGATCTCAAAACTTGGTTATGGACCATAAGTAATGCATTTACAATAGCTTTTCAACAAGATATCATTCAAAACATTTCGTTACGAATTGAGCACAAAATATTGGCTTAAATGTGACTATGCCGTCATCCCCGGGGTTATCAGATCCATTTATAATCAGAGCTCCGGTAAAATATAATTAGGTCATCAATATATGAAACCACCTAACCCTAACATATCATCGCGGTTAAAGAGGAGTACAGACATCGCCAACAGTGTCGATCTCCAGCTGAATGCCTTGATATTTGAAAGAAAGAAAAAATGCTTTTAATCAAATCCTCTTTATCTGTCACAATCAGTGTTGTTACTTTGGGCAAGTTTAGGTCAGACATCACATGCGTGATGCGGTAGGCAGATGAATCGGACCAGACATGCAGACTTGTCTCCTCTTGTTTATTAGGGCATTTTGAGGGTTTTTGACCTAAAAAGGCAAGAATCGAATCACTATATTTCATTTCTATTGCATGATTTGACTTTAAATCCACATTTTGACTTCAGATTGGCAACAATGAGTGTCACCAACATGCACAAAGTAAGTTTTTTTCGTCATTTTTTATCCTTTTTTGAAGTCACCTATAAGTTACCTACATCGGACAGACATGAGCGCAATTAGGCACTTCAGGCGAACGGACAGGCGGTCCAATGTGACAACCATGGTCATAATGACCTTCTTTTCACCAGCGTACCATTTCTATAACCTAAGTACTTTTCTTCCTTTCGAATTGTTGTGAGACCTCACAAGATGATGAATATATCTCTCTTCAAGGAATTCTTATAATGAAAGTAGCCATTAATAGCTCACTCGCAACACGAGCAACACAGAGTAGACATAGTGTGCTAACCCTAACATCATCGCAAACCCTAATTTCTGTCATCCTTGAGAAAATCTCAAACGAAGAGGCGGCATTGAAGCGATACATACCACGGCGTACTTGGATTCTCGCACGAACGAAGCAAGTTGCTTCACTTTAGCTCGCAACACCGGACCGGTCTCCTCTTCCGGCATCGCTCGACCAGCGCACCGGCTGCTTCTTCTGGCAGCATCATTCATTCTCCTGACAGCTCTGGCTCATCACCACCTCCTCGGGCCTCTCTCGGTCCACGCACGCAACCAAAGTGTAAAACTTAACAATTACGGAGAGAGAAGGATTGGCCAATGCACTAGTAAAAAAGCTCGGTTCCAGTAGAGTGATCACATCGATTGATGAAGAACTGCGGGAGTTGAATGACAATGCATCGTTTTTTTGTTGGAGCTTGTTGCATTCAGCCAATCTCGGTGGGAATCTTTGTAGGTGTGTGTGTTTTTCGTCTGGAAGACTGGGAAAGGAGTGGAAGGGCTGGCTCCAAGTCAAAGGCGGAGGCTCCAAAGTTCACTGACTGAACTTGCTCCTTCTGGCACAGTTTGAAAATTTGAATGCGTGTTAAACCTCGTTCAGTCCGACACCGACTGCTCGCTTTTTCAAACTTTGTTTTTCGGAACTTTCAAGGCCCACGCATTTTCGGTCAAACAGATTCGACGCCATTCGGCCATCTCCGTGTCTGAAAGAAATTGGTCTGGTTGACAGAAGAAACAGGACGGGTGGTTAGTCAACTGAGTCCACTGTCGTCTTGAGGCGCGGTTCACACTGCACACTGTTTCCCATGGCCCAAGAAAAAGGTCCAAGTGCTGAGAACAAGGTTCCATGTCCCAAGACCAAATTTCCGAGTCTCAAGTACAAGTTCCAGGTCAGATCAACCCTTAACCCCTAAACGCCCACGAGTTCGTCCTCTGGCCCCGAAAAAACATTCTGTACAATAGAAAAGAGTTGTTTTTCATCTTTTTTTTCTTTTTCCAAAGTGACCGTAAACATATGATGCATCATAGAAGGCAAATAACAATCTTATCAAATATGCTTATATTTTTAGGTAACCCATATTGTGAGAAAATTCAAAATCATGGTGTTAGGTCCCAAGTTATCCTTATTACAATTTTCATGAGGTCAACATGCACTATTGACTTTTAAATGTTTTTTAAAGCAATACTATTGGTGCCCATCAACCAAAACACTGTTGAAGCTATAGTAACACTGCTGAAGCTAAAGTGTGGACAGGCCACGGCCACCCAGCAAACATTTCAGTGTTAACTCCTAAAGGACCAAGCCATTTTTTCTGTGAAAAACATAGAAAACTGTCACTTTTGGGGAAGCAAGTACAATGGTAAGAAAAGAAGTTTTTTACAAGAATTCAACCGTAAGATCTTACAGTAGACTACAAGAGGTACACGTGGTAAAAAAATTAACTCAATCTACACAAACATGAGTGAGACATTTACATCTGAATTGTAGAAATGAGTTTTTTTTTTTGCTACTGCCTAGATATTTTAGAAGGCTTTGACCACTCTTAGAGCAAAAAAATTACTCTACACAAAGTTGAGGTTTATTTTTCCCATGTAGGAAACCAAGTTAGGTATGTGTGGAAGAATTTTCAAATCAATTGGAACTATACAACACATGGAAAAAAATAGTAAGTAAAAAGTAGTAGAGAATGAGTCAAATCACGAAATTGTTAAAAATTTAATTATTAAAATGAAAAATGCAAATCCCAATGGTTGTAATGTTGTGATAAACAATTTACATCCTTTGGTTTTGTTTTTTTTCCAAAATAATGAAAATTGAGTAAAATAAAGGACTTCAAAGTTTATTTTAGAGTAGAGAATCTAGAACTGCCCGCTAACAAAAACTCCTCATAACTTTCATCTCATTTATCAAAATTGAATGATTCAAAACTCCCCACGTTTATATAAGTCTAAAGAACATATTTCAAAATTTTATTTGAAAAAATGAAAATTTTGAAGAAGTTTTGGACTACCTAGGGAGCAACATTTTCCAGATTTTCATGCATAAATTCTTCAATAAATGTCAAAATGAAGAAAATATTACATCCCCACATAGATCTTTGAATTTCTCACCTTCAGTAAAAGTTTCACAAAATCACGCAAAATAGTTTAGCCATAGGTACATGCACGAAATCCCATTTGTCCCTTGAAGGGACAATGGTCCTTTAGGGGTTAACCCCTAAACTTTGGCACAGACGAAAATCGTTCGTTGCCTCTGAAAAAAAACTCTGTATCCCAAAAAAAGACTAATTTTAATCTGATTTTTTTTCAGAAGTAATCATAAAAGCTTAGTGCATCATGGAAGGCAAAAAATTACCGCTTGAGATACATTCATTTTATTTTGTAATCCAAATTGTGATACATGGTGTTAGCTCCCGAGCTGTCCTTCTTGCAATTTTCATGAGGGCACCATGCACTATTGACTTTTCCAACTTTTTGAAGTAATATTACTAGTGCCCATGTGCAAAATATTGTAGAATGCTATAGGCAAGACAAGCCACGGTTATCCATCTGTCTTTTAAGTATTATAGACGTTACTTCGGAACATTCCATTTTCTTTTATTTTTGACTTTAAAATACCTTTTATTTAGATTTCTTTCACTTTAGATTAAAGTATATATAGAAATTGAGGCTGAAGTGTTATTCAGATTCAACAATACATCTCTTGGAGCCATCACTCATTTCCTTTGATATTTGTTTCTTCACCTTTGAATCGAAGTTCATTCCTAGTTCTTATCGATTATTTTTCTATTTCTATGTCCGTGACAGTTTGTCGAGTCTTATTTCACTTGAGTATCAGGGCCCTTGTTAGAGATTGCGGTTTATCTTCTCTAATCTGATATCTCATTCATTACATTATTTGTGTTTTGTCCTTCTTGTGAGAGTTGCGGACATCGCTTTTCCTTGAAGGTTTAAAGGTTGCGATTTTTCTAGTTTAAACCAATATTTTATTTTACTTTATATATTTTGTTATTTTTCGTTTCTTAGTATGGCTGAATCTCAAGATTATGTCATGTTTAAAGTTGTTGATTTTAAGTTAGAAGCCATCTTTGATGCTATCACCATGTTGTCAAATCGGACTTCAACAATTAAAGGAATTATTGGTGGTCTTCAACAAAACCAAATTTTTGTCAATTCGGAGAGAAAAATTCCACTTGTGGTTTGACAAGATCTATCACCACCACTACATTAAAAAAAATCTTATGTTAATCTTCCTGAGAAATTTGATGGCACACGTTCCAAGTTTTGAGGGTTTGTCAATCAGATTCGATTGATAATTGCCTTACAATCAGGACAATATCTAACACAAGAACTATAAGTTGAATTGGTTGAAATTTTACTTTTAGGACAAGCTTTATCATGGTTTGCTTCTTTGTTTGAAAAAGACTCATTTATATTGAGCAATTTTGACACTTTTCTTGAAGTCTTTGCAGAAGCGTTTAATAAAAATGATAAGGTTTATTGGGCAACTACAAAAATCTGATCCTTACGACAAAGGACACGTTTTACATCAGCTTACGTCTTAGACTTTTGACAACTTGCGTGCGACATCAATTGGAATGAAGCAGCCCTCATGAGCTAATTCTATTGGAGATTGAAAGATTCTGTGAAAGATTTATTTTTATCACTTTCTAATCCGCAAATGTTGAATGAAGCAATTAGCCAAGCGGTTACTTGCGACAATCAACTTTTTCAACGCCGTCAAGATCAGATTCTGTTGAATGAATAAACGACTTGTCCTACTTCATATATATTGGCAAGTGGTCCAATTTTGCATTCAGAGACTACAAACATGCAAATTAACACAATATGTGTCAAGCATCTTACTTCAAAAGAAATGAAACGTCGCATGAAAGATGGACTATGCTTATATCGTGGCAAGAAAGACCATAAAGTTTTTAACTGCTTAAAGAAATTGAGTCAAAATATTGTTAAAACCAAAGCTGCCATCGTCTAGAAATACAAAAATATCCAACCACAATAAAAACTGTGCCGCTTAATAATGCAATTTCACAACAACATTTAGGTTCCTCCCTTTTTGCTCAACCTGCTTCTTGTTTTATTATTCTTTTAATCGTTGGTCTTCAGAAATTTGAAACCACTGCTATATTAGATTCAAGTGCATCTGCTTATTTATGGATGAAAAATTTGTTAAAAGTCACAAACTTCCTTTAGTTCAGAAATCTCAGCCCATCAATATAGAAATGATACATAGACAATCTATGTCTTCTAGCAGTGTCACACATGAAACAATGCCTTTAGAAATGACATTCGAAGGCCATAATAATCAAATTATCTTCAATATCATCTAAACCCCATCAAATCCTGTTATTTTTTGTTTTTTATAGTTAGAAGAGTACAATTTGTCAATAGACTGGAAGTTGTAAAAGATGACTTTCCTCAAAAGTCATCCAGCTAATAAACTTGTTACACAATTTGTTGAAAAACTTATTAGCAAACAAACTAGCAAACCGCAAGTGAAGAAATCCGTATTCATTGAAGCAAAGACATTTATAAAAATAACTAAACAAGATACATCATTTATTATTTATGCAGCTCTAACTAGTAAAGAGAAAATCACAACAGCTAGTATCTTGGAGCAGTAAAAAGATTTTAAAGATGTATTTTTAAAAAAGAATGTTGACATACTACCGAAGCACCAACTATATGATTGTACTATAGACTTGGAGGAAGGAGTACAACATATTTTTTATCCAATTTATAACTTATTACAAACGGAGTTAGCAGAATTACGGAATTACATTGATAAAAATTTGGCCAAGAACTTCATTCGTCACTCCAAATCGCCTACTGGAGCGCCTATTCTATTTGTGAAAAAAAATGATAGTTCCTTACAAATATGCGTGGATTATCGAGGTTTCAATAAGGTGACAAAAAATAACTGCTATCTATTATCTTTAATCTTTGGACTTTTAGATCAATTCGGAAGTGCAAAGATCTTTACCAAAATTGACCTACGCAGAGCTTACAATTTCGTAAGAATAAAAGAGAGACGGAATTTTATATAAGATATGACCATTTTGAATATACTGTCATGCTTTTTGGTCTTGCAAATGCCCCAGTAGTCTTTCAGCACATGATGAATGAAATCTTTCGAGAGTATCTTGATAATTTTATTGTTATCTATTTAGATGGCATTTTGGTATTTTCCAAAAATGAAGAAGATCGTGCAAAATATGTTCATTTAGTTCTTAAAAAATTACGCAAACAAGAACTCTATACCAAATTAGAGAAATGTTTGTTTCACCAAACTAAGATGGAGTTTTTAGGATTCATTGCAACTACGGAGGGCTTGAAGATGGATCCCAAGAAGATGGAAACTATCTTATCTAGAAAAGTTTCGAAGACTATTAGAGACGTACAATGTTTTCTTGGTTTTGCTAGTTTTTATTGGGTCTTCATCAAGGGCTATTCTCAAGTTGTTGCTCCGCTCACTCGGTTGAGAAACAAAGACAAACTTGATTATGGACCATTAGCAGAGAAAGTTTTTCAGAATTTAAAAACCGCATTCACTACTGCTCTAATTTCAATATACTCAAATTTTTCAAGTGCATTATATTTAAAAACTAATACTTCAGATTTTGCTTTCTGAGCTGTACTTTCACAAATGGGGGAAGACAAAAAGCTTCATCCCATTACTTTCTACTCTCAAAAATTTTCTGCTGCTGAGATCAATTATGAAATTCACGATAAAAAATTTCTTGCTATTGTGGATTCCTTTCAAGAGTGGCGTCATTTCTTTGAAAGAGCTATGCACTTAGTGACTATTTATACAGATTGCAAGAATTTGAAGTATTTCATGTCATCTCGTGTTTTAAATCAATGTCAAGCTTGATAAAATATGTCCCTATCCCGGTTTGACTCTATTATCACATATTGACTAAAGAAGCAACAAATAGTATCTGAAGCTTTATCAAAAATATCATATCTTGCATTCAAGGGTGATGAAACAACATTTGATCAACAGCGTAGAATTTTATTGAAGCCAAAATTATTTTGTCTTTCCGCTACAGTCATATCATCATCTATAGATGTGAGCTTTCTCAACCAAGTGCGCATTACAACTATTAGAGATCGTGTGGTCCTCGATATTAAACATTGCATTGGTGAAGAAGACAATTTTAAGATGAATAGAAATTTGTTATATTTTGAAAAACATTTATTCATCCCAGAAGGTCCAACTCGACTTTGCGTTCTTCAATCTCATCATAATTTTCCAGCCACGGGTCATTTTGGATACAAAGAGACTTTGAAAAACTCATTTCTAAAGATTTTGGTGGTCCTAAATGTGAAAGGATGTGAAGGATTTTGTTACCTCTTATGACATTTGTTCAACATTTAAGAATCTTTGGCATTGCTTTTAGCGACTTTTGTAATCGTTGTCTATTCTACGTCGATCGTGGTTTTCAGTTTCATAGATTTTATCACGGATTTGCCGTCATCAGATTCATTTGACAGCATCTTTGTTGTGGTGGATTGATTTACAAAAATGACACACTTTGTCCTTTGTAAAAAAATTACATCAAGTAAAGATACGGCAAAATTATTTTTTGATAATGTATATTGATATCACGGTTTTTCTAAGACAATATTGTATCCGATCAAGAATCCCAATTTGTATTAAAGTTTTAGAGACATCTTTTCAAAATATTATAGATGGAGATCAATCTTTCTTCAACTTTTCATCCTCAAACTAATGGTAAAACAAAACGGGTCAATCAAATCCTTGAGCAATATTTATGATGTAATATCAATTATCAGCAAGACAATTAAATAATATATTTGCCATTAGCAGAGTTTGTATACAACAATACTTTTTATACTTCAACTCAACAAATACTATTTTATTCCAATTATGGCTATCATCCAAAGCTTGATTTGTTAAATTCACCAACAAATAGTAATCCAACAGCCAACAACTTTGCAAAGCAATTATTGTAAATTCAAGATATTTTGAAACTTCAATTACAATCCACCCAAGAGTTTTATAAGACAACTGTAGACAAATATTGCAATCAAGCATCTGATTTTCAAATTGAAAATAAAATATAGCTTATTTGACGGAATATTAAGACCAAGCGGCCATGTAACAAGTTAAACTACTAGAGATTAGGACCATTTTTCATTCAAAAGTAGATCAATCCAGTGGCATACCGTTTAGAGCTACCAGCTTCTATGAAAGTACATCCAATTTTTCATATATCTCTTTTAGAATCTTATTGACAGTCACATTTTTCAAGAAGAATACAATCGCTACCGCCAAGTGTTGAAACTGAGAACCACAATGAATATGAGGTGACATAAATATTAGACTCGCGACAAAGGTGGAGTAAAGTAGAGTATTTGGTACACTGGAGCGGTTATAATATCAACGAGCAAAAGTGGAAACCAGCCAAGAATCTCGTAAATGCACCAGAAATGATATAAAAGTTTCATCAACTTTATTTGGATAAGCTTGGAGCTCCTCTTCGGACTGGTTGTTTGAAAAAAAGATAATGTTAGGGACGTTACTTCAGAACGTTTTGTTTTCTTTTACCTTTTACTTTAAAATATCTTTTACTTTAGATTTCTTTCATTTTAGATTAGAGTATATATAGAGGTTGAGACTGAAATGTTATTCACACTCAACAATACATCTCTTAGAGCCATTGCTCACCTCTTTTTATATATGTTTCCTCATCTTTGAATCCAAGTTTATTTTTAATTATTATTGATTTTCTATTTCCATGTCTGTAACATTAAAAGTTAAAAGACCGAGCTACTATAATACATAGTATGTACGATGCTGTATAACTAAAATTTGCTACCAACAAAAAGTTTTATTTTGAGATCTTGATTATCTCACTAGAACAACATTGGTTTATATTATAATTTCTTTGTTGATCTCAAATGTAATAAAGGTGTGGATGCACTCCAAATACAAGAAAAATATCCCGTGTTGTATTAGTCACAAATGGCTACTTGATCTTTTAGGGATTACGGTAGAAGGTCCATAAACCCACTATTTAAGCCTACCTAACTCATCAATGATAGTAGTAGATATTTGAAAGAAAACATCTCTCATTCTGTGACTGCAAACGCAATTAGAATTCAATCCGAATTCAAGCCTCCTACATTTAGTTAATAAATTGTAAGAGCACCCACAGCCAACAATACCACATATCCAACTAATAGGTTACGCTATTTATACTATCATTAAAGATATGTGCGTTGAAATGCGTTCTTTTGTCTTTTTCAAGATTGCAACCATTTAACCTCTGAGTGCTCAAGAGACATTATAATGTCTCTCAAAAAACTGGATCAACTCAAATTTGACCAATGTCAGGTTGAGATGAGCGTGCCTTGGGAACACTCGGAGTATTTAGCTGTAACTATGTGTGTGGTTGGTGAATCTTCACGCAAAATTTAACAAAATTTTACAGAGCACATACTCTGCAGAATGAGCCTCTCTTATTATCAACTCAAAAGGAAAATTCTATAGAGCAGCTGCTCTCCAGAATGTGTTTATTCCTCTTTAGACTCTAAAAGGGGAATTCTACATAGCACTTGCTCTGCAGAATGAGATCCTCCTTAATTACCCTAATCCCTCCAAAAGTCTCAAGATCTGTAATCTATCAAACTCCCAAATTTATGAAACTCCTAAAATCTATGAATTTCCCAAAATCTATGAAAAATCCCAAAATCTATGAAAAATTCCAAAATCTCTCAAACTTTCAAATAACACAACTCTCTCAAAAAATTTTCAAATACAATGGGTGATAACAATCTGAAAAGCTAATCCAACAATCTATCATCTGTAAATTTTTCAAAAGAAAATATCAACCTTATCAAAAGTTATGGCTCTTCAAAGTTGCAGCCTCCCTCTCACAAATGACAGCCAACCTCCATGCCTTTACTTGTTCATAACTTTCTCCTCAAAGCTTCAAATCTCAACTTCAATAGCTTCCTAGACAGCTAAGACAAAGAAAAACACACTCGCCAAATTTTATTGCAAAGTAATAGACTGATAGTTAGTTATGGCTTGTCAAAATCTCAGCCTTTCTACCTCATATGACTTAGCTATCCTCAAATTCAAACAATCATAACTTTTACATCCTAGCTCCAAATCAAACTTGCAAATACAATTTGGAAATGTCTCCTCACTAGTATCATGTTCTCAAAATTTTATGTACAACAGATACAATAGACAATAGATACCTAACCCAAGAGCTATCCTCCCTTTAAGGTTTGGCTTTCTCTACTGGCAATTTACTGCCACTTACACTCAACTCCCACTTGCTAAAGAGAAATTTTACTTTATTTTTCCACTCTTTCTAAAGTAAGGTGCACGTTAGCTCATCCTCTAACACATGCTTAACCTCCTTTCAAGATTCTTATCCTCTTATCTTCTTATCCTCTTTCCAAATCCAATCCATTTCTTTTAGCAGTTTTATTTAATTCAAAAAAAAAAACGTATCACCTATTGAAAATCAAACATATTTAATAAAGATATGAATATCTACATGATGGAATACTTTCCATCAGGACACCAATATAATTTCATTGCACGTTAAGTGAAACTACTTCCAATTGAGTCCAGCATGATGGAGACGCTCTCCACTAACAATTCATATGATCCAATCTTATGAATTGTATATTTTAATCCACATGGGCACTTTGATTGCACACAAGTTAAGTTTTTTTTTGCTTCAACTCTGGGTGCTTAGGGGTTAAGTCATTTCACGTGTCCCAAAGTGAAGGAAGAAGTAATGAGCAGAGAGTGATTTAGCTTTTATTGGAATTGTGTGAATTTAGAGTTTGGCAATGGGTTAAGGGCACTTTTTGACTCCCAAAATTCAGAATAATTTTAGTTTTGCAAATCATATTATGAAAAATTTGCAACCCAATATTTCTTATCTTCCAACACGGGAAAAAATATTTGTTGCCTCAAACTCTTTGTAGTTTGTTGCAAAACTGTTTAAGTTATTGGGTATGGGTGTTTCCACATTAGTGTACAAAAGGATCTATTCCTTACTCAAACCCTTCCTATGCAATCAATTCTTCACCAAATCTAAAACCAATTATATATTTTAAAAGTCTAGAGAGGGGGACAATATGCATTAACATTTGAAGAGTAGACTATTCCAAATCCATGCCTTCAATCCATGTCAAGTAAAAAAACTCATTATCAAATATTTTACATTCATCAACTTCTAGTTTTCCACCAACAATTTTTTTAGTGTTTAACCACCTTTTAGAGCTTGAAATTGCCTACCTCAAGCAAGCCTCTTTTGTATAGAAAGATGGACAAAATGCACTAAAATTTGACATGAATCAAATTAAGAAAAATGTTAGTAAAAAGCATTTGAAAAAAGCATCAAATTATGATCAAAATGCTCTTAAAATCATTACAAGTTCACCATCAATCTATCACCAATATGTTCTCAAAATTTTCAAGATATGTAATCATAAGTTTTATATCTAGTAAAATATTGATTGCGTGAGATGGGTATGAGTGAGGAATGGATCTTTTTTGTTTCCTAATCTAATTGGTTGAAAGGTTGGGTATTGGGACTTAGTGCATCTCCACATGTGCCCAAAAACAACAAGTTGAAGACACTTTTGGAATGAAAAGGGAGAATTAATGCATGGATTTGTCAAAATATTATCCTTGGCACAACAAAAAATGTGATTTCCTTGTGCACAACAGCTCCTTTGAATACCACTATTTCTTTCACAACTAGTAAGGTGAATAATCAATGATGGAGAGTTTACTTGCTTTTACAAACAAGAAAACTTGTCATTGAGTGGACGTTAATTTTACCTAGTTGAATTGGTTGGGGAAATAAATGGTCAACACTAGAAACAAGAAACATAGTCTCCGGACGCTCTGGTTTTTCCCCAAGTGGGGTTCTAAACCAAAAAAACGAGAAAAGCTATTTTTCCCTCATGATGAAGCTTCAAGGTTGGGTGGAAATGTTTTTAGTTGGGGTAGTAGTCTAGTCTTTGTTATCTTAGTCTAGTCTTTGTTATTTCTCTTTATTGTTTCTTTATGACCCCTCCAAACCGATTTTGGCTGGGGTTTGTTTGTTGTTTGTATTTTATTCCTTGCAATGGATTTTCTTTCGATCATATACAAAAAAATGTCTACATTGGATATGTAGAATCTCTTCAATCAAGATGGGAATCATGGGATAGCTTACTTCAATCCTTTGGGGGCTTCCAAGGCCTTTTGACTTCCCCGGTTGCCTTTTCAATAGTTCCCCACCAATGCTATTATCTCTAGAGTTAAAGCATCAAGATCAGGTCCAGACACCTGGAGCCACCACATTGGCCGGACAATAAGAACTTCTCACATTAGGGTGACATGGATGACAGGTCAGCGTGCAGGACGGATATGAGGGGCACACCTTTGAGGGCCTCATTCCATTAGGACCTGGACCTCCAGGTCCTGGAGGGTCCAGGCCAATTCCACTAGAAAAATCAATCGACCTGCACGGCCAATCGGACATCCAGCCTCCGGTCAGAGATTTCAGGGTTTGCAGGAGCTGGAGGGCCTGGAGGGGACCTGGAGGGCAGCTTTTCCTGATTTTTTTCAGATCCGGTGGACCAAATTTAACTTTTGATCCCTTCTTACCTCCATTCTTTGGGAACTGATATGAATTGATATGAGGAAACTTCAGTTTGGGTTTAATATATGCACACCGGGGGAGAGGGGGGGTTACTTTTCAGATTTTATTATACAAAGACCTTAATTTAAATTTTTTGAATCCTGATTGGATTTAAAGACCTCGATTTACCCTAGAACAAAAAGAGAGTTTATAATTGAACAACGCCAAATGGGAAAGTTTTCCTTTTTTTGTAAACAAAAGTAAAAGTAATAATTTGGCCCCTACCTAAGCTCTTCCATTGGACTTTGTTTAATTGTAACCTCCTTGACTAAATCAAGATCTCCAAATCCAAATCTAAATTCAAAATTTTCAAATTTAGAGTTTGTATAATACAAAACCAAAAATATATCCCTGTACATATATGCAATATAATTGCCTAATTCATTAGTTATGTGCACAACAAACTAACTAACAAACTAACTAATTAACTATGTTAGAAGCAAAAATGTATTAACCCCTAAAGGACCATGACCTTTATTTTGTCAAAAGACACTCAAAACTGCCACCTCTATGGCAAAGAGTAAATTTTTTTGGAAATTAAGCATTTTGCGTATCTGACCGTAGGATCTTGTGCTACACTATTATAAGAATGTGTCATACAAAACTCAAGAACTTTGACAACACATATTGGAAAATATATGCATTTAAAGTGTAGAAAAAACTTTTTTTGCACCTTGCTTGACTAGATTTTTTAACTTTGAGCATGTTTAATTTAAAATTTTTGCACCATAGAGTTTGGAATTCTATTTTTGCATAGTGGGAAGTTGAGTTGGGAGTCTTTGGAAAAAATTAAAAAAAAGAATACTTAATTTTCATTCTTTAAAAAAACATTAGGTAGAAGAAGGTATGAGATTGAAGAAAAACTTAAATTGCTAATAACCTTGCAATGGAATTGAAACGCAATAATCCTATTGGTGAGATTGTTCTAGAAAGCAAACTTCACCCTCTCCGACAATCTTTTTTGAAAAAATGTTAAACTTGCATTCAAAAATGAAGTTTATAAGTTATTTTTTCTAGAAGATGCTTGAGTTGCCCAGAAAACAAGATTGTCCATAACTTTCTCATAACTAGTCCAAATGGAATGAATTAAAGCTTCAAATGTAAATAAAGATATAATCTATAAGGAAAAAAATTAATTTTTTTTTCAGGTTTTAATAAGAATTTTTTTTGCTGCCCCTAGTCCCCAAATTTGTGCTTATTTGGGCATAACTTTTGCTCCCTGGCATCAATTGGAATAAAAATTAGATTCCCTAAGAGCTAATGTGTTTTTCTATCTTCAATAAAAGTTTCAAAAAATTAAGAAAAAAATTGAGGCTGTAGGTACATGCTCGAAATCCCATTTGTCCCCCGTAGGGACAATGGTCCGTTAGGAGTTAATCAATTGATTATATAAACATCATGCATTAGTTTATTACTTTTGTGAAATTGCATAAATGTTTTAATCAAAGTTTTACTTCACCATTAATGAACCAAACTGTGTTTCCTTGGCAACATAGCAATTTTGGACAACTCACTACAAGTGGTTTTTCATATCTATATTTCAAATTTCTCACACATGCGATGTCCAAGGATTAGCTTTAAGGTCCACTACTTTTCATAAATTTTGACTACATGGTTCAAAAGTTATTGCATGAGATGTAGTTTTCTTTGAACTTCGAGCAACTCTAGTAGTTTTTACAAAATCACATTTCCAAGAAATAAAAATCTGAAATTTGTTTTTTAGATTTACATTTATGATGAATGCTCTAAATCGTTCTACTTTGATGACTAAGACAAAAGTTATGAAGAGATCTTCTTTGCGGGCAGTTATAGATTCTCTATTGTACAATAAACTTTGAAGTCTTGCAAAACAAAACCAAAGAATGTACATTGTTTACTAAAACATTACAACCACTGGTATTGACATTTTTACTTTCTAGAATTAAATTGTTGAGAATTTAGTTTTATAAATCATTCTCTACTTCTTTAATACTTATGATTTTCTTACCATGTGCTGTACAATTTCAAATGATTTGAAAATTCTGAAGCATATATCCAATGTGCACTAAACAATAAACCAAAGGAGGTGCTATTAATTCAATTTTTTTTTTTCACATGTGATTTTCCAAAGTGCAGCGGCCAGGGTTTCTGCAAGAACAACAAATCGCTTTCTGTGAATTCAAAATCATATATCTAACAATGTACACGGTGAAAATACATGATTTTTTTTTCCATATATTTTGATACTATTGTAATTCAACATCTTCAATTTACATCTGTTAAAAAAAAATCTTTCTCAAAAATTTCATATTCGTCCTAGAAAAGATAGTTCTGTAGCGTTTATGTTGAAATCTTAGTCAAAGACCTTCAGGGGGATAAATTTCAGAAATTACATAATTGTATAACTTGTAAATTTTCAGGGTAAAATATATGAGTAAATAATTAATTAATTCACAGTGACTGCTAGATGATTAGTTAGTTTGTGTTTAGTTAAGGGTACATTAATGATTGCTCTTTATATAATCATACAATTCATTCATTTCAAGTATCCTCCTAATCTATTCCCTAAATTGATCAGATATACAAAATCAAAAGCTGCAAATTTTATCATGCCTGGAAAATTAAAGTTATAATTATGAGCTCAGAAGTTTTGTGCTCCATTCATCCTCCACATGTTTATACAATCGGTACAATGTCATGCCAAGAACAATGATCCACTCCCACAACTGTAAAATTCTCACCATAAACTCTTACAAAGCACACAAACATTACCAAGTGAAACACATAATTGTCCACAAACATATATAAATTAACGAGTCTTTATTACATGTCGTAACGACAAGGTTATGGGAGAGATGTTTTCATTCAGGCAGTTCAAAAATATGAATTACCAAACAAATTTTCCTCCTTCCTTTAACCCCTACATGCCTAAGGCATCCAATTTGGGTGATTACAAAACTTTGAACATGAATAACACCTTATGGAATCACATGTTTTAGTGAAAAAAAAAATTCAATACAAGCTTGCTTTGAAGTTTGACTTTAGCAGCAACAATCTAATTTTGAAAATGAATGTTCATAAATTTTCTACTCAAGCTTTTGTACAAAGGTGCCCATTGCAAATTTTAGTTTTCTATTGTTGGAGTACCTTGAAAATGAGCCTCAAATATTGTATAGTACCCCAAAGGATACATACATACTTGCCCTTTTGACATTCAAGAACTTGCAGTTATTGAATTCAAAAAGGGGGTCACTTTGCCTCTTGTAGGCTTGAATACTTTATATTTTGATCTTATCCCCAATCCTAATCAAATATATCAAAATCAAACCTCAAAATACTAAAATCCAAGTTTTGATTAAAAAATTTGTGTCAAATATCATGGTTTTACAAGAAACTCAATTGAAAAACATTGGTGATGAATTTCTAAGATTTGATGGCATGGGTATATAGGTAACATCCATACGCACATCCTCCATGCTAATAACAAAAAACCCTTAAGTAACAAAGCTTTGATCTTCCAAGGATTTGGTGTGACTTTTGATATGTCCAAATTTTGTAAATTAGATATTTTTTAAGTTTCTAGTAAGCTTTTCACCAAATAAACACAACATCATGTCCAAAAGCACAAACTTAGTCTCAATGAATGATTCAAATAGAAAATAAAATTAAAAAGAAAATCTACTTTACAACATTTGGACATATCTCAAGCCACACTAAATCCTTCAAAGATCAAAACTTTGTTACTTAAGAGTTTTTTGTAATTAGCATAGAGGATGTGCATATGGATGTTACTTACATACCCATGCAATCAAATCTCAAAAATTCATCACCTATGTTTTTCAATTGAGTTTCTTGTAAAACCATGATATTTGACACAAAACAATTTATCAAAACTTGGATTTTAATTTTTTGAGGTTGGATTTTGATGTGCATGATTAGGATTGGGGATAAGATCAAAATATAAAATATTCAAGCCTACAGGAGGCAAACTGACCCCCTTTCTACATCAATAACTCCAAGTTTTTTCACTATTAGAAGGGCAGGTACGTATGTATCCTTTGGGGTAATGTACAATATTAAAAAGAAAGAGTACATATTAAGTCTCTCTCATGGCATTCAAAAAAATTGGTATAACAAAGAACATAATTGGCATTTTATCCTCAGATTTTTTGTATGTGATCCTCGTGCAATCATGATCAAGCATACCAAATTTCAATTACTAAAACTCAAGATCCTATTTTTGATAAATTGTTTTCTATAAAAATCATGGTTTTACAAGAAAGTTGATTAAAAAACATTGGTGATAAATTTTTGAGATTTGATTGCAAGGATATGTAGGAGAAATCCATACCCACATCTTTCTTTCAAATAAATAATTCCAAAAAGTTTCAAAATTCCTTCTATAGAGATTTTCATGTTAGGGTGATCATGACTAAATTTAGTTAAACACATATTTCTTTATGAAAATTAATTTTTGTTATTTGAATCATACATTATGATTAAGTTTGTACCTTTAAACGTGATGATATGTTTTTTTTGCCAATTTATTTTTATTTGTAATAAAAACTTCTTTGAATCCCATAAGAGGGACTTATGTACTCTTTCTTTAGGGTAGGGTGTGTACAGTATACTTTGGAGAGTACTCTACATTAGATACTCATTTAAGAAAAAAGCAAGAGGGTGGACTATGAAAGCCGTCGACTGATTAAAATTAGACATGTAATGCCAACAGACTTCATATTTTTTGGAAACCAACTTCTTACATTTGGCATGTGAAATGAGAGTTAGAAGACTTCAAGTGCCTTCTGCAGTTTTACCACCCTCATGTATAAAACATTACAATTTTCCAACGCACAAATTATATTGTTGTGTTTTCTTCTTCCACGTACTCTCTAACAACTTTTGTTCAAATGTTTACGTTCACAATTATAACAAACTTAATGAAATTTCTAAAAAGTTTGATTGATTACATGCAATTTCATCGACATTACAACAAGCTCAAAAACTCCTTCAAAATTCAGGGGTGTATTTTTCCTTCTCCTCCATCGTCCTTGAAATTCAAGATTGCAAATTCATAAGATAGGAGGCTGTAATTGCTTTCGGGCATTTTGAACCGTCTGAGTACATGTCATTGAAATGGTGCACCAAGCCTTCTAAATGGATGAAACTTTTTTTTGTTAAAAAATTGTATTTGTACATGCATAGTTTTAAGAACTCAAGAGAATGACATGAGCTACCATTAACTGTGCTTATTCCTTATTGGTCACAATTGCGTCGAGATTTGTCTTTCAATAGAATATAGGTATATATCATACTAAAATGAACAAAAATTTGTTTTCACTCATAATTTGAGCATTGGAGTAAGGAATGGGTACTTGCACCCTTTAAAGAACCAAGTTGAGTATTTTTGTAGTGGTTGCTTTCAGGACTCATGTGTTCCATTTACAAGCCGCCTTTCAATGATGCATGCTGCAACCTATGATCAAGAATAACTACATATGCAACTTTTGATTTGATAAACTGTAGATAATTCATACCAACTCATAAAATTTTAATTTCAATGGCCATAGAATTGTTTCTTCTTTAACTACCCACCAAGAATGATTTATAGGTTGCTAATTTGGCTTGATTTCTGTACAGACATCATCTTTCCTTTCAATGGTAAAATTACCAGCCTACTACCTTATTCTTCACTAAAAGCATATTTTAACACAGTTTTTCCAATCCATGATTCTCTTGTTACCCTTTCCCAAAGTAGCACACTATACGACACAGCCGGTTTGCCTCACACCCACATACCGGCACATTTTCCACATCATAACTAACTCAAATACTAATGCAAAATAAAACCTAAAATCAGGAAGAGGTCATTAGAATAAAGAAAGGGCAGAAAGGTAAAACACTCCAATCCCACGGCAGACATACAAAGATCATGTCAGAACATGTCTCAAATTTTGATTTCTGCATTCGTTTTTTCCCCCTCGGCTCACCATGAGTAAAATATTCAACACCACCACCCCACAGTGAATCCCAAAAAAGCCGACGTCCACCAAGGTTGGAAGAGAGTAGAGCAAATGCGATGCTGCTGGATGAGTTGAGAAGAGCGAGGCACAATGGAAAAGCCCTAACTTGGCAATTTACAAAAAGGTAAGTTCCATGATCAAAGCTGTTACACCATTTTGGTTTTCCAATTGTTATCCCCAAGCCCAACAACACAAGGACATCCACAAATGACACAACAAAATTATACTTAATTATAACTAGTATACACGCACACGCTTTGCGTGAATAGGAAATCTATGAGTGGCACAACATTCAACTTTACAAAAAATTGGTGTCTTACCAATCAATTGGTTTAGAATCTAATAGGAAATCAATACCTCACTACATGTTTAGAATGTAAACCTCAAACATCTACATTTTGGTCATTCTGGTCCTTTTCTAATATGAATTTTTCTAATATGAACTAACCAATCACTTTCTACACGATGCTATTCTTTAATACTTTGCTACGGGTGCTTGGGGTTTTATTGATTTATAGCACATGGTTGGAGGGTATTTGGTGTTTAGGGTTTGGGGCATCTTTTCATGTTTCAAATTCCACCAAAAAGTTATAGATTTTTTGGAAAAGAACACGATTGGAGGGCACTTGGTGTTCTACATCTTCTACGTCCTTTGCTGCTTCAACTTACAACAAAAAATTCTAGAAGGTTCTAGAAAAGGGCGCACTACGGAAATCCTCCCACTCAGTACTATAGATGTACAAGTCTTCTATACTTGTGGTATCGGCGGGGTGAAACAAGATACATTCTTATGTCTTCTATAACCATGGAACATGCTTCTTTTAAGTTGTGTGAAGTAAATTTTGGATATTGCTTGCTTGTGTGTGCATATTTCGTGCAGATTATACATTGCTTCACTGTTAATTTTCAAACTCACGTTACATAGTTTTTTTGCAAGTTACAAAGTCCCATAGATTGGTAGTCAAGAGCAAGGTTTCTGAAATTCATATGGTGAAATCATTCGAGTTAAATTAATGCTACACAATCAATTTTTAAAAACAGCTTTATGTTCATGAGGTACTTTAATTTCTGAGTGTGTACAACTGATCTTCATTTGTTCCTTACTCCAAATTTCATCATGTCTTTCTCTTGACCATACAAACAAGTTGTTAACAATTTCAGAAGTCCAACAAAGACAGATTCTCAGAATTATGAAGTTAGGCTGCACGATGTTTAACATTTTTTTCCAACTTCATATGGTTTATTTTCAGACATGTCAAAAAGTACCGCTAAGTTCGAAACAAAACGTTCCAAGCTGTGGTAATGCTTCTTGAGTCTCACCTCCAACCATCAATCCTTCACAATCCAAAAACTTCAATTGCACGCCATCAATCCTTCACAATCGGAAAACTTCAATTCCACGTTGTTGTGCACCGGCGCAGCCATGCCTGGAAGTTACATGATTTTCAATTACAAAAATATTAGGTACTGTACATAAAATACCATATTCATTAAAATGGGAGATTGGGCACCTCCTGAAATAACCAAAAGTGACATAAATTTTTTCAATTTTAGGTTAGTTTTGAAAAGTTTTATTGCAATTTAGGTCGAGCCAACCTAAATTACAATAAAACTTTCTAATTTCAAGTCAAATCTGGAAGGTTTTATGTCAATTCAGCTCAAATTGAGTTGAACTGACATAAAACCTTTCATTGACTTTCCTTTACATTACCTCTCATTTCAATGGAAAACTCCCATTTTAATGGATATGAGATTATAAATATTTTATTAATACTCATCCAAGCAGGTTTAAACTAAATGACTAATCATGACAAACACAACCAAAAATCACATGTAATTCTAATGTAGATATGCCCAATATACATTGAAATACAAAATTAAATACCAAAAAATCAAATTCAATCAACACGTTATCAATGTTATAGTCAAATACCTCAAGAATTTTGGAAGTCAATTCTATTTGCTTTCTCCATGGGGCACATAATATGGTCTATTTGTGCAAGTTTCAATATCTGCTAAATGTTGAACAATAGACTCCTGATGCTCTCGGCTTCATTTGTTACCACTTGCCTAGAAATTTGCTGATGTCTACCTTCATCATGATGATCGGGAAGGGGGACATCCTCATCAACACTCTCCCTATGTTCTAGAAGAATATTGTGTAATATGCAGCAAGCATAAATTAGTTTGGGCAGCATAGCTTCATCAAGATTCCACATGGATTTGTATAAAATTCTCTAGATCCCTTTCAACCTTCCAAAAGCGCGTTCAACGATGATGCGTGTATTGCTATGTTTGAAATTGTAACTTTCATACTCATTAAGCAAATTCCTTTCCAGAAGAGGAACTAACATCCACTCTAACTGCGTGTACCCAGCATCTCCAATGATGAGCTCAGGTACCCATGTACCACCAATTTGTCGCTTCTGTCCATTCAAACGTTGACGGTCTTCAACCACTTTGTAGAACCCTGACTTCCTGAGAATTCGGAGATCATGCACTACACCAAGGAATCCTGCAAAAACATCCAAAAAACGCATCTCCGAGTCCACAATTGCTTGAACCACGTAACTATAATCATGATCTTTATCATAGAAGTCCGTTGATCTCGCATTGCCGGGCAAATCAACTTCTATGTGAGTGCAGTCAATGGCACCACACACTTGTGGTATTCCCCATACGTCTTCAAACTTCCTCTTCACATTGTCCAAATCATTTGCGATAGGCCACTGCAAATGATGATTGCCTTGTACAATCATTGATTTTATGAACCTCCTCACAGTTTTCGAAACTGTTGACTAAGACACTCCAAATAGCTCCAATGTGCTTAGTTGAGAGTCGCCAATAGCCAACCTTCGCAAAGACATGGCAACTTGTTTCTCTACTTCCAACATACGCCCTCAAATACCACAAAACAATTCAGGTGTCTTGCGCTGCATACCCATATGCACCAAATCACATAAATAATTGAACGTTCTCATAGACACTTTGAACATTTCCCGAAACCTGCCATGGTCATTTTGCATTACTTCTTTGCTGTAAAGGGCCCACCAATGCAAGGATCTTGGTTTTATATACCAAGGACCCCATTCAATCCCTAGTATGTCCTTTGGCTCTAAGTTAGAATCCAGTATGAGACAAACAATGTCCTCGTCTTCCAAAGAGGCAAGCATTGCACCAAAATGGGATAACCGCAATGCAGATGCCGATGAGCGGAATTGGCTATGCCTATGTGGAACTATGTCACTGGAGAGTATGGACCCATTGACCTTTTGCAAAATACCCAAGGCAAGGGGAACTAAAGAGGCATACCACAAAGCCAATAATCCCATAGTATCAGTAGTCATTGTGAGGTTTTAGGCTTAAGCAATGAATAGAAAGTGAATATCATAAGAGAGCTAATAATATTTCAAGATCAATCTCTATATAGAATAGAATACAATCAATTAGGGTCTAGGATTGGATCATAAACTAGTTAGAGTCAGGTATGACTAGGATTGGAAAGTTATAAATGGACATAAGTAAAATTACCTATAACTCTTTTTTTATCTACTTTACTAGATATTAAGTACATGTTATTGGCAGTTGCACCTATGACTATCTTTTAGCTGTTACAGTAGACATAACTTCACTAGACATTAACAACATGTCATTGGCAGAGTGGTAGTTGCACCTAGGTATGACTCTTTTTTAACTGCTTCAGTAGATGTTAACAACATGTCACTAGCAGTTACACCTATGATTTTCTTTTATCTGCTTTAGTGGACGTTAATAACATGGCACTGGCAGTTGTACCTATGACTCTCTTTTATCTGCTTCACTAGACGTGCAACTATGACTCTATTCTATCTGCTTCAAAAGACAAAACTTCACTAGATGTTAACATCATGTCATTGGCAGAGTGGCAGTTGCACCTCGGTATGACTTTCTTTTATTTGCTTCACTAGACGTTAATTACATGTCATAGGCAGTTGCACCTATGACTCTTTTTTATTTGCTTCACTAGAAGTTAACAACCGATCACTGGTAATTTGCAACTTGCACCACAAATTTCTCTTGACAAAAATAGGGCTCAAGGATAGGGGGCACGGGGTAGTGGGACACGTCGATAGGAAGGGGCACGTGAATATGGGGGCATGAGGATAAAGGAGCACTAGAATAGGGGGCCACAAGGATAGGGGTGGAGGGGCATAATCCTGTCATTACGACTAGCAGTTTACTCATATCATATATTAGTAATATAATAGAGATTTGTTAAATTTGAATTTATTGGTGTTTTATGAATTTTTCAACACTTTGACTTTATTATTTTAATACCATTCTAGTTTTGTGGTCCTCAAAGTACACTTACTTTTAGAATGTAATTATTAAGCTCCTATTTGTATCAC
The DNA here is from genome assembly GCA_963920765.1 of Ulota crispa. Classification (NCBI taxonomy): domain Eukaryota; kingdom Viridiplantae; phylum Streptophyta; class Bryopsida; order Orthotrichales; family Orthotrichaceae; genus Ulota; species Ulota crispa. The sequence goes on from OY987245.1 coordinate 8,721,610, forward strand.
ATAAGTTATTTCATTATTAAATAATTTTTACTTTAAATGCATCCTTAAATTAAGTTGATGAAAATAGCATAGAATTGTTTCATTTTTAAAATTTTAAAATTGTTAACCCCTAAAGGACCAAGCCCTTTCTTTTTGTGAAAATCACTGAAAACTGCCACTTTTAAGGGAATGAGTAAAAAGATAGGAAAAAAAGTTTTTTCTGAAAATCCAACTGTAACATCTTGCCCTAGACTATGGGAAGTACTTGTGAGAAAAATTTCAGCTCAATCTAGAAGTAGAAGAGTGAGATATTGACATTTGAAGTGGAAAAAAAAGTTATATTCCCTGCTGCCCAAAATTTTCAGAAGCCTTTTGCGGCTCCTAAATTAAAAACAAAACTGCTCTATGCAAAGCTAAGGTTTATTTTTTCCATGTACAAGACCAAGTTAGATATGTGTGGGGAGAATTTTCAAATGAAATAGAGGTGTGGATCATACTTTGTAAAATCTTGCAATGCCATAAGGCCATGAAAGTTGCATATATGCTAGGCAAAATTGGAGAATTTATGTAAAATTCAAAAATCTGAATTACTTTAATGCAAATGGTGAAAACCAAGGAATTTTAGTCTACTACAACTTGGAAAAAAAAAAGTCAAAAAAAAACTCACAAAGAGCTCAAAAAAGAAAAGCAATTTTTTTTCAAGAGGCAAAAAGAATGGAGGTTTGGGAGTCCCATACCTACCCGCAAACTAAAACTTCTCATAACTTTCATCTCATCAATCAAAATTGAATGATTTAAAGATTCCCACATTTATATAAATCTAAAGAACTAATTTCAGATTTTAACTTTTAAAAATTGCAATTTTGAATTTTTTTGGGCTACCTGCCCTCGTCCTATTTTAGAAATTCATGCATAACTTCTTCAATAAATGTTGGAATGAAGAAAAATGTAGATGCCCACGTAGATCTTTGAATTCCCTACCTTTAATAAAAGTTTCAAAAAATCACAAAAAGTAGATTAGCTGTAGGTACATGCCCAAAATCCATTTGTCCCTCGAGGGGACAGTTGGTCATCTAGAAGTTAATGCATTCTTAAATTAAACTAATGAAGATAGTCTACAATTGCTTTTATTAACATTAGAAAAAATATGAGCCCTCCACCAGGCCCCTAAAAACCCCTTTCAAGGGGTCTCTTTAATTTTTTTAATTTGTACTTTGGGATAAAAAAATTTCCTTACACCCTACTATGCATTTGAGTACAATCATGGCTCACATTGGCATGTCCAATTTTCATTGGGTGTCACAATTATATGTACATATTACCATGGTCCTTTTTCTCTATATTAAAATCTTCAAACTAGTACTTGTGAGGGTAACATGTAGTTATGATTGTGTACAATAGTAGGAAAGTAATTGAAAAATTGTGACATAGTCCTAGATTGCCATTTTCTATTCATAGTTTTTGATGTACAATAGGAAAGTCATACAAGGCAGAGACACTTCACACAAGTTCTGACATGCTTCTAATGTACTGGGCCTAGGCTCAATGAATGTTAAGAGTGTCAATTCTTAAGGGCCTTGTGGAGGGTTCAAAATTTTGCTAATGAAAAAAAATCTTACTTTAATTGCATCTTTTGATTAAATTAATGAACATCTATATTAATAATTGAATATGCAACAATAGTGGCTGTTGCACTCAACGGTTCCGTAGGTGATGGCAACTATTCCGCAAATTTCATCTGTAGTTCCACCTAAAAAATAGAGTAAAGTACAACTACAACTAAAGTTATAGATGGAATAAAGTAAAATCACCTACAACCATTTTTAATTCCACTTAAGAATAGAGTGGAGTAGTATGCGGTTAGGGTTCCATGGGGAAGAGAAAGTCTTTGTGCAACAATGAGTGACCCAGTATACTATATGTGTAAAAGTCTTGGTACATCTATCACTGACCGGTTATATTGTATGTGTTAACTAGCACATGAGTTACGGTTTTGGTAGAAAGGAGAAAGGTTTAGTGCAACTATCAGTGACCATTTTGATCTATATTTGAGAAAGTCTTGATGCAACTATTAGTGAACAATTAAACTTTTATGTGTTAACAACCACATGAGACACTTTCAATCCATGCTTATAGAAGGAAATAGTAGTTAGCAATCCTTGTATGTAGAAGTAAACAATAGTGTACAATCCATGCATGTAGTAGTAAAGAGTAGTTTCACCATGAATGTATAAGTAAATTGTAGTTCCACTACAGTTTGCTTTTTTCCAAGGGGGACGCTGTCTATAAAATCACTCTTCTTTGTGTTTTGAGTTTAATATCAAACAAGTGTGGAAGTGGACAAGGAAGGTATGTTTGATTTTTTCTATTTTTGTCTAATTTGATTATTAATAATTGTTGTTGTTTTTCCTTTATGATTACAAAACAATATGATTCCAAATAGCAAGGTTTACTTTAAAGTAGGTTGCTAGCATTTGTGAGATTTTAATAGGTTTGATTTTTTAAATTGGCATATATTGTGATGAGATTGTTATTGCACCCACCCATACAACATGTACATAAACTAGTAGCCTAAAATTCTTTCATTAAACAAAAAAAGCTTACTTTACATGCATCCTTGAACTAAATTGATTAAAGTAGTCTGTAATTCTGTCTTTTTTTTTTTTTTTTTTTTTTGAATGCATGCTTAATTTAAATTGATGAAAATAGCCTAGAGTTGGTGGAGGAGTTGGTTCATTTAAAAGAGACTTACTTTGGATGCATTATTGAGGTACCTTGATGATAATAGCGTCTGTTTTTATTTCGTTTTGTGATTGTTACTTTAAATGCATAATTAAATTTAATTGATGAAAACGTCGTACAATTCCTTTTTTTAGCTTCTTACTTTAAGTATTTCCTTAAATGAAGTTGTTGAAAGTAGCCTAGAACTGTTTCATTTATTAAAAAAAACTCTTACTTTGAATGCATCCATATATGAAATTGATGAAAATAGCCTATGTTTGAATGTACTCTCAAATTGAACTGATGAACATAGCCTACATGTGCTTTATGTTTAAAGTTTTCTCACTTGTAATGCATCTTTAAATGAAATGGACGAAAATAGGCTATAGTTGCTTTAATTTTAATTTTATTTGTGTTTTCAAGAGCTTTTAGTGTATACTATGTATGCATTATAAAAGTACAAAACCGAAAGTTGCCTACAAATTTATTATGCACAAGATATGTAAGGTATGTACACCCATAAGCGTCAAACTAAGGGTTTTGAACATGATGAGTATCAACAAGTAGTTAGCAAATTATAGGATCCTATTAGGAACAAAAAAATAATAAGTTTGCACTTTCAAATGTATTATTTGGATATTATGAAAATAAGTTGTGAATTTTTAAAGAGCAAACTACCATTGCACCCATAACCACTTTCAAGATTTCATGTTCACATGTTGTACATCCTTGTCATTACATCTATTCACTTTCATAGATTTTCCAAGATTTCAGAGGTGACGGTTATGGGGACACTGACGCTTATGGGTGTACATACCTTATTACTTTCTTTTTTCAAGAACATCACATTATTTCTTATTTTAATGTACGATTACTTTTTATTTACCTTTCAAAAAATGAATATGTAATGAACAAAAAAAAGGTATACATACACATATTGATTCAGTAGTTGTTTTTAATCTTTATACGAAGTTTAGAAATTTCATATCTTGTTTTTGTAAGTTCCTTAAGGTATTGAAACTTCTTGTTAGTACTTTGACATATGCTTTCGTCTTGTTTTGTTTGTAAGCTTGGAGCAGCCAAGGAAATTTGAACCATCTAGAAGATTGTCTTTTCTCTTTGTCATCAGTGACTTCTTTGGTGGTAAGCCTCCTAAAAGCTTACTAAAATTTACTAGCTATGTGAATGAAATCTAATGATCTTTGGAGAAAAACAACTTAGAATGGATCTTTAAATAAATTTGTGTACCGGATCTTGGTCTAGCAATTAGGTGGAGTTCAGGCAAGCTTATGACACAAGGATTGCCACTTTAAAATCAATCATGATATGCATAGACTTGAAGGTTAATTTAGAAGGGTTTAAGGTAGAATAGACTAGGTTTATAGATATTTAGCTAGCATATTGGATGGTTGGATGAAGAGCATGTGGGTTTTGAATAGGGTTAAGTGTTCAAGGGGAATTTTCCATGTTCTCCATAAAAAATTTGCACTTCATGTGTGGATGTCTTCATGCAAATCAGCTTTATTTAGTTCCTAATTCTCTAAGGTCAGATGTGGGAAGTAATTGGTCTATAGTTTTTATTGGAGTATTTGTTTTTGTGAATGTGGTGAACATTACTACCATAGGTACATCTTCTTTGCATTTGTGAATGTACTATCACTTCAGACATAAGTTTAGAATCAATTGTTGTTTGGAACATTTTGATCTTTGTTGTATTAAAGTTTTTTGTTTGTCTTCAATTCTATGCTAGGTATCTTTTGAAACGTCCATAATATAATGGACAATTGAGCGCAACAGTTGCCTTTTGTGTCCGTGAGATCACAAATTCAGAACATTGACTTGAACTCCCAACATCAAGATGAGGGGGTGGGTGATTGCAAGAAACACTTGTACTATTTTTTGTCCCCTTGGTCTTTGGCGGGTAGTTTTTTTGGCTATAACTTTTGCGTCATAAAATTTTTCTTATTGAAATTTTAAATGGAGGGTATATATAATAATCACAAACATCTCATGATTTTTTGAATATTTATGAAATTAGTTTCTTATTTTTAAATACCCCTTGATTAGGTGTTTACTTTGGCCATTTTGGGGGTTGTGAGTACTATTTTTACCCTAAAATGCAAATGTGAAGGCCAAAATTTAGAAACAAGTTTCTGTACTAAAGTTATAGAATCCTACAAACGTTTTCAAAAAAAGTAAAATATGCACCTTCTACATGTGCTCAAAATGCACTACTTTTGCACAACTGCACATAACACAATTTATTTTTCTAAAAAAAGAATGTGAAGTAGAAAAAGCACCTTTTGAGTTAGGAAAAATAGCCAATTTCTATTTTATTTTTTTGAATAGTTTTACTATTTTCTATAAAAAAACAAAAGTATTCTTTTTCTTTATGGTTTTGGTCTCTCTATTTTTGAGCATAACTTTTAGTGTTTTTATTTTGTACGTTCAATTTTTCACAAGTATGCGACTTTAATTGCTTTACAAATTAACCATATTTTATTTTTATTTTTATTTCAAATTCCAAAAGCTCATAGTACTACTAGTACAAGCAATACTAAGGCTATTTAAGGTTATTTGAGACAAAATTGACAAGTGTTTCTTGCAATGACATAGGTGGAAGAAAGAGACGTACAAGGGGCACGTCCGGGTTGCGTCTATGCCGGTGGACCGTGGAACACTGATGAAGTGTTGGTCCTTTGCATAGCGTATCAGGAGTGGTCAGCAAGTAGTGGTCCACATAGTACCAATCAGCATGTGTCGCATCAAAGCCTAAACCAAAAGTGGGAGACTTTGTCAGAGAGGTGTTATGAATTAGGATGTTGCAAAAGCCCAAATCAATGCCAAAATAAGTGGGATCAAACAAGAGCAGATTTCAAGAAGGTGTATGATTATGAATCAAAGTTTCCTAGTGGAAAATTGTCTTTTTGGTTTTACCCAGAAAGTGAAGCCAAACGGGAATTCAAATTGAAGGCTATAATGAACAAGGAGGTGTACAATCAAATTTGCTCTTGGTTGCTTTTAGCATCTAAAGGTATAGCGGGAGCATTTGATGGATACTACCATGTTGAACAATCCATCCGGTACGTGAGCTATTCCATAAATTTTTATGATATATGTTGTAAAATGGTTTTGATTCTCCAAAATCTTACATGTTCATGTGCTCCTCCACAAAAAATTGAGTTATTTTGAAGTATTCATAGAGTTTTGTTATACTTTTCTTGATGTGAATCAATGAAGATTCTGTGCACCTCAATGTTTTCTAATGGTATTACAATTTCTCATGTGGTTAGGGTCAAGGCAATAGGGAGAGGATGCTCATGAGCATGAAGGTGAGAGTGATGATGATCCATTAGAAATGGAGACCCAATTTAACACCGCAAAAAGGAGGAAGACATTGCCTCGGTCCGCTGAAGCTCTACGAGATGCTCTTGTTTCAAATAGGGAGAAACTTGTAGAAAGTCTAGATAAAACTCAAGACCGGGAGGACGCAAGGCATAAGGAAGTTATAGAGCCAGGGAGAAGATAAAAGCTAGTACAGAAACCTCTAAAGCTTTGGTAGGGGCTCTTCAGTCTATGGCTGATGCAATGAAGTTGCTAGGGCAATCTCTTGCACAAGGTCCTCCACGTTAGTGAAAATATGGTTAACGTGGTCCACAATTGTGCGTGGACTAATTTTAGAGGCAAGTTTTGTAGTTTGTGTCAAGTTCTATAAAGTTCATGTAATGTTTATTTAATATTGCATAAGTCTTTTTTTGGAGAAGGAATATGTTAATCCAATGACATAATAAGCTATAAACCCAAATTTGATGTCAAAAATATTATAATTTTTTTCTCTTTATATCCATTTAAATGCCCACAATGTTTTTGGGTACTATATGTTTAAACTCACCTCAATTTTGTTCACGTGAAATCAAAATTTGATAACTATTTATTAGTGGGAAACAAAAAACTTAAACATAATCCTGCAAACATAAAGGAGAGGATACATTCTCATCATAGGAAGACCCCAATCTAGTTTGCTAAAATTGTGTAATAAAAATAAGATAGGAGGCTTTAATTTGGTTTAGGCTCTAAAATGGTTCGCCTCCTCAAATGTACTATTTTTGTACATGTTGTTTTTCATAACCCTTCAACAGTGTGTAGGTGATGTCCGTTTGAGGAAGTGAATCATTTTAGAGCCTTATGACCTTTCCACTTCAAAATTTCATAACTAATTCCGCAAAGCTCCAAAAAAACATGAAATAGTTTGGATTAGATCTCAATTCCTCTTGTCTTTCAGTTTCAGCCATTAGATGGTCCATATATGAGCCACCTACCTTAGAGCCAGCCGTAGTAAATCACTGACAAAAAAGGTAGAAAACCTTACCCTGCCTGGAAATGTCCAAGCAGCTCCGGACCCTCCAAGACCTGGACGGCCAGGCTGCAATGGAATAAACCTGCTCACCTTTTCCAGGACGTCCCAGGACAAGCCCCCTCTCTAGAACCTGGAGGTCCAGTGGGGTAATGGAATCCGGCCCTTAGGCCTCATTCCATTAGGACCTAGACCTCTAGGTCTGGAGGGTCCATGGTGATTCCATGAGAAATTTTAACTTCCTTGGACAGCCGATCGCCTCTGGTCAGAGATTTCCGGCTTTGCAAAACCTGGAGGGCCTGGAGGGGGGCCTGGAGGGTACCTTTTTCTGATATTTTTTCATATCTAGTTTACCAAAGTTCACTTGTTATCCCTTCTTACCTCCTTTTCTTTGGGAATTGATATGAGAAAACTTTGGGTTTGATATATGCACACCAAGGGGGGGTAAATTTTTAGATTTTTATTATACAAAAATCTAAATTTGAAATTTTTGAATTCTGATTTGGATTGAAGACCTTGCTTTTGTTTAGAACCAAAAAAGAGTTCATAATTGAACAACACCCAACGGAAAAGCTTTCTTTTTTTTATAAACAAAAGTTAAAGTAATAATTTGGCCCCTACCTAAGCTTTTCCATTGGGCTTTGTTCAATTGTAACCTCCTTGCACTAGCAGAAAACCACATTAGAATCTACGTTTTCATGTAATGTAGTTTCTGTTGAGTTCCTTGTTTCCAACGCAAATTCTCCATTCAAAACAAGGAACTAAAAATAAACTACATTACATGAAATCGTAGATTCTAACATAGTTTTCTACTAGTGTTGACTAAATCAAAGTCTCCAAATCCAAATCTAAATTCAAAATTTTCAAATTTTATTTTTGTATAACAAAAATCTAAATTTTTGCCCCCTACATGTACATACATACAATATAATTGCCTAATTCATTAATTATGTGCACGACAAACTAACTAATTAACTATGTTAGAAGCAAAAATGTATTAATAAATTGATTATATAAACATCATGCATTAGTTTACTATTTTTTGAAATTGCAAAAATGTTTTAATCAAAGTTTGACTTCACCATTGAAAGACCAAATTGTGTTTTTTGGCAACATAGCAATTTTGGACAACTCACTACAAGTGGAGTTTTCATATCTTTATTTCAAAATTTCCACACATGCGGTGTCCAAGGATTAGCTTTAAGGTCCACTACTTTTCATAAACTTTGACTACATGGTTCAAAAGTTATTGCATGATATGTTGTTTTCTTTGTTTGGAGGGTAGCCAAAAACTTCTTCAAAAATAACATTTTTTGAATTTTTTGTTTGGAGAAATTGGTTCTTTAGACTTATATATACTTGGAAAGCTTTAAACCATTCCATTTTGATCAATGAGATGGAAGTTATGAGGAGAATTTGTTTGAGGGCAATTATGGATTCTCTACTATAAAATAAACTTTGAAGTTTATTAATTTACTCAAGTTTTAATCTTTTAGAAAAAAACAAAACCGCAACATGTAGATTATTTATCACAACATTATGACCATTGGGATTGGAAGTTTTCATTTCCATAATGAAGATTTTAACAATTTGGTGGTTTGAATATTCTCTACTTTTTACTTACTATTATTTTTCCATGTATTTTACAATTCCAAATGATTTGAAAGTTTTCAAGTGTGTACCCAACTTGCTTTGAAGAACAAATCCAAAAAATTACAACCATTTTGGAGTTTTCTTCATACAAATATGACCTTGTGAAGTGCAGCTGCCCAAATATTTGCAAAGACAAAAAATGGCTTTTTGTCAATTCAAACTCAAATATCTAACAGTCTACATGGTGAGGACTTCTGAATTTTTTTTTCACATCTTTGGATACTAGTGTTATACAAGATCTTACGGTTACATTTGTCAAAAAAAGTTTTTTTTCTAAAATTTGGTACTTGTAACAGAATGGCAATTCTGGAACGATTTTGATGAAAAATTGAGCTTAGTGCTTTAGGAGTTAAACTCACCTCGATTTGCTCTTGTGAACTTAAAATTTGATAACTACATTATGTGTTGAAAACAAAAAAATTATACCTAATCCTGCAAACACAAAATAGAGGATTCATTCTCATCATGGGAACACCCCCAATCCAGCTTGCTAAAACCGCGTGATAAAAGTAGAGTCAGCCATAGTAATTCACACATGGAATGGTTGAAAAAATAACCATGGCTGGAAGTGTCCAGGCAGCTCCGGACCCTCCAGCATCAGAACTCCGGCTCCCAATGGAATGGACCTTCGCCTGGACCCCCCTCCAGGCCCTCATCCAGGACCTGGAGGTCTAGCTGCTTAATGGAATCCGGTCCTGAGGGGGGGCTCACAATATATCCCACTGCCCAACTTTGCAAGTCAGTTGAATACCAAATTTCAACTTTGATGTTGTAAAGGACAGAAAAAAACATTTGAAAAACATTTCAATGATTCATGTAAAAAAATGCTGGCACTTGGATCAAAGGTTGGGAATTTGCTCTAATTAGATCCAATTCTTGAAGCACAATCTGAGATTCTTTGAGCCAAATTTTTCAAAAAATGCAACTAAGTAGACCTTTTAATGAAACCCTGACTTGAGATGTGGGTCAATATGTGGAGTTGCAAGAGCATCTCTTGCAACCCTCGAGATGTCTAGGTATTTTTGACAGTCGGATGAAAAGTGATCAATTTTAGCGTGTGTCAGCCTCTACACTAACCTACCCTTTCAAATAAGTCATATTCTAAGGGTTTCTAAACCACTACAAGAAAATCATGGTCAAATCTACAAAAGGTTGACAAAGTCTGCGACCTAATCTACAGTATATTGTAAATTAGGTCACAATCTTTGTCAACTTTTTGTAGATTCAACCATGGGTTTTTTGTAGTGAACCCTCTATAAGCTATGTTTTTTGGTTGTCATAGCTTACTTTATTGCTTGAAAAGTTCCTTGACTTGTGATTAGTTGGCACTATACTTAGCGGGTTGCACTATGGGGATACAAGTGGCCATCCCCTCTTAATTAAATGGATAGAAAGGAATTGAAGGGACCTCAGTAATTGCAAGGTTGCAAGGAGATGCTCAAAGTCTTGGTTTTCAACCTTTTCACAAATTGAATCTGACAAATTTAGAAGAGCTTACAACTTGGTATATTGTGCAAAGCACCCCTTGAGGTATCTCCACCCATATGGGAAATCAAAGGGTTGAGGAGACTTTTGGATGAAAAGGAACCAATTGATGTATGGACATGTTAAGATATCTTTTTGGCAAGGCAAAATTTGCCATTTCCTTGTGCATGACAATCCTTTCAAATAACACCTTCTATTCCACAATTGATGGGTCAAGTAATCATGATGGAGCATCTATTTGATTTTACAAACAATAGACTTGTCATTGGTTGAATGTTAGTGTACCTAATTAGATGGGTGGGGGAAACATGTGGTCAACACTAGAAATAGGAGAAATTGGGCTTCCAAGTCTTGGGGGTGCACTCCCAAATTTTTTTGTGTACACGTGCAATCAAACAAAGGATTATTTTAAGGGAAAATATCAAAAATGCCCCTCAGTTCTTTCAAAATATCAAATATACCCCTATATTATCTGAAATATAAAAAATATTCCTAGTTTTGTGTCAAAATATCAATTATTCCCTTAGTTGTTTTTGAAAACATTTAATATCTTTAGTATTTTGTACTTCTTTAGAACAATTTTTTGTAAATATTGGGATGCCAATGAAAATTACAAAACCTAGATGCAAGTTGCCTATAAGTCAAATCTTGGAGGCAAATTTAATATAGGGTTTTTGCATTTACGTTTATTGTAGCCATGTATTGACCACTCTTTGTTACTACCTTTGGTGCAAACGTGACTTACAAAACTTTTAGTAAAAAGGCATAAGAAAATTAAAAATGTTAGTTGTTTTTGAAGATAACTAGGGGTATAATTGATATTTTGACATAAAACTAGGGGTATTTTTGATATTTCAAATAATATATGGGTATATTTGATATTTTGAAAGAATTGAGGGGCATTTTTGATATTTTCCCTTATTTTAATTGCCTTGGTCCTAAATTTTTGACATGACTTGGAAATAAGTTAGCATTGTTGTAATATGTTTGGAGTCATTATAAATATTGAAGGGTAGAGTTTATTAGTGAGATTTAGGTTTATTTTATTTCTACAATAGCCTTGCAAATATAAAAACTAAAAATAAATGAATTTAATAGCAGTATAACTCAAGTTAGTATTTAGTATTCAAGCTTTGTGGAGTATTCAAAGCAAGATCTCATGCATGTTTACAGCCAGCTCTTGCAGAGCTTTAAGGGGGGTTATGATACAGGACACGTGTTGTTCAAGTATGGGATGAAGATCGGTAATATGGACAGATATATATAGATAGGACACGCCTTGTTGCAACGGATGGATGAGAAGCAAAAATTTGCACACCATTATACTGATGAACGCGGCTTAGGGCATTTTAGTTTGATGACGTTGCCTTTTGTGAGAGCGGCGTTCAAGGGTTTCACATGTGTTTTCTTGTGAGATTGCAAGAGAGTACGTCTTTATGTGCTTTTGTAGTTAAGTAATATGCTTTGTGTTTCATTGCACTTTCTTGTTGTACATGTTTTGTGATTACTCAAAATTCTTGTTTCAAATGTATGATGCCTTGATCTAAAAGTACAATTTCTTCTACAGTACCCCCAATTACTACAATGTGTTTTAAATCCTAAACAACAACATTTTTACTATACAAAAGAACAGTCACATTTTACATGTCTCAACCAACAAAATCCAATTTTGTTGGTACTTAATTAGGTGTATGCGCTTTTATTCATGTCCTCATGTATTTATAATAAACATAGGGTACCCTAAATTATGACACAATTTTTTTTTCAAATAAAGCATAGGGTACCTTAAATTACTAGGCTTTAGAAATTTAGGTAAATATATCCCTATGTAAATGACAAAAAATTACCTACATAATCCACCTCTAATAGGGCTTTGCACACACGCTACCCATATAAACCTTGTATAGTGCACCCCGAGTTCCAAGTAATAATGTTTTTCAAGTTGGCTAGGGATGCTCTTATAACTTCATGCTATGTCCCAAGTCTTAGTATATTTAGAATGGTTACATGATAAAAAAAAATAGAACTTGGCATCACAATTGTGAAGCGGTCTCCTCCAAAAATTGGGTTTAGCAATGAAAAACAAGTCTTTTTTTTACTTGAAAGATTATCAAGTTTTTTTAAGGTCTAGATTATGAATTTGGATCCAATTATATTGTCCAAAAATATTTCATGAAGTAGAGTAACAATCACAAATTGATTGCTATGACATATAGAATCAATATACTTTATTTCCAAAACTTTAACCTTGTTAGAGTAACCAAATCATGTTGTCTACTTATTGATGTGTTTAAAATAAACATCACAATGACTAGCACTATTTTCAAAAAAATTATGCCAAAAAGCGTGCAGATGTGCACAGTATTCAACATGACCCTGATATTACTTATTAAGAAAATAATTCATACTGATTCCATCAAGTACGTGTACTTATCTACCCAAAAATAAATAATTATTAGCTCAAAAAGATTATATATTCAACGTAAACAATAAATACGTATGTAGAAATTTTATACACACACGTGTGTATGTGTTTATATATGTATTGTTAAATATGTACATATACATACATGTGGGCACATATTGACATATGTATACATACCCTTGCTTTTTCAGAAATTGCACATATACCCTTGGACCACAACTTTCAAATGTTTGTTTTGTTTTGTGTTGCATGTTACTTTCATAATAACCAATGTTAAAGCAATGCTTGCAATAGAACAAAAAAATTAGCAGTGCACAAAGGAGAAAGAATATAGTGACGTGTAGAACAAAACAAACATTTGAAAATTATGATCCAAGGGTATTTGTGCAATTTCTGAAAAACCAAGGATATCTATACAAATACAACAAATGTCAAGGTTACCCATAAAGTTTTCCCAAGAATATTTCGGCATTTTCATACATTAACTCCTCCCTTTTCATCCAAAAGTCTCCTTGACCGTTTTACAGTATGGGTTAGGGTATGGGTGGCGATGCCCTGAGCTCCGCTAGAACCAGCCAGTTATGAAAAAGACACAATTGGGATCACTGATATTCAACCAGTAAACGAGGGGTTTCTGCAAAGATTTCGAAATCAGTCGTCAAAGGAGAGCCAGAGAAACAGGTGTCAGAGAAAGTGAGACTGAGAGAGGGAGAGTCAAACTTGTCAACATGATAGATATGTGTGGAGTTGTGAGGTAGCACCTCAATGTTGATTTCTCTGATACTCGGGTACCAGACCTGTACTATTTCCCTACAATGGCAGATTTTTTTGTTGCTCTGCTCTGGTACGACCAAACTTACAGCTCCTCCTGCAGACCCCTCTCCCCTCCAGAATGAGCTTAGATTCTGCCACTACTGTAGCTCTCTTCTTCTAGATAATCCGTGAACCGGGGTGACAAGTCCGCCCCTCCCGTTCTGACGCGGAGTCTACTCTCAGCAGCGGCAGTACTGCAAGGAACGTCAACAGCGTGACTGCTGTCAGTCAGTCACCCCGGTCTCTGACCCTCTCTCTCTTTCTCTTTCTCTCTTTCTTTCTCACTTTTGCTTGACAATTGTGAGTCTGTTGCGGGCAGGGTTTTTTTTTGCATTCAAGGTAGGCACACCTATAAGTGTGGAAATAAGGGTGGTTTTGGAGTAGGTAAAATAATTGATTAACTTTGAAAAAAATATTGTAAGTTAGGAAATGGAAACCAAAAATATTGGCATCAATTTCAAGGTTCCAACTGCAAGCATTTGTTCACAAAGATTTTTCAAAGTCCAAAATCGCTGAAATTGTAAGATGGGTACTCAAAACCTCATGCTAGTCACCCACAACCATCACTTCATCACACCCATAACCATCATTCAATCACCCACAACCATTTGGTTTTTTATTGATTAACCCTGCCACTGTCAAGTGACGGGCATGGGGACGCAACGCTTATGGATGCTGCTACCTTAAAGGCCCAATTGCTTTGGAAAAATAGGTGAGCTTCAAGCCCATCTAGACCAAAAAAAAGGGGAAAAAAATACAAAAAATGCCAGAAACACGATATTCATTAGATTGGGAAAAAAGTGCAGATTTTGGGAGTTCTAAAGGTTTAAGGTGAGCACCTTAAACTAAACTCTAGCGTTTTTTTGGTACACGTGCCCTCACCTAAGAGGAGGAATTTGCGAGGGAAAAAATCTTAGTGGCTCAGACTGAATCTGATACCTTTGAATCTAGTTTAAGGTGACTTTTTTGGTTAGGTGAAGTACAATTTGGGAATTGCGTTTTCCCAAGCTAATGAATATTGTATTCAGATTGCAATAATTAAAATTGCATCATAGCCTATGGCATCCATAAAATTCTTATCAAATTGAGAATTGATGCCATCATTTTATGATAAGACAAATTCAAAAGCACCATAAAAAAAGTTGATTGTGCTAGTTTCTCTTTAACCCTTAAATGCCAAAAAGGATGTTGTTTGTCCTCCAACTTTGAAAAAAGATTCTGCACTACGAGAAAAAGCTATTTTTCATTTGCTTTTTTTCAAAAGTGATTGTAAACAAATGATCCATCATGGAATGCAAAAAAGAAATTCATTAGGTGCACTCATGTTTTTAGGTAACCCATATTGTGAGAAGATTTAGAGTCACGGTGTTAGGTCCCAAGTTGCCCTTCTTGCAATTTTCATGAGGGCACCATGCATTATTGAATTTCAGAAATAATCCTATAGGGTGGGCACTCTTTGCTATTATAGAGAGAACTGTAGCCGGGTTGGTCACGGCGACTAGCTTGACGTTTAAGGGTTAATTTCATTGTTGATAGCCATATGGCTCCAAAAATCCATGGAGAAGGGTCACCTCCAACTCTATCCAAAAATAAGGATGGAGCCAGCAAGCTACAAACCATTTTCAAAGAATGCCACACAACCATTAACACGATATTCATTAAATTGGAAAAAAATGGACATTTTGGGAATTCTGGCCCTTTTTTGTCAGGTGTGCACTTGACTATTTTCCAATGAAATGAGATATATATCTTCCAAAAATACGCTATTTATTACCCAAGAAGTCGAGAATCTTCCAGAAATACGCTCTATATTATCCAAAAAGCTAAAAATCTTCCATAAATACGCTCTCTATTACCAAAAAGCCAAGAGCAAGACCTATTTGTTTCACAAAATAACAATATTTCTGAAATTTTGAACACAAAGTTCATTAACTACGTGTAAGTTGACCTCCTTAAACATTTAAATTGACCTCCTTTAACGTTTCAGATGACCTGAGAGGTTTTAGGTGAAATACAGTTTGGGAATTTTTTTTCCCAATTCAATGAATATCGTGTTCATTGGTCAGAAAACCAAACAAAAACCCTGGTTGCGGGGTCTGTTGTAGACCTTACTAACTAGCAGTCTAGCACCACCGGTACAACGCCCACGACTGGATCAACATCAAGTACGGACACTTAGAAAACTTGGTATTAGTTAGTTAGTTATACGG
This sequence comes from Ulota crispa, assembly GCA_963920765.1. Classification (NCBI taxonomy): domain Eukaryota; kingdom Viridiplantae; phylum Streptophyta; class Bryopsida; order Orthotrichales; family Orthotrichaceae; genus Ulota; species Ulota crispa. The sequence goes on from OY987245.1 coordinate 8,737,250, forward strand.
TAAGCATGCCTTTCAACATCATCGTTTGAAAAGGTAATGTCATAATTACTGAGTCAGAAACCTTAACCCTAAAAAAATCAGTCTTTTAGGCAGAGATTCACAAAATCAGAACGCAAACGGATCCTCAAATCTGTAAGCTAGTTTTTTCTTCTTCCTTCTTCTTCTTAGAGTTGTTAGAGGTACGTACATTTCAAAAGTCACTATTATTATACTTTGAATCGAATTTTGCCAACCAGAAAGTACGTTAAAAGTTTAGGTGTAAGTTAGAAGTTTGAGATTTCTTCCGCATCAAATAGTACTAGTCCAAAGGACAGAACTTTGACGGCCCCACTTACCTTGATAGCAAGGCTCTAGGTTGGTTTTTTTTTTTTTTTTTGCCTATTTAGCGCTCCAAACCTTTGTTGGAACTGAAGTTTTTACACCTAGTCCCCCTCTCCGACATGCATTTGACAGGACAAATACTTAAGATCTGCTTTGCTCTTGGGCGTTAAGAGTGAGGTTTATCAAGACAAAATTTCCAGCCTAAAACCTAACACCATTCCCTACAGCCAGGTGCCAATGGCGTAGTTCTAAGGGGTGGTTCACACTACGTCCCATGTGGCCATGTCCCATCTATATCATTCCCACCTCAACAGGAGATCTCAACTTTGTTGAATTAAGGGCAAAAGGGAGTATTAAAAAAAGTCATGTGTATTTCATGCCAAAATATTGGTGGGACTTGAGCTGAAAGTTGGATCTAATAGAATGATTGACCCAAACTTTAAATGAAGTCCCACATTTTTTAACACCACAACTTTCAAATAGTATTGCCACATAAGCATCCAAGACGTGAAACTTGTGATGTAGTGTGAAGCGCCAAGTCCCGACACCAATTAGATTCTCAGATTGTAGTCGGGGCATGGGACGTGAGAAATAGTATGAACTGCCCCTAAGAGTAGTACCTTACCAAGTAAGATGTTTTCATCAAAAGATATCACAGGGTCTTTTTTTTTCATTTCCTTTTAACAGGCCTTTGTTTTTTCTTCCTATTTTTTAAGGAACGAATGAATGGGCATCAGTGGCAATGAGACTGTAGTCCTGTACCACTAGTTAGCACAGGCCACAGAGTGTTCAGAGGACAAGGGGCTCCAGGCTGAGCCAACTCACAGTGAGTGACAGAGAGTGCTGGACTGTGCAATAAGTCAACTAATGATGGTGCGCTTGTTGGTGGGGGAACTGAGGCTGGTGCAGCATTCGGTTGTGCTCAAACCCCCATGAATAAATGATGCTTTCTACCTGCATTGCACCCACCTACCGACAGCCTCAGCCCCACCTCCCAGCCCCAGCCAGAGGTAGAGATTAAGGTGGAAGTACCTATACTCAATAACGCCCCCATACCCAACCAATAGGGTGTGCTATTTCTCATCTTAACAGGGGTAGGTGCTTTGGAATGCGTTTTTTTTTGTTGTTTTGAAGGTTGGGATCACCTAAGTTATGATATGTGTCCCATAGTGAAGTAGGAAATAATGAGTAGAAATTAATTTGGCTGTTATCATAATCACATGAGTTCAAAGGTTGGCAATGGGCTCAAAGCACTTATTGAATCCCAAAATTCACAGTAATTTCAGTTTTTCAAAAAAATTATGAAAAAAAATGCATCCCCAATATTTTTTGTCTTCATGCACAAGATGAATATTTGTTGCATCAAACTCTTTGTAGATTGTTGTAGGATTGCTTAAAGTTATCGGATGTGGGTGCTTCCACCTTAGAGAGAGGTCAAGCAGGGGTTGTTGCTGATGCTTCTTCTTCAGATTCATAGCAAACTCTTGTCAAGGGATTTGCATTTGAATTCCTTGTGTATTGACAACCTGAAAATGTGAGACAAGCATAGAAGAAATAGTCAGAAATGTTTAACAACTCACAGGGAAATGTGAATAAATTCCTGAATTGACTTAGGAAATTTTACAAAAGTTTGCTGTGATTCATGGATCCTGTAGCGGTGGTGGAGAGGATGCAGGCAGGCAAGGCAGGCCATGTTCCAGTTCATGTCCACCACCAAACTCTCACAGCGGCAGCAGCAGCAGCATCTGCCCTCGGCGCTGTCCGCACCGCTCTGGCAGGCAGGCAGGCTCTGCACAATCATGGCCTCCTCCGGCAAATCCCACTTCCCAGCTCAATTGCCAGCAAAATTTTCAAACAGTGTTCACAAAGGTAGTTACATCTAACAAAACTTCCACTAAATTTCTTCATTAAGAGCTACTAAATATGTGATAAACTGCAGTGTTAATTTGAAGTTCTAGCACAAAAACCAGTGTGACTAACCCTCAAACGTCCCATGGGGATAGTAAATACGTTGTCATAGAATTGACATTTGCCACCAACAAGAAGTTTTAATTTGGGATCTCAAACAACTCACTAGAATTGCACTGATCTATATTCCAACTTCTTTGTTGATCTCAAATGTAGTAAAGGTGTGGATTGTGGATCCATTCCAAATACAAGCTATTAGAAACATATTTTTTTTGTGCTGACTGCAAAGGGTTTATCAAACTTTTAAGGGTTAAACCACTTGAACAATTGTAAAAATCAAATTTGGGTTTACTACAATTGCTGTTCACAGGTCATCCCTCATTTGTGCAAGTCCCAACTCAACGCAAGATCCCAGTTTTGTTGGAATGTTTTGAACAAAAACATGAATAATAAAGAAAACCCAAAACATAATATTTGGAAAGATTGATGTAACTTGGGCTCAAATTTGGGTTGAGCAAAATGGTTGACCCAACTTTTGAGCAAAGTTTCACCTTCCTAGCTCCAAATATCTCTAAAAGGTGCTGTTGTGTAGATGCTTTTGATGAATTGGAACGTGGGACAGTGTGAATTGCCAAGGCTCACTTTTTTTTCAGCTTTCAACCAATCAAGTTGTTAGGTTCTGAGTGGGACACTGGGACTTATGACATGAAAGTGATGAAACATAGTGAATTGTGATTCACCTTTACCTACCCCTAAGAAATGTGAGATTTGCACTGAAATGAATAGACTCCCTTAAAGAATCGGCTATGGGATCCTAGAGAACTAGGCTAAAGGCTGGTTTTCAAGTCTACACTAAATATTGAAATTAGGTTGCCTTACCTTGGAAGGTTATTTCATGACTTATCACTTGACCATGGCCACGTATAGGCACATGCAACTCTCTAAATACTAGAGTATTAATCAAGGCATTTTTTTCTAGCAAAAGGAAGCCAAATTGACAAAAACCTACCAAATTTTGGTCATTTTGGGTTGGTCCCTCCATTAATTTTTAACCCTTAAAGGACCAAGCCCTTTTTTTTGCCAAAATCACTAAAAATTGCCACTTCTAGGAGGTTTAAAAAAAAGGATTTTATACTTTGATTTTGGGAAATCCGACCGTAGGATCTTGCCCCAGACTAGAAGAGGTACTTTTGGGAAAAAAACTAGCTCATTCCAAATGGAGAAGAGTGAGATATTTACATGTAAAGTGAAAAAACATGTTTTTTTCCATGCTGTCCAAAATTTCAAAAGCCTTTGACCACTCTTATCACAAAAAAATTGCTCTACCCAAAGTTGCTCTTTATTTTTTCCATGTAGGAGATCAAGTTGGGTATGTGTGGGAGAATTTTCAAATCAATTGGAACAATACAACATATGGGAAAAAATAGTAAGTAAAAAGAAGTAGAGAATGAGTCAAATCACTAAATTGTTAAGAATTTAATTATGGAAATGAAAAATGAAAATCTCAACAGTGATAATGTTGTGATAAACAATCTTCTTCCTTTAGTTTATTTATTTTTCCCAAAATATTGAAAATTGAGTAAAATAAAGGACCTCAAAGTTTATTTTAGAGTAGAGATTCCATAATTGTCTGCAAACAAAAACTCCTCATAACTTTCTTCTCATCATTTGAAATTGAATGATTCAAAGATTCTCTTGAATAAAAAAATCTAAGGAACCAATTTCAAAATTTTATTTAAAAAAAAGGAACTTTTAAAGAAGTTTTTGGGCTGCCTAGACGGGCAGTCCTCCCCAAATTTTCATAAATTCATGCATAACTTCTTTGTCAAATGATGGAATGAAGAAGAAATTAGATGCCCACGTAAATTTTTGAATTCCACACCTTCAAAAAAGTTTCAGAAAATCACATAAAGTAGTTTAGCCATAGGTACATGCCCGATGTCCAACCTATCCCCGAAGGGACAACGGTCCTTTAGGGATTAAGTGGACTATTGAAAGTTGTATTTTGACAGATGAAAAAAATATGTTAGCTTCAACACTCTAAATACCAGAGTTTCACATGGTTTACAACCTTATTGTCATTAGTTTGTTGGTCAGCAACGTTGTTGTTAGGCCCTTATCATTTTGCCAAACTCGCTTTACTTGAATTGCAAAGTTTGTATCAGTAAGGAGTTATATGTAGTAAAATGTCAAGAAATTAGTGCGGGGCAGCGTAATTTCACTATTTCGTGTAGTTGTGGCTGCTAGTGGTTCCAAGTCTGATTTTCTTAATTATCTCAAAGTTGTCGAAAATGCTGCTAAAAGGTGCCAAAAGGTCAAACCCTCTACACGATAAATTCACGAATTTTTGGCAAGATTTAGAGTTTTTACAAAATAGCCACTCTTGTGAACTACTGTATAGTGGCTACATAACTGGCAAGGCCTTCAACAAGGCCTGACAAGCACAGACAAAAGCTAACAATGATAAAGTCCAGGTGGGTGAAAGCCAAACATACATAAATGGGGTCTAGCAACCGAGAACCGAGAACATGCGTGGATCATCACAAGTCAAACATTTGTTGTTCCATGTTGTGCCCACAATTGCAAACTCAGCAGAAAAATCAACTAAAAAGTACGTATTGCTACAACAATTGTGAAATACTGCCGGCAGCCCTACATTTAAATTCCAAGCAAATTTAGCACTGATTTTGCAACTTGAGCTAATTATAGGAAGTTAGACTCTGCAACTAATTAAGTTGAGTTAATCATTTTTCAAACGTTAAGAGAAGTACTTTTTTATTGCTTCTGCATAGGTTCATGTGTTTTTATTGTCACAACCCTATTGCTCATGCCTTTATTTTTTTGCTTCGGCTTCTACACTAAATAGTGAAATTAGGCTGACCCACACTAACTTCTTGACATTTTACACTATAGAAATATTTCTTGGTATTACAATAACAAAAAAATTGCAATTTGAGTCAAGCAAGTTTGTCAACAAATTTATTTTTGCCAAAAAACAAACTAGTAATATCTAGGCCATAAACGATATGAAACTCTAATATCTAGATAGTTGCATGCATCTCCAAGAGGCCAATGCTTCTCTAACTAGGTGATCAGGTGGTGAGTCACAAGGTAACTCTTAGAGTAAGGCAACCTAATTTCACTATTTAGTGTAGTCCACATCCTATACCTATGGCTAAAAAGTATATCTCTTGTGATACTATGAAATTTTTTTGGTTCTCCTTTTGCTAACCAACAAAAAAGATAATACCTGCCTGAATTGATTCTTTTCTCCAGAACATTATTCAAAGCCAAAACGTCATGCAATTGCAAAACATGTCAAGAGAGAAACTCTATTTCAAATAGAAGTACACTAACATAAACAAAAACATATCAATGAAAAAGCAAGTAAGAATGTAAAATTGCAAATAGTAGCTGCTTAGTAGCAAATTCATTCCTAAAGCACTCCTACACTTTTGTGTGCACATTTGAGGCAAAATATAGCAAAAATTATATTCAATTTTCTTTTTATAGCTACAAAAAAGGGAGATATTTAGCAATGCTTTTAACCATTAAACAATATTGTAAGTCTTATTGGGGCTATCTTACAAATCATGGAATGAATAAAAAGTAAATGTAGAGGTTGGGCATGTATGCATGACCAATTGCAATAAAGAATCAATTACATGAGGAATCAATTGAAGACTTGGGCAAGAACCAAATAATCTTCCAGGCGAGGCTACACCAAAACAAACCAACTTCTTGTAAAAAAACCAAGTAGTAGCATTTACTTCTTTGAGTAAAAGTAGATACTTTGATTTTCTATACTAAACTCTTTTTTTTGTTTCAAGTCAACAATTTTTGGTATTCACAAATTATTGTCTCTAACTTCCTATCCTTGAATGGTGGAAAGATCTAGAGATTATCTTTAGTAAATCAATGCATGGAACCTTGAGCAAACTGTAACTATCTCCAATCTTTCAAAAGACAATGTACTTACTCATCCATTTGAAGCTAGTTGTTTTGGCTTGTGTGGCCCTAGCATCAAACTTCTTATGTTCTCATTGCAAGCAAGCATGGAAGAGTTTGATGTTGCAAATAAGTACAATGAATGACCTCCATTGAACTAAATCAAAGGACCCTCATGTAGGCTACCACATCTTGCTCTTGCTGAACCTCATAAAGTTGTTGTTGTTTTGTACCTGCTCTCTTGTATTGTATCTAGATGGGACCCTTGGGTAGCCCATGAATTCCATTGGAGCAAGTAAATTTCAAGCCAAGTCACATACATACTATTGGTCTAGTGGGATATTTTGAGATATTTTGAGATATTTTGGAATTTGTCATGAAGCAATTTCCTTCAAGTGCAAAATGGTCCTTGTATGAATACAACCAACTCTTTTGGTAGGCAACATCCTTAGAGGATTAAAAGAAAGTTTATGTGAACATAAAGCCTTAGAATTGGGTATGTTGTTTAACCCTTAAATGCCAATGCAGACATTTTTTGCACAATGGATTACAAAAAAACATGTTGCTAGATATAAAAAAGCCATTTTTCATCAAGAATTTTTTATAGTAATGATGGAGATATCTGGTCTATTATGGAAGGCCAAAAAATAGTCTTGTTGAATGTACTCATGTTTTTACATACCCCAATTTGTGAGAAGATTCACAAAGATGTTATTATGTTTCACAATGCCCTTTTGCAATTCCCATGAGGGTAGCATGCAATACTTGCTTATGCAACTTTTAGGACAGTGGAAGACACCATAAACCAATAGAAATTTGGCCACAAAATGTCAAATAGTGGTAAACCTTGGGCTTTCTCAATGTTTTTTTGGTAAATGATAAATTTGATACATTTTTGTAGCCTTTTTCCTAAGATCTCCTTGCTTGAAGTTATAAAGAGTTTCAACTTATTGAGGGGTGTTTAAGTGTTATGAATAGCTCATATGGTTGTTAGGTCTTTGTTTTTTTATGTTGTAATACCCTTTAATACGTTGAAACTCCTTGTAATTATAAGCCCCTCAATAAGTTGAAACTCTTCATAACTACAAGTATGGAGATCTTAGGTAAAAGGCTACAAAAACAAGTTGGAATTATCATTTACCAAAAAAATGTTGTTAGAATCCAAAGTTGACCACTATTTAACATAATGTAGCCAAATGTTTGTTGGTTTATGGTATCTTGCACCATAGTAGTATCAAATTGTGTAAGCACTTTGCCACACTATTATCTTCTCTTGCATTTTGCAAATGTTTACAACTTACTTTTTGCCACAGTGACCAACCAAAAGTCAACCCCTCATTGCTGACGGATCTAAAAATATATGGAAAATGAGGTCATTATATCCGCTTAACCCTTGAACGCTCCAACGCCTGAAATATGGCCTCTCTCAATTTAATTTGGGGTTCCAATCAAGTAGATTGGGTGGTACTAGGAGTTCAATTGTACCAATGATACAATTAGTGCATGTACTACTAAAGTGAGTGGGTACATGGTTATGAAGGTCTCATGCTCTGTTAGAGATGACTTGTGGATGGGGAAAGGTGGCTTCTGGAGCAGTTTAGCGCAACAACAAATACTAGGACTACCCTAGAACCACTGTCAAATGCCAGTGAGTTGTGTGCTTTTGTGGTCCACCTTAGCACCCTAAATCTTACCAAAAAACTTTGAAGGAGGGTAGGCAGATGTCCTATTTTCTAACCATAGTATAAAATTTCATAGCGTAATTTTGCTTGATCGGGACAAGATAAGGTGAGAATTGTGTCACACATCCATAAAGTTGGGCAAACAGCCAGTTTTCAACTTGCCTTTGACCATTATAATAATGGAAATAGGACGGTCAAAGTTCTCCAAATTTTCAAATGATCTCTGGGCTCAAGGTAACCACCCCTTCCAAGGGTTCATATCCATGGATTTCATTTTTACACAAACCATAGGGTTTTGATTACCTCAAGGTCCTCTAAACCTGTGCAGTGCACTAATTCTGAGTTGGGCGCTCAGGGGTTAACCCCTTAGTGCCGCAAGATCTCAAAATGGGGCACTTAGAAATGATAAAGTTCTTATTTGACTTGTTATAATCTTTCTATTGGTATGATCAAATCATTTGTCCTTTTCTTTATACTTTGGAACTTGTCTCATCTACCATTCAATATGGCTAGATTTTGTGGATCTTGTTTGTGATAACAATTTGGTTGGATTTAGTGTGAGTGGTCTAGATTTTAATGAATTAATGAATATGGGCTGAGCGCTCTGCGGTTAAGCGATGAGAGGGCAAGTCAGTTGAGCTGATTGCAAAAATCACAATTGGGATATATCAAAAAACACCCCATGGGCCATGTAGACAGGGCGAGAGACAGGGACCCTCCCTTTCACTTTGCAGTCAGCAGTCGCCGCCTGCAGAATTCGTTGACTTGGTGCAGGTTTGATCCGCATTGGCAGCCAGCCTCTGACTCCTCACCATCGCATGCAACGCCTGACACCCTTGGCCCCCCCGACCAGTACAGGTACAGTCACAACAACAGCAAGAAAATCAAACCGAGAATGAAAAGCCCACCCCCAGACTCAGACAGCCTTTCATTATTTGGTTTAATATTTCCAAGCTTTAACCCCTGAGCGCCCATGCCATATTCACCAAAATGTAAACTTAGTCACACTCAATTCAACTAATCTATCATGACAAACTAGATCCATGAAGTTCAGCCGTATTGATTGGTAGGGAACATAGGCCCAGAAGTACAGGAAAAAAGGACACATGATTTGTCTTTATTGATGAAAAGATTATAAGAGTCAAAAATGAAACTTTTTCAATTGTGAAAGGTAATATTTGGGGCTGTGGGACGCTAAGGGGTTAAGGTAGGAGCACCCATAAGCAACGCTATCCCCATAACCGTCAACTCTGAAATCTTGGAAAATATTTGGAAATAAATAAATGTAATGACAAGGATGTACAACATGTGAACATGAAATCTTGATAGTGGTTATGGGTACAATGGCACTTTGCTCTTTAAAAATTCACAACATATTCTCATAGCATCCAAATAATACATTCAAAATTGCAAACCCATTATTTTTCTATTCCTAATAGGATCCTATAATTTGCTAGCTGTTTATTAATACTCATCATGTCCAAAACCCTTAGATTGACGGTTATGGGTGCTCCTACCGTACCAGAATCATTGGGTCCAGCATTCCAGCTTCAAGCTTGCAACTAAAGACCTGCAATTATCTCATGTTCAGAATCAAAGAAACTGTGCTGTAGCTACGAAACTAACAAAAACAACAATTTTTTTTTATAGATGAGGCTCCGGAATTAGACCGTAACCGAATCCATGGAACCATCCCAGCTGAGAAACAGAGGAAAGGGAGAAACAAAGGCTGACTCAGCAGTGGCTAACTAGTTTTCCGAGCTTCACGCCTTCACCTGCTCAAACCCTCCAATCTCCATTTCCCGTTTTCAACAGGATTTTTCACATCCTTACACCGAATACATTATAACAATTATACATCTTTTTTGGAAAGTTTGATTTAGTTTTTACGTTGTAGTTTGAGAATTCATCCAGATTTTTTCTTCCTGGCATTTTTTGGACATTTTCACCAGCTAAGCCAGACTAAGTTAGTCCATCCCCCAAACAACGAACCAAACAAAGTGAATGGTTCCGAGGTCCGACCAGCTGCGGCATGAGAGTGAATGAGTAGGTCCAATGACCATGGCCTGCTAGCCTGGCGTGAACCCTCGGCCTTTGACCGGGCTGCTGCTGCTGCTGCTGCAGGGCAAGCCTCGTACGCCGCGCCTCTCGTCCTACTACGTTACGGCTGCACGCACTAGTCTAGTCACTCTAGTCACTCTAGTCACTCTAGTGGTCAGTCAGTAAGACCCAGTGGTGTTCGGTGGTGGGTGGCGACCTCGGACTTTCACAGCTTGCCAGGCTGAGAGAGTGAGAGGGCCCTTCCTTCTTTTTGGTAGCCTGCTTGCATTGCCAGGCTGAGAGCATCCGCATCGTTACTTGCAAAATACACTCTTAACCCCTAAAGGATGTTGCTGTTTCATATACGGACTCTTGTATTGTATACGTATGGGACATTTGGGTAGCACAAGAATCTCATTGGAGTTGTAGATTTCAAGCTAAGTCATAAACATGTTGTTGATCAATTTGGATTTTTTGGGGAATTTTTGGCATTTGTCATAAAGATATTTATTCAAGTACTAAATGGTCCTCATAGGAATACATTCGACACTTTTGGTAGGCAACATCCTTTAGAGATTAATATCACTTTTGGTGCCTGGTGTGCCTCATTGTAGGTGCGCTAATGTCCTATGTAAGGTAAGGTTTGCACAATTGCAGCTCAAAAATGAAAATGTTAAGGGTTTGGGTAATTTATTAGTTTTCCCAAATCCGAGATGGTCAAAGCTTGCTAGTTGGTTGGCAAAAGAGCATTGCTTTGCTTAGAGCATACATACCGTTACATGCAAAACACACTTGGAATATCACTTTGCATGCATGCTATGCTTAACGCGCCTCATTGTAAATGCACTAGTAACCTATGCACGGTAAGGCTTGCTCAATTGCAACTCAATAACACAAACATCAAGGGTTTGGGACTTTGGGTAATTCACTAGTTTGCCCAAATCCAAGATGGTCAAAGTTTGCTAGTTGGTTGGCAAAAGAGGCTTGCTTGACACCTATCCTCCATGATGTGCTATGCTCTTTGTTCTTGCTTGAAGACAACAATGGGGCATTTGAGATTTGAACAAACCCCTCAGTCTAGGATGCACCCTCAACACTTGTTTTGAGGCTGAGGGTTCTAGTATAAGACAAGCAAGTTGCTGAGTTTCTCATCAATTTAATTGATTCCAATGCCATATTTGTTAATTTAGGAAGAAACCCCAATTTTAGAAATAAACCAAGTATAAGGTGATCCCCTTAAACCAAGCTCTAGATTTAAGAATCGTTTTAAAATGCTGGGTTTAAGATGAAATACAACCTGGGAATCTGGTTTTCCCAATTGAATGAATAAGGTAGAAGGCTTGAAAACCAACCATCTAAGGGCTAAAACTGAATTTTGGGGAGGTAGAACTTCTTGAAATATTTTTCAGTAAAATTTCCTTGAAAAATAAGAAGAATTGACATCTAACCCAAGTTGTTTCATATTTTTTGAAATTTTGTAGAATTAGTTATGAAGTTTTGAAGCTGAAGTGACATAGGACTCTATAACCGCTCACCTTCTCAAATGTACACTGCCTATATATTTTAGAAATCTATGAAAAAATACATGTACAGAGTGAAAACATTTTGGAGGGTGAGCAATTTTAGAGCCTGGACGGTTTTCGAGCCTTCTACCTTATGGCGTTTTCCTTGATTGGGGAGCGACCCACCACTCCACCAGAATATGCTCCTTGTGTTAGGCACTCATCCGGAGCCAGTTCCACCGAGGTCGCTGCTGCCCCCCTGACTGACTCCTCCACCTCTCCTGTCAGCGCCCACTGCACTCCTTCTGTAACACACTACACTACATAGTGAAATTAGGTTGCCTCATACTAATTTCTCACCATTTTACACTACGGTATACCTGTATATAGTGACAAAAAAAAAACTCTGCATTGCAGAAAAAAAATTTCGTGGCGTCCGAGCTGACAACCATGTGAAACTTTAGTATCTAGTACAGAGTTGTATGTGCCTCAGGTGGCTAAGCGTTGAGTTCTGAGGTAATTTTCAAGGGCAAGACAACCTATTTGTTAAGGCTACTTGTTTCACTATTTAGTGTGCTATATTTCACCCTCCTCCTATAACACCAAAATTACATAGTTATTTTTTTTGCTCATTAAAATAATAATAATAACAATTACTCTAAATGAGAGGCTTAGTCCCTAAGGAATTGACTCCTCACGTACTTACTCAAACAAACTTCTTCAAGGTAGCTTCATACAATGCAAAGCCTCCTCTCTTGCAATCTAGAGTCAAAATTAATTTCAAAAGTAGAGATTCAATGATTTTTTTTTGTGGAGAATTATTTCAAAGTCAAACCGCAAGGGAGGAGGCTTTGTGTCAAGTAAAGCAACACATTAGGGGGTTTGAGATATCTCAAAAAAACTGTGAACAAATGGTTGTGAACGAGTTTTTGTTCACTGGTGAACATGAAGTCACAAAAGTGAACCACCCATGAGGACCTCCAAGAGGTCCTCATGGCTCGTTCATGCGTGAACAACATGAAGCCTCTCCCTTCTCACCTCTCTTGCTAGCTCTGCTAGTGTTCCTGTCACTCCCGCGCTTGTTTGTGTTATTTGTGTTGCTGCCTGCCTCTCGGCTCTTGCTCCGCGCCTCCTTTAGACAATTTGGATGCAGAGTTGATTACCAAGTCTAGGTCATTCAAGGAATCGCAATGCGCGAGAAGCGACAATGGTGGAGTTGAAGAGATCTTTATTAGAAGCGGAAAATTGTGGAGCCAAAGGGTTCCAAATTAGAAGCGTCAATGGTGGAATTCAAGGGATCTAGATTAGCTTACGGAATTGGTGATTGTGGGCAAAGTTGAAAGGGTGGTGAGTAGTTCACTGCAATTCGGATATTTGAATGGGTGAACGCAAGGACATGAATGATGACTTGACTAACTTGTTCACCAATTTCATTCACGTGAACAAAATTGATGGTGAACGGCATATTTGAAACCCCTATCAAAGAGCTTTGTTTGTTTGATTGCATACCTTAATTAAATAAAAAAGCAAGCAAGAGCTTTCATGGGTAGAGCCTTTGGTTGTTTCAACTTGTCTACTATGAAATATGTTTAACAACTTTCTTCAACATAGTGAAACAAATGTTGTAATTGCATGTTCCAAAACGTTGCTTTACCGCCCAAAGTTTAGTAGCATGCGCATTCACTTGCATTGGTAGGATTATATGCCTTCTTAGGCGGCTAGAGGGGTCACCTGACTCACCTCCCTGGGACCACCCAAAGTAATTTCAATATTAAAAATCTATGGAACAAGAGGGCGGAATATAATGGTAAACACTAAACACCATTCCCTCCAATACAAATCTGGGACATTGGTAGAAGCTCAAGCTATTTTCTATGAGAGTGCCATATCTTCTGTTGGTTTCCAATATAGCTACCTTCGGTTAAATCAATCCTTCTAGGAGGAATCAATAGTTTAAACGTAAAAATGAAAGCAAGTAATTTTAACGTTATAATATTTGCAATTTTGCATATGGCATCGAAGCTTCACTATTGTTTAAAACCTATTGTAAACAAATTAGTTTCTCCCACCACTGACAAAAACAAGCAGGTGGCATCACAATAACCATTTGCTAAATCAACAGATAACAATCTCAAAAACTCTCTTTGAAATTGAATCATGTCATATTTAACTAATTTTGGACAATCTAAAGTTTATGAAAGAAGAACCATGTTATATGGTGTAGAGAAACCAGAAGTTGTTTTCGTTTTCTTTCTTATCTTTTGTTAAACCTTTTTTGGTTATTGGGAGACCCTTGGTAACGAATCCAAGAACAAGGTCTTAAGTTCCAAACAAATATGTTAGTATGACACTGTAATCTCGAATCACCATGGCGACATGGCCATGTACAATCCAAATACAAATACCATGATTAGTCATGATCAATGTCCGAGGAGGTTTTGAGCTTCCTCAGTAAAAATTTCACATTTTTTTAAAATTTTAACCGGATTTTGGAAAGATGCGTAGCATTTGGTTAGTTTTGAAAAAAAAAAAAAAAAAAAAAAATCTTTGTTTTACTAATCAGTAGAAAAATATGCTATGCTCCGCGGCCTAGTTGATTTTACAAGCTTGTTGGATCAGCCCAAATTGAATCAAAGCTTTGGAAAGGCAAAAAAGCCGGTTCTTCGATTGAACATGGAAAAAGAGAAATGAATGCATTCTTCTTGCGCAAGTGTTTTGTCAATGCCTAAAAGCAAGGAGCCTTAAACCATATATAGAGCAAAAAAATTAATGTATCAAACATTGTCCACGTTCTATTACTATAAATAGAAATTTTCCAGACAATCAGCAGGTTTTAATTCAATTCATTTAAATTTCAACCAATATTTTTGACCTTTCATTTGAATGACTTTCGATTGTTTTTAGATCTCCTTGCTCATTGGCTATGATTAAACCATATGGAAAACATCAAGGTATCTCCTAATGTCCAAGGAACTTACAAAGTCAAAAACAACATGAATAATTTGGAACCCCTAAAGAATGTTGTTGTAATGTATAAGCTCTCTTATGTTGTATACAAATGGGGTACTTGGATAGCACATGTGTCCCATTGGAGCTGTAAATTTAAAAACAAGTCACAAAAAAAACTACCGATCACCTAGGGTTTTTTGAGGAATTTTGAACATTTGTCATAAAGTCATTTCTTCAAGTGCTAAGGTAAGAGGCTCATAACCTGACCATCTAAGGGTTGAAACTGAATTTTTGGGGAGGTGAATTTTCTTGAAAAATTTTCTAGTAAATTTTCCTTGAAAGATAAGAGGAATTGGCATCTAACTCAGGTTATTTTCTATTTTTTAGAGCAATTTAGAATTAGTCATGAAATTTTGAAGTGGAAAAGTCATAGGGCTCTAAAACTGCCCACCTCCTCAAATGCACGTCCATTGTACATTTCTGAAAGGTTATGAATAAGGACATGTACCAACAAAATTCATTTGGGGAGGTGAGCAATTTTAGTACCCTAACGGAGTTTGAACCTCTTACCTTAAATGGTCCTCGTATGAATGCAGCCAACACTATTGGAGTTAACACAAGTATAAGGGTTTATACTCTTAGAGTATGTTCACACTTAGTGTTAGGAAGAGTATTAGCAGTATGAATGCAATCTAAAAGTGTATCCAAATACATCTAATTTTCCTTTGCTAATACCCCTCTTAACAACAAGTGTGAACATACCCTAACTTGCGCAACAACCAAGGCGATTTCAACTAACTTTGCAACTTCTATCTCCTCAATAATGAGAAGCGGAGGTAGTTTTCTTTTGCTTTGGTAACAGGAACCGGTACAGGAGCGCAATAATTTTGGCTGTTTTAACGGAAAAACATTGTTGATTTAATGGGAGCTTGGGGCTTGATCACTAATTACACTTGTGTGGAAAAAGGTGGGGTTGGCATTGACGTCAACTGAGATTGTGTTGGAGTTAAATGACAAAGCGACTTGTCAAAGGAAAGTCAGCGTGATAAAGAAAAGGATTGACGTGCACTGAATCATTTAAGTACTTGTCATGAATAAGTGTGGCTGACCTTGGCAGTAGTACAGTAGATTAATTTTCCAAACTTATGGCAATGTCAAGGGTATCTCCCACTTTCAGCCACTTTAAGAATGTCCAGTACAAGTCAATGCTGGAGTGTGATTTCATTGGGAGATCGTTCAATTAGAGCTCACTGGAGAGATGACCCTAGGTGTTATATGAGGGCGTCCGTAGTTGAGGTACTTGTAAGAGCCTCAGGAACGGTAAAAGGATGGCCTTGTTACATGTGCGATTTTATGTAGCAACCTCTTGGAGGAGTTTGCATTTGAGGAGTTTGCGATCTTCATGTGTAACTAGTTTTAGAATCTTCAAAGATGTGGGAGCACATGGTCAAGGAGGTTGATTGCAACAAAAAATGGGAGAATTGTAAGAGGAGTTGTTAGAGAATCAATCACACTTGCCAATTATACTTAAATGACAACCAAATCTTCTAGCTTTGCAGGTTTATTCCAAATGTTGCCTAGGGTTGCTCTTATGCTGAGCTTCCCATTTGGCTTTGCGGCCACATTGGGGATAGTTTTCTCTTGTTATGCTTGGACCTACCTCCCTTGTGTAGTTATTGTACCCCAATTTTAGTTGAACTAAAGATGCCCTAACTCCCCTAAGACTAGTAATGGTTATGATTGTTTTTCTCACTCCTCAAAAGTAATGTATGGTTTCTCATGTAATTTTAGGAACTAGGAGATTGTAGAGTATTGCAAAAGAAAGGCTAAAAGAGAACTTAAGAACGGTTTGTTCACATTCCATGCCACATCACATCTTTGCAAGTCTCACCTCAACGTGACATCCAAGTTATCAAAGGCAAAAACAAGTAGGACAACTCTATTTTGTGAGCATAAAATGGTGAGCAATGAGCTCTAAGCCAAGATTCTTTGAGACATAAACTAATTCTAAATCCAAAATCAATGAAAAAAATTAAAAAATAGCAAGTTTTTCAAGAGATTGAAGTTTAAAATGCACACTTACAAGTCCCTATATTCATGGTTATAAGTGAAATTTAATATGCTGACAAAAAATAATCCAACGCATGGCTCACAGCTCATGATATAGCATTCCCCCGTTGTGCTTCAGTTGGGTTGACTACCTTTTTAGAGGCGTTGGGGTCACGTCCCCATTGTGCTACAGCTGGGCAGAAATGCCCTTTGTTGTGCTTCACTTGGGCATGGGAAAACTTTTTCGTGAACGACCTCAACACAATAATTTGTAACGATAGAGGATTGAAGGGCTTTTCTATCAAGGGGTCAGCCAGTTCAGGCACTCCGGTGGGCATGCTGCTGTAAAGCACAAAAGTTAAAAGAGTTGTGTCGCTGGTGCAGCGGGGTGGGCTGTCAGGGAGTAAAAGCGTCAAAGTCATCGCAGCGATGGTAGAGGCACCGTAGCAGCCGTGCACTTCTATAATCAATGCAATGCACAGCCCTCAGTCCCTCACAGGGCTAGCCGGACCGTCTACGACGTCCCAGCAGCTCATTCATTCAAAACACCGCTCAGTAATTGCTCAAAACTTCAACCTTTACTACTACCCTAACTCAAACATTTCCACAGCAAATCTGTCCACAGTTCATTGCACATGGCAAGCTGTCGGTGGACCATACATACAAGGATTTTTTTTTCCAAATTAGGTTGTGCACAGAGATGATGAATTGTGGCTCTTTTTATTGTTCTCAGCCAAAGCTGGAAAACTTGGATGACTGGCAGTAGCCCTAATTGTCCCCAACAACACCAAGCCTGTAGATTGATGGAAAAAAGGCGACAAAATTGAGGAATGTCACTGGAATTTGAAACATTGGGGATTTCATGTACTATACAATGTGGAAGGGCGACTGTAATCACAGAAGCACCCTAAAAAGAATGGGAGAGAAAAAAAGAGATGGCGTCTGGCGCCCTCCAACTTGCCCTACCGTGATCATTGGCTCTTCGAACAAATGAACTCAAACTGGAGTGGGATACCGACATAATAAAATCTTTTCCTCTAACTTTGAATTTGTGCCAAAATGATGTTACTACTACACTAGCTGGGTGCAAAATCTGGGGTGGCCCATGTTGCGTTTGTGGCTGAGGACATTGGCGGCCATGATGGGGGAGGACTCGTCAGCGGCGGGGCAAGTGTAGGAGCCCCAGACCTCGTTCAAAAGCTTGAGGCATTCGCGGGCTTTGAGCTTGGCACGTTGCGAGCACTCGCTAGGCAGAAGCATGAGCAAGTCGGTGAAGGCGCCGGCGTGGAGAGCCGTGGTGATAACGCTACGGTTGGACGCGTACGAGAGCACGACCCAGAGCACGGCGACGGCGTGCTCGGTGACGCGGTGGCTCACCCCCAGCAACGATTTCACAATCGTGGGGATGGTGGGTGCGTGATTGGTGATGGCCTCGCGGCCCTCCGCGCAGTTGGCCAGAATCTCCAGCAACGCGAACGCGAGCTCTTTGTTGCGCTTCTCCGTGGAGGGCATTATGGCGACCAGCGCGGGTATGGCGCGCGCGTCGATCGCCACCACGCGGTTGCGCCGTGGGAGGGAAAGCGAGAGCAAGCAGCGCAAGGCGGCGTGCACGGCGCGGTTGTCCTTGAGCAGGTCGGCCAGCGCGGGGATGGCGGCGTCGCCGACGGCCACCTTGACGCGCGCGTCGTGGTCGGCGAGCGCGCGCAGGGTATCCGCCGCGTGGATCTTCGCATCGGACGTCACGCCGGGGTGCGGGAGGAACGCGGCCAGCGACGCGAGCGTCGCGGGATTGGCTAGCGCCTTTCTGTCGGTGTCCCGGAGCGGGAGGAGCGCAATTACGCCCAGCGCGTCCATCGCGGGCTCGAGCGCCATGTCCGGCAGCGCGGCCGCGAAGACGCGCGCGCCGCCCGCGTCCGCAATGCACTTGCGGTGGCGCTCGCACTCGGTCGCGAAGCGGAGTAGCTTGTGCACGGAGTCCTCCCAGTGCTCGCATTGCTCCGCTACCGCTCGTAGCAGTTGATCCACGGCCTCGGCGGCACCCACGAGCGACTTCGGCGTGGGGATCCGCTCCACGCGATTCGCCACGCACCAGCTCTGAATCAGGCGCCGCAACGTGTGATTCGGGATCAGCTCCGCGTCGCTCTCCAGCACCTGGTTCGTCGTGGGGCACGTGTTGTGCCCGATTCCTAACCACTTCTCTATACTCGCCCGGTCGTACGTCATTCCCGTGCTCAGCGTCACCGGGTCCCGCATCAGCTCCAACGAAATCGGACACAGAAAAAACGACGGCACCACCACCCCCGCCGCCGCAACGTGCACCCCGTCCTGCGCCGCTCCCGCCACGCCGCTACTGTCACTCGTCCCCCTCCCCGAGGTCGCCCGCACCCCTAGCGCCATACCTCTCTCTCTCTCACTCCTCAAAATTCCCACTCGCCACCACCGCCCTAAATCACCCAAAAACAACTCCAAAAACCCAAACAATTCACCAACCCCTCAAAACTAAAATCCGAACACCATCGTCCTCTTCCTCAAACGGTCCCACGAGGACTCCACATCGGTTGAGACGCCTCATGCTCTCAACACCCAGACCCCATTTCGAAATACTCTCAGAAAGACCTGTCTCTCGTGCTGCTGCTGCTACTCAATAGATGCAAGCTCAAACAGGAGCCGCGTTTTCATCGTCACACTGCAGACCCAAGGTCGCCCCAAAGGTCGCCCCAAGGTCGCCACAAAGGTACCCTCTAAAGGTGGTGCAGGTTGCGAGGAAAAGCTGCGACAAGGGGAAAACTAAGAGAGCCAGTTGACAGTAAGGTAGACCACTCGACAGACCTAATGCCGACCGTGTCGAAAACCCGCACCCTACAAATAACCCTATGTGCGAGCAGTGTGAACCGTAAGCCGCGCTGTGAGAGGGCTATTCAGAAAAAGTCAGAGGCCTGCTACTTTGGGTAGGTGGGAAGGCGGTTATGGGTTGCATGGAGCGCGGGCTTCCTGAAGGTTGAGGGCGATATTAAGAACATCGTGAGCAGCTCTAGAAAGTAGTTGTGACCACATTAAACACCGATTGCTTAGTTTTAGGAACTAGTTGTGACCACATTAAAATTAGAATGCTCAGTTTTAGAAACTGATTGCAATCAGTGGAAACCATGGTCTAATTGACAAAGTGACCTAGTCTACAATTACTGTAGGTTAAGTCACATTTTTTTGGTCAATTTGACCATGGTTTCCCCGTAGTGTTGTGACGGCTATAGATCTATTTGGGTTCGATATACAGCTGTGAATATGCCATTTTAGGTCGAATGCAATAAATTGCATTGGCTGTGTTAATGACAATTACGGCGACTTTGGGCTGCTCGATACTATAAATTTGATAATCGCATAGACCATTTCCATATCTGAAGACTTGCTTGCTGGATTCGTTCAGGACATTTCAGTGCGTTGGGTTGGTTTACGGTCATGACGCTGGGACTGTCAATTTGTCCGGAGTGGGATTGCAGCCATCGTTGGTGATTACCGAAGAATTAAAGTCGTCGTTGGTGATAACTGGAGAATCAAAGTCGTCGTTGGTGATCAGTGGTGAATTCACGCCTGCTGATGCTGTAAGGCTTTACTGAATCCAGGTAATTGCTTTTTTCTACTGACGACCGTAATGCAGTAATGTAGGAGTGCAATGAACAGTAGATTCGGGACATGTGAAATGAATCCAACTGCGGTGAACTGCGATATCAATTTGCTGCATTCTCTTGTTAATCTAGAGTAGTTGATGTGCATGGGTATGATTTCTTGATGCTTGGAGTCGAAATTTCGTGATGCTTGGAGTCGGGATGTGCTGGACTCAAACTGAGTCTAGTTACTGCAGGTCGGGTGGACTGAAATTGTGAAACGGAATTAACCAGACAAATTACTCCACCAACTAAGAACGGCCATGCATCACCACCCATAGAATCAAGAAAGAGCTCTCCATCTGTCAATCCTTACTATGTCTAGACCTGGTAAGTTTCCCTGTGTTGAGTCAAATTAAGCCGCAGGCTCCCGACTCCTGGTGGTCCCCTTCCATCAATTCCTTTTAAGTTTCAGCATAAGGTGCTGGCGGGGTCATCAAATCAGCACCAGCCAATCCCTAGTCGGCATCGTTTCTGGTTGATACTAGGACGGTATCTGATCGTCTTCGAGCCCCCAACTTTCTGTTAGTGCAGTTCTGGTTGACTGAAATTGTGAGGTCGCCGGAACACATAATCGAGAGTCAGCAGGCGTGCATCGCATGGGTCTTAAGGTAATCTGCTCATATTCCGCTCATGCTCTAAAACCGCTCACCTCCCCAAATGTGCCCTACTGGTACATGTCTTATTCATAGTCTTTCAACAATGTACATGGGATGAACCATTTGAGAGGTGGGCGGTTTTAGAGCACCTATGACCTTTTCACTTCAAAATTTCATAGCTAATTCCACAAAGCTCCATAAAATATGAAAACACTTGAGATAGATGCCAATTCCTCTTGTCTTTCAAGGAAAATTTACTGAAAATAATTTCAAAGAGTTTCACCTCCCCAAAATTCAGTTTCAGCCCTTAGATGAACGGTTTACGAGCGCACTACCTTAGTACTGCTGGAAGTTGGAATTCAGGTTGGGCATGTGGGGTTTTGTAACGTTTACTGTCGACATGGAGGGAGGTCGTTCACTTTCACCTCTTTATACATTCGGGGTGCACTGGGGTCATAGGATCACCGTAAGGCAAAGTCCGGAGTTTGTGTTTCCCATGTTATGGGTGCTACTAGTGCTAGATTGCAACAAAAAGCATCTTCATCCGACCTCAAAATTTCATCACTAGGAAGCACAATGTTTCTTGCTTTTAATGTTGACCAATTATTTCTTCCACCCATCCAACTAGAGAGATTAGTGTTCAACAAGTGACAACTAATAAGTTCTCTTGTTTGCAAAAGTAAGTAGATTCTTCATAATTAATTGTTCATCTTACTAATTGTGGAAGAAAAAGTTGCATTTAAAAAAGATTTCAAGCACAAGAGAATAACAATTTTTGCTTTACTAAAGCAAATACTTTGACAAGTCCATGTATTAATTTCTCTCTTTTCATCCAAAAATCTCCCTAACTTATTGGTTTCCTATACAAGTGGAGATGCTCTTAAGGCCTTACCATCATACCATGTAGGTAATAAACTTTAGGGAAAATTTCGTGGATATCCTTCAGGTTTGCAATATTTTCATAGATACCCATGCTTTTTCAGAAATTTCACAAATATCCTTGAACCAGAATATTTAGGTGTTTGTTTTATTGTGCATGCCACTTCCCTTCTTCCTTTGTGCACAAGCATAACAAGAAAGAAGTAGTGTGAGCACAAAGGGAGGTATCCATGAAATTTTCCTTAAAATTTAATGATACATTAATTTCAAGGCAAATTGTACTTGGTCATATGCAAATGTACACTACATTGTTGTGGTGTTAATATAGGGAAAATCCGAGTATTCAAACTATGAAGATATCTTCAGTTTTTGGAGATACTTTAAGTCCTCATATCAAAAATTCATTCCCTTCGGAAATAGCTGCTAGGAAAGGTGGAGTAGACAAGCGGGAGACCATTCAATTGCCAGAATCTGAAAAAACCTTCACGGCAAAGGTCCGAGGAGAAACTATTCAATGGATTGCTTGTCTTAAATACAATCTAAAAGAGTTTTTTTTGCCAAAGGACAACAAAGAGATTTTAGGAAAATTCAGAGTAGGGAATTTAGTATTTTGGAAAAAACAATTTAACCCCTAAAGGCCTATGACAATGTTTCACCAAAAAACATTAAAATTGAGTAGTTTTGATAGCAAAGGTAAAAATAAATAGAAAATGAAATCTTGGTGCAACTTATCATAGGATCTCATAGTAGACTACTTTATTATGATGTAGGAAAAAATAAAACTTTTTTACCACACATATTGTAAGATTGAAGTGAGAAGTAGTTTCTTTGGGGGGACATTCAAAAATTGGGCAACTCTATTTTGGGGAGGCTTTTGAACCAATATATTTTACTATTTTGGTTGTAAATTTTTAGATTGAATTTTGTAATACAGCTTGTCATATGCTTAAAAAAATTCATTACATTTTGAATTGGAAAACAAATGATATTAAAAAAATCAAATACAAAACCATCATCAAGAAAATTCTCACACAAAGCCGTTTTTCAACAATGTTTAGTTTCCACATAAGTTACAATAGTCTTTTCAAGATGTGAATAGTAGAGGTTTAGATTTTAGCTAGCTTTAGAGAAGGGAAAAAAAGGAAATTGGTTAAAAACTATGACTTTGATAAGCTTGATCAATACAAGGCCACTTTCAACAAACTAAGGTGAAGTAAAGAGTAGTAAGCAAAAATAATTGCCTTCATGAAATAAGGTTGGGTTAAGTTTGACAAGAAAATATTTTTGCCCCTCAACCTTTGGACAAGATCCCAAAATTTTAGCTCTAGAACAATTTGCATGTGCAAACCCTTGACAAACAATACTACATTTTACATCATAACTTTTTTTTACAAATTGAAATAATTTGAAATTTTTTGCATTGGAAAGCTACTCCTTGGGCACACATCCTCTAATTTTTTTTGTGATAATGTGTTTATTATTTTACAAGTACTAGCCTGCCCAAATTTGCTATGTTGCTAAAAAAATGTTATTTGGGCCTTTAGGAGTTAACATTTGTCTTGTATGATGCCAAGGCAATATAGGTCAAAAGATCCAATTTGGAACTAATGACAAGGTAAATTTTGCTTTGGAAAATTGAAGGACAACCACTTTGCCCAAGATTTTAGGCATTTTTCTATTAAAGATAATCTCTCCACTATTCAACTACAAGAGGTTGAAGATGATAGTTTGTCAAGACTTGTTACCGCCGGTTTGAAATAGAGCAAAAAGTTGACTGTATAAAATTCAAAAAATCTACTTTTACACAAAGAAGTAAAAGGCCACCACTCATTATTTATGAAACATTGTTATGAAACGTGTTTTTGCTTTGGTGTGGCCTAGCCTTGACAAAAAACTGCTATTCAACTATTGGTATTTGACAACCTTGCCACATCATTCTTCTTTTTGTTTTGATCAAGGTAGAGCAGCCCACATCCAAGAATGCAATTAGGTAAGGAAAAATTGGGGTTAATTGGATAGAATCAACAATGTGTGAACACTCATCCACAAAATTTACTAATATTATTTGCTTTCATCCACATTGTGACAAACTTGGTGTATGCTTCAAGAGGGATTTGGCAACTTTATCCAATTTTTCACCCAATTTTTTTAATGATATGGTAGACATTGATAGATTGAAGTAAGATTTAGGCCAAAATTTGCCAAGAGAAAGAACTTAGTCTTGCGCCACCACCCTCCCTTGGAGTTCATGCACCCGATCCTTGCACTACATTTCATTGTACAGTGGCCTACCAAAAAGATTGTCGCCTCTTCTACCATTCAACATGTTATGTAATAAATTTGGCATTTGTTGACATTTTATTACTTTGCAACATTGATATTTAATTCTTACCTATAATTCCAATCAAGCAAATCAAAATTCAACCCAAAAATACCAAAATCCTATTTTTGGTGATTTTTTTGTTTAATAATCATGATTTCAGAAGAAAATTGATTGGAAAGCATTGGTGATGAATTTTTGAGATTTAATTGCAAAGGTGTGTAGAAAACATTTAGATGCACATCTTCTCTTGGCACATGCATCTCCAAAAAGTTTCAAAATAGCTTTTGTGGAAATGTCAATATTAGGGTGCTCAAGTCCAAGCTTTGTGAATCATATATTTCTTTAAAATAATTAGATTTTGATGTTTAACTAATGAATTATGATTTTGTTTGTACATTTGATCACAATGATTTGGTATTTTGGGGTTAAATTTTGATATGCTTGATTGGGATTGTAGGTAAGAATTAAATATCAGTGTTGCAAAGTAATAAAATGCCTACAAATGCCAAATTTATTACATAGCATGTTAAATGGTAGAAGAGGCAACAATCTTTTTGGTATGCCACTGTACATTGCCCTAGCAAATCTTTACACCCACTTTATTCTACCATTCAAAAAACTTAGCATATCATAAAATAAAATTAGCACTTTAGTATCTTGTATCAACAATCTTCAATTCTTATGCAATCCCAATCAAGCATACCAAATTATGAGTTCCAAAAAACCAACACCTTAGTTTTGGTGAATCATTTTACATAACATTCATGGTTTTTACATGATAATTGATTAAAAAACATAAACAACAAGTTAATAAGATTTGATTGCATGCAAGAATCATCCATATGCACATCTTTCCTTCTAACAAACATCTTCAAAAGCTTCAATACTATTTCTATAGAGATTTTGAGTTGGAACAATGCTAACCGAATCTTGTAAAATAGTTATCTTTATTTTTTAATTGGCTTTTGACAAAGTAGACATAACATCATGCTTAAAGGTACAAAATTAATTATAGCATATGAGTTGAATAGCAAGACTTGCTTCCACTTTTCTACACATAGCTAGGTGCAAAAAACTTTCAATTTTTATTTGAGAAAACAAGATTTTACACAAGAAAACTTGTGATCATTCTTAACAATTGCATTCCTCATATGTCAAAATGCTCCCTGCTTAACCCCTCAATGCCCTGGAATTTTGGAATATCTTAGAATTTGCTTGAAAGTGAGCATTTTGATCAATCTTATCAATTTTCTTTGAAATGTAACCATACAAATTCAAAGTAGACATGTTATAGATTGCATACAAAAAGAAATCACAACAATATCACTTATGGATTGAAAGATTATAATGTTTGATCATGAGGGTGTTAAAATTGTGAAAGTGATTTGAAGTCTTTCAATCCTCTTTTTGCATCTCAAACCTAAAATTTAGGGTACCAAGAAAATATGAGTATGTAAAGTACAACATGCATAACCCCAATCAATTTACAGCTTCTCAAAATCTATTTTACAAATTTTCTAAATAAATTTTTAATGCAATTTTTTCTCCAAGTTCTAGTTTAGGCTCATTTCCAAGAACCTTCAACACTAGAAAGTGAAGATTTGCAATGGACACCCTTGCACAAAATCTTGAATAGACAAATCATATTAATTCATTTTCAAGATCGGACTCTTAATTCTGAAACTAGACTTCAACAACAACTTAAATATAATAATAACCACAAAAAAAATCTTGAAAAAACTTTCGGTATCCCTGAACGAAATTCAGAGGGGCAAAATTTCGGGCGTTGAGGGGTTAACAATACTCCTTCACAAGGTTCCACATTTGATGCACTCACACGAATAAACTTTAAAAAATCACACTTAAAGTAACATTATTCCCAAAAGTACAAAAACCACTTATAGAATGGACTCCCTTTTCAAATGCTAACACAAGAAAATATCACCATAAATATATGCATATCTCACATTTTCCTTTAGCAGCATCTAGATGGCTGGATAAGTGCAACAACCCTTGAATCTCAACATTTTACCAGCCTCTTGCATTCAACAGACGGTAAACATCTACAGACTCTGGTTAATTGCAACACTGTAAGAAAATGCTACTGTAAACTCACTCTCGGCTCTATACAGAGATGGCTTCTTGTGTACAAAAGTACTGTATACTAAATAAATACGTATGAACCTCCAATTCAGCTCATAAGCAGTACTACATACTTGGCTATACAAATAATAGTCGACAAATTGTAGTAGTAAGAGAAGGGGCGATTTTGGCTGTCCCTAACTTAGTAGCAGGTACTGACATCTTTGAAGGACTCCAAAAAGCCCAAGTGCCAGTAGGTCATACGGTTCAGTTGGTGTGAACCCTCTTATAAAATCAATATGTACCTGCAGTCAAAGAAGCAATTCTACAACGTCGAACTTCAATCCTTCATAAAACATTTCAGAGATATTCTTAATAGGAAGTAGGCTTAATCCTTCAACTTTCAAAGGCATGCAAGGCATTTTCTTTCTGCACATCTAGCCCCATTCTCAGAAATCAATGGACTGCATTGTTTTTTTGTTTGGTTTTTTTTAATCATTGACGTTGTAGAAGACTTGATGATTCTAGAGCCAAAGAAACAGAAAAACTTGACCATATCTTCAAAAAAATGGCACCGTTGATTAAGAGCAAGAGTAGCAAGTTAAGGCGTACGTAAGGCAGGAGGTTCTAAAAGCGTGCAGGCTCTAAAATGGTGTACCTTTTCAAATGTACTCTGTTTGCACATGTTGTTTTTCATAGCCCTTGAACAGTTTACAAGAAATGTACACTTGAAGTGGTGCACCATTTTAGAGACCTATGCCATTTCAACTTCAAAATTTCATAACTAATTCCAAAAAGCTTCAAAAAATGTGAAATAACTTGGAATAGATGCCAATTTCTCTCGTCTTTCAAGAAAAATACTGAAAATGATTTCAAGAAGTTTCACCTCCCCAAAATTCAGTTTCAGCCCTTAGATGGTCGGTTTATGAGCTTCCTACCTTCCTGACATTTATACGTGTGATCACCCACTGAAAGGGTCTCGAGGTATGCTGTAAGCAGAGTAGGATGAGTCTCGACCAGCCAGCACTTCCTTCATGAGCTTCAAAATTCGTCCCTCCCCAGGCAGAGCTCCAGTGCCTGTGACTCCCTCTCGCCTCACCACAAGCAGGAACCTGGCATCAGCATCAAACGGCTCACCCAAAGCCGCGCTCTCCACGTTGGAAGGGTCAGGCATTTGCTCCACAGTCGCCACCAGCGCTCCCACAGACGACAGCACGCCATTGTTAGCAGTAATAAAAGTGAGGCGAATTCCATTCGGCAGAGCGTCTGTTCGGAACGGCATTGGCAGTGGAATCTCACTCGACGATGCAAACGTCGTAGCCCAGCCTTGAATCAAAGACACAACCTGGTACAATCACAGACACACAAAAAAACAGCTCAGAAAAGTAACTAGATCTCTAAAAAACTACTCCCTCTGTCCCTCTAAAAACGTCCAAAAAGTTTCCTTGCAAAGGATTAACTCTGTTTTAGGTCCTTGTGCTAGTGACTCATGCATTCTAGAATCAATATACCATCTACCAAATGTATACAAAATCTCCAGCTTTGATGTCACCATTTGAGCACCCAAATTCCATGCAAAAAGTACCATCCTTGTGCATGTTGCCAGCTACTCATTATTGATGATTTAAAGATTAGTAGCAACAATGATACCTCATATGGGCAAGGCCAAGCTTGCTAGGAGAGGAATGCTATCTAATTGCTATACGTGCCTCCATGAGATCATTGAACATGGCAAACGCTTTCTCAGCTTTTGAAATCAGCGGCACAAAAAATGTGTCTGATTTGGAGCTTTTTTAGAGGGATAGAGGGAATATATACAAATGCTTATATGAAAGGCAACAGAAAGCAAGGAAGGGAAAGTTTCACAGTTGAAGTTCCAAGGGTTAGTGTTGGAGCCAAGCCAAGCTAAGCTTTGGTATACTTACCTTAGAAACGTCTGTGGCAGGAACAGAGATACTGAGAAGCTCTGAGGTGGAAGACCGACCAAAGAGACCTTTCCAGGGCCACTCGAAACTTTCAGCAGGGTTGAAATCTGGAGTGGTGTTTTGCTGCCACGGCATGGGCCGCGCACTCCACGACCACAGTCTCCAAAACGCCCCTGCCTTCATCTTCAACTCTGCTTCTGTGCGGGCTTGTCTTTGTGCAGGAGTCTCTTTGTCTACCGGTCCTGTCAAATCCCAACCGAAGTTTTGAGAAAATGTAGCTTTAAGGTAACCTTACCTATACCCAAGCGTTTAAGGGTTTAGGGTACTTCAAGGTCTTGGAAAATTCAGGAAAAAATTTGTTGGGTTAGACTTTCAACAAGCTATCATGGAACGTCATTTTTGTGGAAAAAAGTATTGTAGAATGTTTTTATATTAAAAGGCAAAGTTACAGCTCATAGGTCCCTAAAAGCAACTCTAGACTAACCTTGAAACTACTTGGATGTGTTCCTATAATGGCACCTGATGTTCCCAATCCCCACCATCCCAAAGCAGCTTAGCAACTAACATGTGGCAAAATTTGCTTGTGCAAGCGTTTACTGCTCCGCTTTGAGTTCGTTTACTGCTCCGCTTTGGGTTCATTAGTATACTGTGAAACCCTCAAATCTAGGGTGTGGATATGAGTGCCGCTCAGGATTGGGTATGTTTACCTTAAACACATTTTTGTGAACCTCTACAAAAGTACTACGCTTGCCAAGTACAAGCTCCGTTTCAGGCAGTTTCTAACAACATTCTTCACCATTGCAACACGGCTTTCTATAAAGGGAAAATTTCATGGATACCCCTGAAGTTTGCAATATTACATAGATACCCCTGCCTTTTCAGAAATTACACAAATACCCTTGGATCATAATCTTTAGGCATTTACTTGTTGGGCTCATACTTCCTTCATGACCAATGTTGCAGAAGAGAATGTAATGAAACAAAAAGAAGCAACTTGCGCACAAAGGAAGAAGGGAAGTGGCATGCACAACAAAACAATGACGCCTGAAAATTTTGGTCCAAGGGTACTTGTGTAAATTCTGAAAAAGCAGGGGTATCTATGTAAATACTGCAAACTTCAGGGGTATCCATGAAATTTTCCCTTTCTATAAATACCTCTAGAGTCAACGGCATGTCACACACAATTTCTTAATCTTGCACTTAGCTTCATGCCATTTGTGTTGAAATCATTTCGAACAAACTTTTCTAGAAGACATTTGAACAAAGTAGCAGCTGCTTCCTCACCAAAGGCCATTTCTGAGATTCACTCAAAAGTGTGTCTAGAGTGGGTTTTTCTTAAAGCTTCAAAATTGTCGATTTGGTTTCTGTTGGGTATATCTAGTGCATGATTGCAACCTCAAGTGCAAAAATACCAAGTTTGGTGTAATATTATTAACTGTTCAGCATGTTTTTTAATGCGTTTCCAAGCAATGAAATGCAAGAGATGGAGCAGGGTTTGTACCGGTGCGACGAGCCTTTTTCTCCTCCATTTGGCGCTTGAATGTGCGCGCTGCCATAAAGACATTCTTAGGGCGGTCCCAGTCACCTCCATACACACCATTGCCTGGCTTTTGCTGAGGGCGGATGAGGTACTCCAGTACTGGCAAATCTTCTCGCTCCACGTAATGGATGCAGTTCACAGGACATGAATCGATTGCTTCCTGGTTTAGTTACCAAGCGAAGAACAGTGAGTTCATAACTTAACCTGTAATAAATTTGCACTAAACCTTCACTAAACCTTAAACCCTAAACCCCAAACCCTACATTAAGAGAAAGTTCATAAGGAAAACCTATCCATGTTAAAATTGACAGGGTTTACATGAGAAACAGTCTTCGTTACAATTGCCAAGATTTAATACTAGATTTTGTAGAAAACCTCTAATATCTTTTACTAGTCCATGAATGTAGATACAACCAGAAGCAAAGAGGAAGAAAATGGACCTTAATGAAGGGTTCAGAATCCCCCCATTGCCTGGTCACACGAGCCGTACCCTCAGCATCATCCATAGCGAAGGTTTTACAAGCGGCGTGTGTACATTCTTGACACCCTGCCAAAGATTAAAACAAATTGCCTTTGTAAGTTAAGGATGAAGATCTCACTGAAAGTAGGTATCGAACCTCATGTTCAATAGGTTTTCATAAATCACTGGGTTTTGCAAGCATGGCACATGTCCTTAATACGTCACTAATTTTGATTAAGTATTGAAACATCGAACAAAGAGGCCCTTTTTGAATAGATAGAACATGTTGACTCAATTAAAATACAAGGTTGCACTGATAAGTACCAATTGACAAACAATAAAAATGCAAACAAATGCAAACGAATACAAACGAATGCAAACAAATGCAAACGAATACAAACGAATGCAAACAAAAGTAGCAATGGCTCACCAATGCAGACATTTTCGTCTACAAAGATTCCTTGAGGCCGGTCCGGCCCTGCCCACTGGCTAAACGGAGATCCCGAGAACGAGGTGTGCCCCGCTGCCCGCATAGCAGCTTTATGGGAGTGAGCTTGGTTGTAAATCCCTCGAAGACTGTCATCCATCAATGTTGCATATGCTTCGTTCAACAGCAACGTCATTGCGTGCCCCTACATACATCAGAAGGAAAAAAAAACAACATAAATATATAAACCTCACTGTCAAAGGAACTGAAAAACCACACTGAAGAACTGAAATGCCACGTCACACTCAAAACTTGCACAGAAATACTATCTATAACCAAAAACAGACCTCTGAGCCAGCGACATCTGGATGATGTATCTTTTGCAGTTGTCTGTACGCCTTCCGAATAACCTCAGGAGAGGCAGTCACAGACACACCGAGCACGTCATAGTAATCACGCATTTCCCCACTTGAAGAACCTGCGTTCAAATATTACCCCCTCTGTCCCTCTAAAAACGTCCAAAAAGCTTCCTTGCAAAGGATTAACTCTGTTTTTAGTCTTTGTGCTAGTGACTCATGCATTCTAGAATCAATATACCATCTACCAAATGTATACAAAATCTCCAGCGTAGCCGTTTGGATACCCAAATTCCATGTAAAAAGTACCATGTTTGTGCATGTTGCCAACTCCTCATTATTGATGATTTAAAGATTAGTAGCAACAATGATACCTCATATGGGCAAGGCCAAGCTTGCTAGGAGAGGAATGTTCTCTAATCGCTTAACTTGCCCCCATGAGATCATTGAACATGGCAACCGTTTTCTCAGCGTTTGAAATGAGCAAAAGGGAGCTTTTGAGTGGTACAAGAAATGTGTCTACTTTGAAACTTTTGAAAAGGACAGAGGGAGTATGCTTTTTCATTCAAGGACTGAGTAAAAGCTCCCAATACTGACGACAAAAAAGGCATCTAAAAACGCTATCCCAGCTTAATGAAAAGATGCAGCTTTTACAGAGTTTTCAATACCATTCATCGTGCTGCTCCGGCTCTGATTGCCAGTTGCACATCGTACAAGCAAGCCTCCTCTTCGAAACCTGCAGGAAAAGTAAACAACCTTATGAAAACACGGATCAAAAAAGCAATACCACAAACATAAGAAGACTTCTATATCTGAAGAACGTAACCTAGATCACTGGGAGAAGTTAAAAAACTGAGTTTTAGTGCAAGAAGCTTTACCCGTGCTTGCCAGAAACTTGAGCATTTCCACAAAGCCCTAACGACGAAGAGGCCTTTCCAGATACCAGACGCTGGCCAGCGCCGAGCTGCAGTACTGATGGTGGTGAGTTGAGAGCCGGCAGCACAACGCCCACTACCACATCCATCGCTCTTTCTTTTTGCTTTAGTCCAGAAGCAAAAAAATCTCTTAGCCTCTTCAGTCAATCGCCTGCATGGTATCCACGACGTGAAGCTCGGAAGGTTTCTGCAAACCGAAGCCGCCCAGAGGCTAGCCCTGCACCGCACAAAACACACTCAAAGATATGATGTATAAAGAATTTTGATTCTCTATTAAATCTCAAGCATTCACAGACCTAGCAGAAGACAAGAGGATAATCAACTAAACGTTTCCTCAAGCTTGACAACGATCGCGCACTGCATCGGTTGCCTCAATTCCAGAGAGATTCAAGCAAATGCAAAAGTGTAGGTCAACTGGAGGCAGAGATTTGCTTAGGGTTTGTTGCATTCTCAACATACAAGCATGGCGGAAATCAGGTCAATTTGCAAGAGACGTGACATCAACCGATGGAATACCCCGGTTTCGAAGCCTTGATATTTTCTGTTGAGATATGTGTTCTCGAATTCAGCGTTGAAGAAGACTGGTAGAATACGAAGAGAATTTTTTGACTTACTAGAGAGGGATAGACCTTGAAACTTGGAACAATTCTTGAGTGCACGATCAGATCGGCAATGTTGGGACGTTGGAAGTTGGAAAAGGCGGGGTTACGTTAGCGTAGAAACTGAGACAAATTGGTGCGGATAAGAAGCGAGAGGAGATGGTAAAAGCACGGTGGCGAAAGTGAGCGGCATGCGTGGCTATGGCGCATGCCACTCTTGTTGCAACTGCATGCACGCACACGCCATCGTCGTCACACACGCCTTTGCCAGCTCCATCGGCATCAGCTGCACTTTTTCTCACGGCGACCGATGCTGGCGACGTCCATACCCGTCGCCGTCGCCGTCGTCTCATACGACGGTTCTGGTGAATTTAGGGTTTTAGGGTTTTTAGGGTTTTGATAGCATTGATACGTTTTTGGAATCATGGCGAGAGAAATCGCGAAGAGAGCAACAAAAGTAGAGCTGCGGGGGTGCGGGTGAATTTTGGTGCAGTTATTAAAATCTAGGGGTAACATTGCGAAGTTTGGCTTTTGCAGAAATGGCACTAGAGTATTCACATATCGTTGAAATTGTTGGTTCTCCGTGGCGAGTGGACTGATTGCCATGGCCAAAGCTGCGGTGGTTGCGTTTGCCAGGAGGCTCCGGATCAATCCGGTGCTTCAGGATTCCTTCGTGGCGCATGAGCGAAGGAGCGGCATTGTGGAGGATGAAACCCTAGGACGAGTGCTCAAGGGTTTAGTTTTTGCTTCTTCTTCGATCGGATCATGTCGTAAGGAGCTTCTTGGAGTTCCTGTTGCAGGTCGTGAGGCTCTGTTTTGGAGAGTTGGAAATCAGCGGTTTCAAGATAGTTTTGTAGGGTTTATGGGAGCTTTAGGGTCGCGGTCTTTTGCTACTCGTAGCACTCAGCTGAGGAGGATAGCAAAGCAACCTGTTAAGAGAGATGGCGGGCGTCCGATTAGAGACAGGGGAGCGATGGGTGGAGTTACAGGTCGTCGAAGTTCTCGTCAAAGAGAAGGCTCGGCGTCTCAATCGAACTCGGATGCTACCGATTTTAGAAAACCATGGAGCCCCCGGCACTTGGATGCAGCTCGAAGCTCTGCGAATCCGGAGAAGAGACTGGACCGGAGTGATGCGATGAGGTCCAGGAGCTTTCAAGCCCTTCAATCGCGACGACGTGGACTTGAAGATCTTGAAGCAGAAGGCAGGTTGCCTGGTATCCATCTCGTTTAGGGTTTAAGGTTTCTCAATTTGACATGTGCTTAAGGTTTAGGGTTTAAAGAATACTTAGTTCGACGGGTGCATAAGGTTTGGGATTCAAGGCTTAAAGATGCGCAATCTGATACCTGTTTAGGGTTTAGTATTCAAGGCTCAAAGATTCGCAACCTCATATCTGTTTAGGATGTAGGGTTTAGGGTTTAAGAAATGACTGAAGAATTTGCTCTTGTTGTTGAGAGAGGAGTGTAATCACTTAAAACCCTAAACCCTAAATCCTAAAACCCTGGACTTTGCTCTACAAGTATGTAACTGGCAAGCTTTATTTTGACGGTATGCTTTGTTTTACTAGATGTTCCTGTGAAGCGGAAAAGGCGAGTGATGCGTTTGCATCCATCAGATCAGACTAATAAACGCATTGTAGAGGATTCTCCTCTGAACTCCCCCCCAGGTACTCATCAACCTTGGTTGATTCAGAACACCCCTTTTTCTCTCTTTAAGCATTTCAACCAAAATACATTCGTGTGCTTTCTTTGACAGATTTCTAGAGAGGGATCAATTTAGCTACAAGAGCCAAACACTCGTAAGATCAAGTTTTTATCACCATACATGAACAGTAATTCTAAGATAGTTTGATATCAGCAAAATTTGGTCTGGTTAGAATTTTTTTACAATTTTGCCAGTCCTCAAGGTCAGATGTTGACAGTGTATTTCTGTTTAACAATGCAGCACAACCGAAGAAAGCTGCAGCAACAAGTGACGAGACAGTTCTAGACCATGCAGTTTCTTCACAGAACTCTCAGTTTAGAGCCATCCAGCCATTGCCGGAGATATTGCAGCACATCGATACCCATGTACGCCCATCGTCTCGCAATTCTCCATGCATTATGCAGATTCTGAAAAACTGGTCCTATTTGAATTGCACTTTTCACATCAAATTAGACATCTATAAACCATGAAACCTTGGTGTTTTTATGAAGTTAAGCTTTGATGGAGATTCGTTATGTGGTTTGTTTGCATTTAACAAGAACTTGACTAATTTGTTCATGTTGTTGTTGTTGTTGTTGTTGGGCTTTGTTTCTGGCCAGTTGCTTGGGCGAAGACGGTTGTGGGAATGGAGAAAAGGAGGGTATCATCCAAAACTGAAGGCGCCGTTGGACGACGTACCCCATGGTAGTACAGAAGGACGGCTTCCCATCCAAGAGACTGTAGGCTTGTCGCCTCCCTCTTTATGTTCTTTGTGAGTGTCTACAGCTTGCTTGCAACACGGCTGTAATTGACCTCAGATAACTAGTTAGTACAAGCCATTATATGATTATATACCATTGAAATGCCTCTTGTGTAAAATAATGGAGTGGTGGAGATGCCTGTACTTATACCTAGCTTTGCACCTTCACCTCAACTTTACCCTGGTGGATGCAATTGTACTGATTTGGAGTGTGATGCAGCATGGAAAGTTCTACAAAATCTCTTTTTTCTTGCACGTTTCTATGGACAAAGTTCTTGAGCTTTGGTGTTTCGATGCTTGCTGCATTGTCACTTCATTTCTGTTTGTTGGTGCAGATATTCAAGTACAAGCTCACGTTTGTTGCAGCTGCTAAAGTTTCAAGTTCTCTTCCTTCATTAGGTCTACCCGAAATAGCGTTTGCAGGTTAGCTTATGGAATCTTGCTTTCTATCCTTCTGTTGAGCTTGTTCATGGTGTGAAATTTTCTTGTTGTAAGGAGGAAAACGCTATAGTAATTCCATCATGTATCTTCTGTATTGCAGGAAGGTCAAATGTAGGGAAGTCGTCGTTGATTAATGCGCTTACAAGACAATGGGGTGTTGTTCGAACATCTGATAAACCTGGGATGACTCAGGTACATATGGTGGTCTTTGAAATCTAAATTTGATGTTAAGCTATCTTTGACCTTACTGCTCTTCTTGAACCTAACTTAGATCTTTTGACCTTGGCAGTCTGTTAACTTCTTCACACTAGGATCTCGGCTGTGTCTAGTTGACCTCCCAGGGTACGGTTTTGCTTACGCAAAGGACGAGGCAAAGGAGGCCTGGGAAGAGCTTGTAAGTGCCTTAATAATTCTTACTGACTTTTTTAGTGCGGTTTCTAAGTAATGTCAAGTTCATGTTCTTCCAAATTATTTCTGATGAACAGGGATTGCTTTTTTGGGTAACTAGGTCAAGGAGTATGTTACAACAAGAAATAATCTGAAGCGGGTGTGCTTGTTGGTGGACACCAAATGGGGCTTGAAGCCACGAGATGAAGAACTTATTCATCTGATGGAGAAGTAATGCTTTTGCCCTTTTACGGTATTTTTTCACTTTAAATGGATATTTTTTGTTAAGTTATAAAGTTTTACCGACATGCGCTGTTGTTTGACAGTGCCCATACAAAATTTCAAGTGGTACTTACCAAAACAGATATCCTCCCGCCTTTAGATCTTGCTCGCCGGGCTACTCAGATACAAGAGGTGAGCAAACGTGGAAAATTTAACTTCTGTTAAGTTGTTGTAAAACTTGCTCAATAGCGATAATCTTAATGTATAGTTCCCTGTTTATGGAATATTACTGGGAGATTATATCTGAGAAACATTATTAAAGGGTTGTGGATTCTGTTTTGTTGCTGTTATTGTTGTTGTTGTTGTTTGTGTTCTTTTAATGCTTGCAAGGATCAGCTCTTGTTTTGTACTGATAAAAACAGTAATTATTGGATTTTGTGCAGGCTCTTAAGCATCACAGGAACTTCGTTTTACCAGTGGTATGGTCATACAATCTCTTCTCACACAATTTATCGAACAGAGTGCAATAATGTGGTTCAAACAAAGATTTTCCGTTACTTATAAGCTATTTTACACCTTGCTAGGATTTAAAAAGTGGTGGAATTTGCAAAAAATCGTGAATTCGTTATAGCTCTTAGATGCAAAGTTTGGAATCTTGGATTTTGCACCCTGTTTACCACCTTCTGCATTTGCATTTTGTTATATGTTGTATTTAAATCTAAGGCTGCTCACTGTCATCTAGTTTTTATGACAGGAGTAGTATACAGGTTCTCCTGCACAGACTCAGCAGTCTGTAGGGTAGGAATGGCAACAAAGTCATATTTCAAACATAAATGACCCTGGTGTACTTTTAAGAAACCAAAAAATGCAAAATTTGTAAAAACTGGATTTTTCTATGAATAATGGAGTCCAAGTGTTTTTTCTTTACAAAAGTGGAAATTCATTTAGAAAAATTTATGTTTTCTCTTTTCTAGATTGTTGTTTCTAATCAACGTATAATGCAATGTTTGCAAAACATGGACTCCGTTTTTCTCAAAAACTCCACTTTTCAATTAGTACTCTCTTTTTTTTTGTAAATTTTATTCAAAAGACCTATGAAACCAATACCTAGGGGAGCCCCTTTTCGTAGTGGGGCTGCTTATCAACCGTTCTAAGCCTTATCACAAACCCTACCCTCTCTGCCTTGTAATGTCTAATCAATTAGGTCCTTGAAGCGCATCCTGAAGCCAAGATTTAGGGTTTAGGGTATAGAGTTTAGGGTTTAGGGGGGCTTTCTTCAAAGTACCAGGGCTTAAACCCTCCGGCATGTTGAGTTTAGGACTCCAGGTCCATACAAACTAGCCTATTTTCATCTTAGGTTTCTCACATTTTAGAATAGTAAATATGCTTCCAATCGTTCTTTGTTTTAAATTGCAATTTGAAAACTTGGATAGCTTTTGTGGACTTCAATATTTTCTATCTTAACATTTTTTGGGCATGGGTTTTGTGTGTGGGATCAGGTGATGGTGAGTTCACAGACTGGTGGCGGTCTTCCTCATCTTCGGACAAATCTAGTCAATTTAGCGGTGTCCCGCATTAACAAGCCTTAAAGGAAATATGTCGCTTTGAAATTAGACATGGTTTCATTTGGTTCTAAACAGTGGTAGGTTCAAAAAATTCTACATTATTCGTCAGGGATAGAGCTTGTAGCGTAGCTGCTTGTTAAATATACTTACAGATACAAGGAACTGGAGTTTTGCTTCTTCTTTAACCCTTAATTGTTCCATGGGCATAATAGATACGTTGTCGTATAATTGGCTTGGCAGTTTTTACCAACAAGAAGTTTTAATTTGGGGTCTCAAATAGCTCACTAGAACTACGTTGATATATATTCCAACTTCTTTGCTAAGCTCAAATATAGTAAAGGTGTGAATTGATTCCAAATACAAGAAAAATACCTTGTATTATACTAATTACAAAGGGTCTTTCAGATGTTTAAGGGTTGAGAGTTGAAGCTTCAGGTTGCAACTTGTGGTGCAGCTTTCTGACTGTTCTTATGATTTAAAATGAAGAGTTTTTTTTGAGTTTTTCGGCCTTTTTGGTCACAATGGCTGCGTTCTTCATGTTCAACTGCTTTAGAAACGTCGGACGTAATTTTTTGTTGGCATTTTAGACCATGGTGCTGAAATAGTCTTTAACCCCTAAAGGACTAGACCCCCTTTTTTAGAAATATAGCGATTTTGGGCAGGAACCTGTGATTGGAGCCTTTCATATTTCAGGTTGAAATTTTAATTGAATGTGGGGACAAGGTTTATCTTTCATATGCACTAAATTTCATGACATTTGGATTTAAGAGTAAAAAGTTATGGCCTTATACATTGTTTTTTACGTTCATTGGGCAGCCTAGGCAGATTTTTTAAAATCACCTTTTCAAAAACAAAAATTTTAAATTGGTTTAGGAGATTTATATGAATGTAGGAAGCTTTGAACCAGTCCGTTTTGATTAACAAGATGAAAGTTATGAGGATTTTTTGTTTACGGTAGTTATGGATTCTCTACTCTAAAATAAAACTTGAAATCTTTTATTTTACTCAATTTTCAACATTTTGGAAACAAAACAAATCCAAGAGATAAAGATTGTTTATGACAACATTATGACCATTGCGATTGGCATTTTTCATTTCCATAATTAAATTCTTAACAATTTAGTGTTTTGAATTATTCTCTACTTCTTTTTACTTACTAATTTTTTTCCATATGTTATACAATTCCAAATGATTTGAAACTTTTTTGACATGTACTTTTACTCAGGTGGAAAAAGGAATTTAGAGAAGCACCACCCACGTGGCCTTTTTTCCTTAGGAATTTCACCTTTTGAAAGGTAGCTGCCCAATTTTTCACAAGACGTTTTTGAATATTCAAACCATTCTAACTTCCAATCCACGCGGTGGAAAACTCTAAATTTTTTTCCACATCTTCTAAAACCATTTTTTTACAAGATCCTACGGTCACATATGCATATAAATGTTTTTGTTTTCAAATTTGATTGATGCTCTAAAAATGACAGTTTTGAAGAGTTTTTGGTGAAAACTTTGCTTCGTCCTTTAGGGGTTAAGAGGGGCAGTACCTAGAAATCAAAAGCTTAAAACATTCTAGAGCTTTCGCTGTAGCGACGTTGCGGTTGGTAGTAGTTACACTTGTCTATGATACTGGTGGGTTACCCACACTTTTCACCAACAGTTTTGGCCGACACTTTTATGATATTGTGGATTACCGACACCATTGACCAACATTTTTGTTCTTGGACTCAAGCTGTAAGAGGGTTTACATAAAAATGTGTCAAAAATATAGAGTATCTTGGATTCCTTGATTCTTCTTGAAATATTTTGACGTTGCTTTGAATGAGTTGGTAGTTGGATTGGACGTTTTTGTAGCTCCTTTTAAAGAAAGTTATTCTTGGTGGATCAAGCCTTTGTTTGAGCGTACGAGAATTGTAATTTGAATAGAACAATGCATTATTTCTTGGGAAAATTTCATGGATACCCCTGAAGTTTGCAATATTATCACAAATACCCCTAAAAGTTTAGTAATATCACCAGTACCCTTGGACCAGCGACTTCTTTCCTAGCTTTCTTGCTTCTTTCCAGAATGTGTGGTTTTATTGAAACTTCAAGGCTATTCTTGATAATGACTGCAAACTTTAGGGGTTCAGGGGTATCTGTGAAAGTTCCCCTAGTGTTTATTTTTAAGACAACCGTCCATTTGTAATTTGCTACAATCAAGGCTCAATCACTGTTAGTTAACCAAAAAATAAAATAATTGGGCTCTTTTAGGTAGCCTTTCAAGAAAAAAGTTATCTGTATAGGGGGAGATTGTAGTAAATCCTACCTATCAAATCCCACTTAATTCTCAAATTTTGACTAATAAAGAACTTAAAATTGAGGTTTGACAATTTTTTACCAAGTCTTAAGGCTTTGTTCACTAAGAAATGCTTACATAGCAATTATTTTCGAAAGTTTTGGCATCAAGAAAGTGAAAATTTGCTCAAGAATTGGGTCAACAACAAAAAACACCCTACTTTGAGTCAAGTCTCACCAATATTTTTGCTAAAGCTCTTTTAACCCCTATAGCCATGAACACCCTTTTTTAGAAACATAGCAATTTTGGGTAGCTCATTATTGTTGGGATTTTCATTTTTTTTCTTTGAAATTTTCTCACATGATGTGTGCAATGAGTAGCTTCATGGTCCAACAAGTTTCATAACTTTTGACTTCATGGTTCAAAAGTTATTGCATGATATGTTGTTTTCTTTGCTTGCTAGGCAGCATGGGCAGCTCAAAAAAACTTCTTGAAATTTCACTTTTTTTTCATTTTTTTTTTAAATTGGTTTTCCAGATTTATATTTGCATGAGAAGCTTTGAATCAATCAATTTCAACTAGTGACATGAATACTGTGAGGAGTTTTACTTTGCTGGTAAGTATGGAGTCTCTCAAAACCATACCTACCGGCAAAGTAAAACTCCTCACAGTATTCATGTCACTAGTTGAAATTGATTGATTCAAAGCTTCTCATGCAAATATAAATCTGGAAAACCAATTTAAAAAAAAAATGAAAAAAAAGTGAAATTTCAAGAAGTTTTTTTGAGCTGCCCATGCTGCCTAGCAAGCAAAGAAAACAACATATCATGCAATAACTTTTGAACCATGAAGTCAAAAGTTATGAAACTTGTTGG